>JBCFYV010002369.1:0-66519 GCA_039000515.1 Timema cristinae
AAAGAAACGGGTGTTAATTTTTTTAAATTTTCCCAAAAGATTTGGGGTCAAGGAAATTTTTCACTAGTGCCGCCACTCCCCCTTTTCATTATCTACCTTTAAATTGAAAGCAAAATTTTTTTCAAACTTTTATATTTGTGACAAGTGTATTTCTTGTTAAAATTTGATACCCAAAATATTTTTTCAAGTTTTTTAAAATATTGTGACAAGTGTTTTTTTTGTTAAAAATTTCCAAAAAAGTCCGTAATAATTAAAGATGGGCCCCTGTATTAAAAATCCCAAAAATTATTAAACTGTTTACCGTTTAATTTAAACCAAAAAGGTGGGGCCCAAAATTTTTTTTTGTTTGGGGAAAAACCTAAGTGAACCAACCCCCGTGGGGGTTTTACGGCCGAGAAAAAATTTAAAGCAAAAGTTTTAAGAAAAGAGAAAATTTAGAGCTTACGGGGCGAAATCCCCCCAAATTTATTCCCCTTTTGACCTTTAACCCCAAATTTTTGGTGACGAAAACATTCCCGTGTTATGTTGAAAACATCCTGTTTTGAGTACCGTGACCTATTTTTCCTCGGGATTGGCTGCTATAAATAGCCTCCTTCCCCCCCCCCAAATTTTGACCTTTTTTCCACACCGCCCCCCACATTGGTTCCTCTGCACAAGGCCCCAGCCTTCCCCCAACCCTGGCCCAGTATCGGCCCGACAAGACAAAAAGATAGATTTTTATTGCCCGGGCATCTTTTTTTTCCCCTGGGTGCCAGGGGGGCGGGCAGACAAGACGAGTTAGACAAGAATAGTTTATTGAGGCAATCCCAAAGGGCAAGGGGTTTTTTTCCCTGGCGCCAGTAGTCAACCCGACAAGACAAGAATAGATATTGGGGGTCATTGCCCCAAAAAAACGGGGTTTTCCCCCCTGGCGTTTTTTTTAAACGGAGGGCTCGGCACAAGTTTGCCAAAGGGTTTTACAAGCCAAAAAATGAACATCGGCTTTTCGGTCACAAGGCTCTGCCCCCCGGAACAACCAACTTTAAACCGCGCAAAGGTTTCTTTGGTGGTAATTTGGGGGAAATTTGTTCCAGAACCCCCCTCCCCTTCGCCCTCCCCTTACCCCAAATTTTTTAGTGACCTACTTTCCTCATTGGTTGCTATAAAAATACCTTTCCCCCCCTTTTGGACCTCCTACCACTTCCGCCTCCCCCCTCCCCCCGATTTACCAACCCTGGACATTTTGGGTTCTTGATGATTTTTTTAATAGAAAATTGGGTCATTAACCCCGGAAAGGGAAATTTTTTTCCCGGGCCCAGTATGTGGGCCCGACAAGCCCAAGAAAGATTTTTTTGGGGTTTTTCATTCCCTCGGGCATCGGGTTTTTTCCCTTTCCCAAATATTGGGGCCCCGAAAAACCAAGAATAAATCGGGGTCTTTCCCCGGGGGCCAACCCGGGTTTTTTTCCCCTGGCGCCAGTAGGGTCGGGCAGCCCAAGACAAGAATTAATATTGAGGTCTTTGCCCGGGGAAAACGGGGGTTTTCCCTGGCGCACTTGGGGGTCCACGACCAAAATAGTTTCTTGACCCAAAACCGGGGGTTTTTCCCAAATGACGTAACATTGGGGTTTTAAAGTCGCAACCCGGCGCCGGGCGGGGGCAACAAACAAGTTGGGACAAGTCTAAAATCGTTTAGCCTGGGTTTTAAATAAACCCCGGATCTTTACATTCGGTCTTTTTCAATTTGAAATTTGGGCTAAAAAAATAAAGATCGAGATGATTTTTAAAACGCTCGGGGAAAAGGGGAAAAATTTAAAGTAATTTTTTAATTTTTTTGGGTTTAAATTTTAATGGTTTCATAATTTAAATTAAACAGTCCCCTGTACGGGTGGTATTCCCCTTTTTTCTTTTTTTTAATGAGGACCCATGACGCTGGGCGTGGCGGCGAAATTCTGGGGATCCCACAAACCCTGGCCCAAGTTGATGCAATTTACAATGAGGGGATATGTGGGAGCGGATGGGGGACTGGTCCAGGGGTAATTACTCCTATGATAGACTTGCCAGGGGTGTTTTTTTTTTTTCCCGTAAAGGGTTAAATTAATATGTATTTATTTAATTTCGGGACTACGGGGAACCATATGGCTGGAGGGGCCCTTTCGGGGCGGGCGGGGCAAACAGGCGGGCCGAATCTCCCCAGCCGGGGGCCCCGCCCCCAATTCTGAGCCACCCACGACCGCTGACAAAACCCAAGGCCCTCCCAGGCATCCTCTCCCCTGCGCCCCTATCGCCAGCGCCCCCCCTCTTTTGGGAAAAATTTTTGGACAACCATCGACGGGCTGAAAATGTAAGAAACCACTAGTTTAAAAATATACAATATTGTACTCTGCTCCTCTCCCTCACGAAAACATATTTATAAGGGTTACTAAGTTCAAACCTCTTGCCCGCTGCCCCTTTTAAAGTAAATTTGTAACTAAGTTTTTAGGGGAACAAGGAGAATGGGGGAAAAATTTAAAAATATTTTCAGGGGGGTCTATAAATTTTAAAAGTGGGAGGGGTTTTTCTAATAATTTTCCACTCTCCCTCTATGAAAAATTTCGGGTGCCTTTTCCCTTTAATTCAGGTTACAGTTTTTTTAAAATTGTCAACAAAAAAAATTTTCTCTAACATTAAAAAAAATTTTAAAAGTTTAAAAAAATATTACATGGGAATTTATTTTAAAAAAGTTTTTTCTAAAAAGATTTCCATTCTCCTCCTTGCAAAATAGGGTCCACCCCACGCGGGAAAAAATTAAAAATATTGTTTAGGGGGTCTAGGAATTTAGGGTGGGGGGTTTTTTTTCAAATAGTTTTTCCATTCTACCCCCTTTTAAAAAAAGGCATTTTGCACTTCCCAAAATTCGGGAAACATTTTATTTTTTTAAATGCCAACCCAAAAATATTTCAAAAATTTAAACAAATATTTTAAATTTGGGTATTTAATATTACATAGTATTTTTAATTTGAAATTTTTTTCTAATAGATTTTCCATTCCCCTTCCTTGAAAAATGCGGTGCACTTCCCCAATTTTTGGCTTACAGTTTTAAGTACTAATTTTTTTTGGGTGTAAATTTTAAATTTTATTATGAAAACCCAAAATATATATTTTTGCGCACAAAAATTTACCCGGGCCTGTTTTGGGCTATAGCGTTTGTTTCGTGTAGACCAAACGGCCCGCCCAAAAAGATTTTAAGGGGTTTCAAAATCTTGCCTTTTTAAACCCGGGGATTAAATTTTCCACAAATTTTGGGGGAAAATGTTGGTTTCAGTTAAAGCAATTATGTAAAAAAATTTTTAAAAAAAAATTACGCGCATTTTTAAAAAAACAGTGTTTTTTTTGAAAAGTTTTTAAAAGTTGAATTGGAGACCGAAAAATGGGGGGAACGGTCTTCCCCCCCACCCCGGCTACTAGTCCCGCTCACCCACTGCGGGAGCGTTTCTGCAACCCAGGGAGAAGGGTGACGAGTCCCAGCACAGTCGGGAGACGGGGATCGTGGAGCCGGCAAACACGGGACCACTTGGGCCCCTTTCCAAACGGGGATTTGGGGCCCCGGGAAAAGTCAAAAATTTGGGGCATTGCAAAAGGGCGTCCCCTCTTCGTTTTTGTTAAAGAGGGGAAATTAAAAACAATGAGGTTTTCTTTTATCCCGGTAAAAAAAATTAAACCGAACAGTTTGGGGTGCTCCAGCAAGGGGTCGTGACCTTTAAAGTTGGCTTAAGAAAAAAAATTACTTTTTTTGCCCATCGGCTGCAGGACCATGCGTTAGCCCCCGATGCCCAAACGTAGCTTACTTTTTTTAAACACACAAACTCTACGTTAAAGCCTTGTACGTCTCTTTTTAGGGGGAGCGACCATTAACGCCCGACCCGGGCTTGAAAATTTTTAAGTCGCTTTGTTGCAAATTTAAAATCCTTTTTTGAGAAACAGCCCCCCTGCAAAAATTTTCGCCACTTAAAGGAGCCTCTTGGGAGGGGAAAACGAAAATTGGGGATAAACTCGTTCCCGCAAAGCACTATACCTTTAAAAAACCAAGGATCAAAAAGATTCAAAAGGGAACGACCCCCTTTGCCAAAGCCCTTTCTTTGGGTTTTCCCGCCAAAGCTATAGGGCCCAAAAAAAAGAACCAGGATGCATGGTTTGGAACACCTTTAAAAAAATTTTAAAGGGGGCCGAAATATTCAAAAATACAAAGCAAAAAATTTTAGGGCCAAAGGGCCCGGTGAATTTTTTTAAAAGGGTTGGTGGCTAACCGAGTGAAAAAATTTTAAAACATCCCCCCTCCAAATTACAAAACCCCACGGGTTTTTCGGGGAACCGTGGGGGGGAGCCCAGGTCATTGGGGGGGCCTACTCCCCGAACATTTTTTTAAGGGCACCTTGTTTTGGTATTTTCCCCGAGGGAAAAGCAAAACAATTTTTATTATAACATCCTTGACAGCCGCTTTTTAAAAGGGGCTCTTATTTTGCCGGGGGTGAGTTGGCCGTGGGGCCGTTCAAAACAAAAAAACGACCCCAAATGGGCAAACCGTGTGAAAAAAGGGCCCTACGCTAAAGGGGTTTTTTGTAGGGAAAGGCCTTTTTCTTTTGGGGGCTTTGGGTTTCCCACAAACCAGACGTGTTTTTGATAACCAAAACGTCCCGGTTTTTTCACGGCCCACAGGTTTGTTATGTTAAAAAAGGGGTTTCGAGGTATGGGGGGAATTTTTTCCCATTTTTGGAAAAATCAAATTTTTCACAATAGGTGTTATAACTTTTTGAGAGTTCGAAAAACCCAATCCCCCTTTTTTGGTCATTTTCGCATAAGAAGCAGGGGCCCCAAATCCAAGCCGTCACGGGAAAAAAGAAATTTTTAAGTTTGTGTTCTATGTTTTTGGAATGCAGACAAAAACGCTTTTTCAAGGTGCGGCGGGGCACGTACTTGCACGAACCTAACCCTTTTTCGTGCAAACTTGTTGTAAGGCTTGTGTTCAAATAGATGCAAATAAATATAAAAAGAAACCGACTGTGGGGCGATGGGACTCGAAAATTTTCAAGGGTGAAAACCACAAGGGCCCAAATTTTTTTAAAATTTATAGAAAAAAAATTAAACTTAAAATTTTTAAAGGGATATCACCCCCCCCGGCCATAACGCAAAATCCTATAAAGGAAATTTTTTTAAGAACATGAGGAGGAAAAAAAAGGGACCCCAAAAGAACTTATAATGAACGGGGGGGAAAATAAAGTCCATTTTAGGGCCCCCGTCCACTTTAGCCCTCACTGAACTTTTTTCCCCCCGGGAATGCCCGCTGCCCAAAAACCCAAAAAATTTCCCGGCGGGGACGGGGTCTTTCCCAAGGGACTTTTCCCCCATTTTTTTTCAATAAAAAAAAAAACGCGGGTAAAGGGCCCCCTTGCCGCCAAAGGAGAAAAACGGAAACGCAGATGTCATTTTGGGGGAAAGGAACCCCTTTTGAGAAGTGGTAGGGACCGTTGGTAAAAAGAAAATTATTTTTTTTTGTTTTTAAAGGATTTGGGAACTGTTTTTGTGTAAAAAGATGAGGGGAACCCTAGGGAAAGGGCCCCCTGTTTTTTAGAGACATTCCGGAGGAAAGAAAAGGGTGGATCCTTTCAGAGAGGCGGGGAACCTTAGCTGGAGCGGCCATTTGGTTTTAAAACCGCCAAAAACATCTTAAGGAAAAAATACAACGGTAATTCCCAAACCCGGTGGCTACCCGGCGCAGACCAACATGCAGGGTCGCTGTAAAATTTCTCTGCTGGGGGGCCCATCAGCGGTGTCCCCCAAAATTTTTTCATGGGGGGTAAGGGCCCCGTGAGGAAAAAGGTGTTAGGGCGACTGTAGTGGTGTTTTAAAGCTGGAGAAAAAACCCCACCTTCTTCCATTTTTGGGGGCTTTTTTTTTGGCACTTTTCCCTTCCCTTTTAACCCTGACAGGACCCCCCCCCGTCAAAAAAACCCCCCCACAAACCCATGGAGACGCTTTTGGGGCGACCATGGTTTTTTTTGGGGAAAAGTTTAAGAATCCCCGGCTACACGGCCCGTAGAGATGTGGAGTGATTTTTTAATGCGATAAACCCCACAGACAAAGGATTTGCAGAAATTTTGGGTACCCGCACGAGGTGTTACCAAGGAACCTTTTCGCCCCAGGGAGCATTTTTTGGGGGGGCGTCCCAAATTTGTTTTAACTCTTCCACAAAACCCGACCTTTTTTGGGGAAAGAGAAGATAAAGTATTTGATTTTTGGTTCATTTGGTAATTTTCCAAACGTTTGCAAGTAAAAAAAAATACCCATTTCGGCCACCCCAAAAATTTCCGGGGAACCCAAAATTTTCCCTCTATAGATCAAGTAAAAAGGCATAGCCAAATTTACAGGACGCCTCCGCGAGATTTATTCCTCCCGGGTTTTGCCAAACCCGGATGCACACAAGCAATGTTAAACTTGTGCGGGAAAAAATGGGGGGAGGAAAAAAAAACCAAAGGGCGCGTGCCCAGCACAACACAAAAAACGAGGGTTGCCCAGGTTTCTGGGTGATTGCCCAAAAGGGGGAAAAGGGCCTTTGAGAAAGGTTTCCCCTTTTGAAGCGTGCACGAATGGGGGTCTTATCGGTTTTTACCGTCAGTTTCCTTCTGGCGCCTTTTCCCCGGGGTACTTTGAAATTTTTTTAAAAAAATTAAACAAAAAGCCAGGGATCCCCAGAGGGGGGTACCTCACAAGGGGGAAAAGTTTAGTTTTAAAATTCAAAATTATGAGAAAAGGGGGGGGTTTAAAACTAGATTTCGCTCTGTTTTTTTAAAAACCCTGGTTCTCCGCCCTCGGGCTAAATTTTTTTTTAAAACACAAAGGGGAAATTTTTGGGCAAAGACCCGATTTACCACCCCAAACCTTGAAAAACGACTATCGGGGCGTCCAAAAAACCGAGGGAAACCCGCCCTCACCGGGGAAAGGTAAATTGATGTAAAGGAGGAGGTTTAAAGGTTTCCCTCAATTAAAAAGGATGCCGAGACGCGTTTCCCAAACCCCTAAAAACGTGTGGGGGAGGCGGCAAAACACTGCAAATGGTTTAGGTTGCACTTAAACGGGCACCCTTTTAACAATTGGGGGACCTTTTTTTTAAATATCAAAACGATAGCTTTCCCTTTTCACCGAACCCCCCGGTGATTGGATGTCCACCGACCGGAGACTTTTGGGTTGACCCCACGAAAAACTTCAGGATTACGGTCCGGGAAGCTACATTAGCGCCTTTTATCTGGGTTGGTCCCAAAAATTACGTTTCCCGATTTTGTTTGGGCGGCATCCTCCCAAAAAACAAAAACGGTGGGGAAAGGGTTCCCCCGGGATCACCAAAAACAAGGGGCAACCGGAACGATGTTAATTTTGAAGTTTTGAAAGGAGGGTCACCAAACCGGCTGGGGAAAAGGGATACAACAGATACCGCACAAAATTTAAAAAAGGTTTTGCGACTGAAATTTACCTTTTTCGCAGACAAAATTTCCCCGGCCCGGGAAAACCCCAAAAGGGCCGGATCCCCAAAAAATTTTTTAATACGTTCCCCGTTTGGGTATCAAGTCCTTGAAAACCCGTTTCCGCCACGAAAAAAAAAGGTGCTTATTTAGACGGCTGAATAACCATCTTTTTTTCTTTCCCCCAAAACAGTTCCACGGACATCCTTTTTTCAAAGTTTAAATTTTTTTTTTCATATTTTTTTTTCATGAAAAAAAGGCTTTTTTTTTTATTTTTTTTTTATCCCCCGGGGATACTTTTTTATTTTTTTTTTTATTTCCCATTTACAGTCCTCCCCTACCTATTTTTTTTTACCCAATTTTATTTATTTGTATATATTTTTTAATTATAATAAATTGTTTGTATTATTTTTTTTTTTTAAAATTCTAATAAATTTTTTGTGTAAAAATTTTTTTTCCTTTCAAAGTAAAAGTAAAAATAAACCGTTTGTATAAATCTTTTTTTTAAATCTATTCAAAAATATTTTAATAAACTGTAATAAAAAATTTTATTTTTTTAAAAATTGAAACCTATTTTTTTAGTCCCGGAGGACAAATTCCCCCCCCCCCCCCCCCATTTTGTAAATATTCACAGTAATACTTTCCATGTTTTTAAAATAAATTTTGGGAAACCCAAAACCAGTTAGGGTTTTAACCCCAAAATAATTAAATTTTGGAAATTTTCCCCCGGTAAAACCTTACACTGTTTAAAAAATTTTTTTTTCTTTACCAAATAAAAATTGTAAAAATTGTTATGTTTTTTTTTTAACGTCTAAACCCCCCCCACACCTCCCTCCTATCCATAAATCCCAACCCCTTTCAAAAAAAAAAATTAACCCCCTTTTATAAGCCAGCCCTCAAACTTTAAGGACAATTAAAAACATCCATTTCGGCCACATAAAGCGGCCCGTCCGTGTGGAAAGTCATTTTTTTAAACAGACTTTTTTCCGTCATTTGGGAAACCACAATGTTCCTTTAAAATTTTGAAAAAAAACCCAAAAGGGTTATTATGCTTTAAAGGAAAAACCGGGATTCAAAACAAGACGGGACAAGTCCCCACGTCAAAATTCTGTAAGGGTTTCCCGGAAAGGGATAGGGGTCTGAAATGATTCCCCACAGCTTTTTAAACCTGCAACCTGGATGGGGAAAAAGCCAACAAAAGTGGTCTCGATCTTTTCCCCCAAAAGGATGCCCCCAATCAAAAATTACGTCATGTCCCTTTACCCAAAATTATTCCCAAATCGGGAAAGGGGCCAAAGAATTTTTCCCTTTAAACGCACTTTAAAAATCTTTCTTTTTAAAAATCCCAAGGGAAAAAACTCAGATTAAACCACTTTGACGACAAGTCTGTCCTGAAAACCCCCGTGTTTTTTACAAGGGCTTACCCGATGCTACAAGTACGCCTCACGGCTATAAAATTCCCAAGATTTCAAACAAGGTTTCACCGGAATGGGTTTAGATATAAAAAACCCACAAATGTCGGCTGCTGGGGTGTAACTACCGCGCAAAAGCTATAAAAAAAAAACCGAATTCCTTCCCCGCTTTTCAGATCATTTCATAACCAAGGGGTCCCCCAAAAAGGGTGAAGCAGGGACCCCTTCACGTGCGATTTATCGCATGAACCCCGCAGCAACGTGTCCCCCTTGGGTGAAAACGGGCCCACAAGAAAACCCGTTTGACTCTGTTTGCCCAGTGTGCCTTTCAACACTTTAAAAAACGGTTTCCGCGAAAAAATGCCAGAAGACAAAGTTTTCGTGCTCACAACAGGGGTTGCGCAAGCGGGAAAGAGGAAGTGCTGGAAGAAGAAGAACGAAACTCTTTAAAAGGAGGAGCGTTCTTGCCCTTACTTTTAGCCCCTCTAATCAGCGGGGGCCTCGTTCCTTTTTTTAACAAGTAAAAAAATGGAACACACAAAAAGAAAATATTTGGGGGTCCCCGGAAAAATTTCACCTTTTTCAGCAACACCCCCAACAAACCCGGGTTCGGCAACAAATCTATGGTCCCGAGTTTTTGGGCAAGGAAAAGGAAAAAAAAACTCCTTTAAAACTTTAAAGACAATCCCAATGGCCTTTTTTTCCAAAAAATTTCTACCGCTATCCCCCACTTTAGGTCAACCCACCGCCCTCTGAAAAACCCCCACCACTACCACCCCGAAATGTCTTAAAATTTCCCCCCCCAAATGGGACTTAATACCCTTTTTCCACACAGGCACTAAAAAAAACTGGGGAAAATTTAAATAGAACTATTAAAGTCCCCGAGGGGCATCTCTTGGGGGTCAAACGGAGAAGTGAAATATTCAAGATACGCCTCTTCTGGAATTTCCCAAAATTTTGGATTTAGTCAACGATCGGTCAAGCAAAAAGACACAGCGAACCGTCAGGGGGGGCGAAGTTTTTCACGGGGGCGGGAAAATATAAACGTTTCCGAAAGAATTTATTGTTTAACCCGAAACGTTTTGGGGCCCCCTTAAAAGATCCGACCCCCGAACCAACCCCCCCTTTCACACCCTCGCAAAAACCCCCAAAAAAGAAAAACTGAAAAGTGGGGCGAAAACCGGGGGGCTGCCGTTTTAGGAGCTTAATGGAAAAAACTAGGGCCACATCTACTACCCCTTTCCCTCCTTTCAGGGGTTTTCAGGGGGGGGGCGTCCCCTCATAAAAGCTCCAAGAAAGATCCCGAAAAAAGTACAAAAAACTTCCCTGCCCCAGGGCGCTTTTACCTTTCCAAACCTTTTGCTAAAAAAATTCCACCAACAAGTACGTGGTTTTCAAACATACGATTTTCTGGCAAGCCGACTTTAACGATATGAAAGCTCAGAAAAAACAACGAACCCGGGGCAGTTTTACTTGCTCACCTTTACGACGGTTTAAATAAGATGGGGCCCGGGCGAGGGCGCCTCCCCCCCCCCCCAAGAAAGGGGGGCGTAGTGAGGGGAAAGCCTTTCGGGAATTTTTAAGCAAAGGGGGTCGTAAACCTTTTAAGTATACAACGGACAAGGGGACAGAGTTTTACGGCAAAAGGGTAGGTCCAAATTTTCCCCAAGCAAAGAGGCGTGCATTACAAAACCCCCATAATCCAGAACGTGAAGGGGAAGCATCGTTGGGAAAGGTTCAATAAAACCCGAAAGGACGCTTTTGCGCTATTTTAAACCAAAAAAAAACCGGGAAGCGTATGTTTGGGCGGCCCCAACCCCAGTCAAAAGCTTAAAAACGGGGCCAAAAACATTCCAGTATCAAGATGGCGCCCGGGCCCCCCGTTTCAGAAATTAAACGGGCTTCAATCAGAGATAATCTGTACGGCAAAAGGGGTCCCAAACTCAAAACCTAAAAAAAAATTTGGTACACTTTCTAAAAGCAAATCCAAAATGCTGTTTGAAAAGGGTTTCAAAGCAATTGGAAACGAAGAGATTTTCAAAATCCAGTAGTGTCGTGTTTTCGACAACCTGCTTTTCCCCCCACCCGACCCCAACCGATCTTGAGGGGGAAGAATGGAGGGGACGTTTTTTCGAACCTAGTTGCAACGCGTACTTTTCCCCTGAAACTTTTAAAGTTGAAAAAAAACACGTTTTCCCCAAGGGGAAAAAAGGGGCCAGAAAGAAAGTGTACGTCAGTGGAAAAAGGTTTCCCCGTCAAGTTTAAATTTTCCCGGGTTTCCCCCCCCTTACTCAGCGCAAATCCAATAAGGGACAAATTTTAAAATCACTTTCCGAGCGCACTTATGGGGTATTTCCCGAAAAATTACCCTCAAAAGAATTTTACCAAACCAAAATTCCTTTCCCTCCTTTCAAAACGAAGGGCGGGTGGAAGTCGCCCTGGGTGAAAAATTTAATATCCCGTTCTTTCACCCACCGTACCCGAGGGTCCCCCAAAATTGTTTTGGGACAAATGGGTGGGGCGCTAACCGTTTTTAACAAAAATTTTAAGGATCATATCCCTGCTGGGGAAAATACAGCACTATCCACAAAAAGATCAAAGCTCTAAAGAAGTAGGGCTTTTAAAGGGGATTTCCCGGGGTTGGGATTCAAGTACACAAACCCAACAAAAAAAATTGGGGAAATTAACTCTTTTTCACCAAATATACAGGGTGTTTACTCTAAAAAAGCCAAATAGGGCTACAGCTCGGTTTTGATCCTAAGGGCCAATCCTAAAAAAAGTACCAAAGCCCCCGGAAAGGGCCGCCAACAACTAAGGCCTGCCCTCGCAAATGTAAATCTAAACGGGTATCGTCCCCAGCCTTTAAGGGCCCGTGGGGGACATTGGCACCGCCTTACGTATCGTTGGCATCAACAACGTAAATAAACCCCTACGGCTACATAAACAGTTAACTAAACCCTTTTTCCCAAATACAATTTCCGGTGCTGAGAAAAGGGGAAAAAAAAAGCTTGGGGAAAACCCAAAATAAGAACCCCACACGGGTGAACCCGGGCCCTTTTGAGTTTGGAAAAGTGTGGGGTGAAACCTCATATTTCCCACCTGCTCAAAAATTGAACTGTCCCTACCAAAGATACTAAAATAAAACCAAAGGCTTTAAAAAGGAATATTTTTTCGATCAAACCCCGGGGTTCCCTCAAAGAGGCAGGGGTAGGAAGTTTTTTTTCAGTTGGGCTTTTTAAAAGTTTTTTACCGTTGCTGAAATGGCCCCTAAAGCCATCGGAAAAAAAGGGCCCTTTATACGGGTATCGACGTGCTCCCCGACGTTGCCAAACAAGGGCGTCCTTTCAAAAGGCCCTACGGGAACCCTGCGGCGAGGCCCGGGAAAAAAACTTGAAACGCAAGGGGAAAAGAAGAACAAAACGCTGATGACCCGCTCAAAGGGTTTTAAAAGGGGGTTTTAAGAACAACGACCCTCAATTTTTAAGGCGTCACCCAAAGTAAAAAGGGCAAGAAAGGGAAACAAAAAATATTTTCAGTAAAATGTTTTTGTTTCCCACACCCCCCCTCCTGGAATGTGCCCATGAATGAAACCCCTTTTTTCCCTGCCCCAAACCCCCTTTAAAAAATTTTTGAAAGTGGGCAATGGCTCCATAAAAAAACCCGTTTTCTTTCCCCAACCCATAAATTTAACCATCGTTTTTTCCCTTTTTCCGGGCAAGGAGTTCTATATCGATCTTTCAAAGACTATCCCCAAACCCGGGGGGGGCCCTCCCCTGAAAAACCCCAAAGGTGGGGCCTTTTTACAGAGGTGGATCAATTGCTCCCGGGCAAAAAATTTGGGTGCATTTCTCTAATTTAAAGCAGGTGGACGTTTTTTAAAACCAAAAACTTTGTTCACCGGGCCCCGCAAAAAACGAAACCTATTGAGCGTAATTTTAACCTGCCTCAAATTTCAACAGCGAACCAAAAAAACGCATTTGACTTGCGGTCTGGTTTTTTTTGCCGACCCCCCCGGAAACCCTTTTAGGAGGCAAAAAACCAAAAAAAGGGATTTGAGGCCCCCGCAAATTCCCAAAAAAAAAAATAAGACGGTGGATCTTTTTTGGGGAAACTAAAACGGTGACGTTTTAAAACCAAAAGAAATACCTTTTTAAAAGGCGCCGAACTCCCCATCCGGTTTTTTCCCTTTCCCGAGAAAGGTTTTAGTCTTTTGGCCCTTTTCCCCGAACTCCCTCACTTTAAAGGTTTCAACCCCGAAAGGAAAACGCCCCTTCCCAAATGAGGCGTGTCAAAGTACACCTTCTTTTCTGTTTTGGGACAGCCAAAGCAATTTTAAAAAATTTAGTTTCCCCCAAATTTTCCCATCAAACCCTGTGGGAAAATAAAAAAAAACCCCTAATTCCTTTCCGGGGGGCAAAAGGGGGAAACCTGGACAACGAAATTTACCGGCCAATTTTCCCAAACGGTTTCATCTGGATTTGTGTCAAACCCCTGCGTTCAAAAAGGGGAAAGCCAAACCAAAAAACCCCTTCAAATTTTTTAAACCAAGGCCTAACCATTTCTCGCTGTACGTGGCGGGGAACAATAAACCCTCGAAACCGTTAAAAGCCCGATTTTATCAAACGGACACAAAAACATGTTTCCCACCACACGGTTTTCTGGAACGGGTATCCATTCATGAACGAGGGAGGGGACATCACCGAAAGCCTTCCCCCAAAGGGGTATCATTTCATGGCTTTCGATCTTTTCCCCCAACCAAAACTGTCCGCCCACAAGACATCAATTTGGGAAATTTTACGAAAAAAAACCTTTCCTGAGATCGGGAAATTAGCTTTAACCCGGCTCTCGTCGAAACCCTCAACTTACGTGTACGGGGAGTTTGCCAACATCATCACCCTTGACAAGGGCAGAAACGTCGGGACCGATTATGGAAGTTTTAATTAAAAAACGGCTTTTCCCCCCCCTTAACCCCCCCCCTTTAAGCTAAGGGCCCTTGTGGAAAATTTTCCCAAAACTTTATCGACGAAAGGGCAAAAGGTTTATCGTCAAGGAAATGAGTGTTTTAATTTTGTAAAGCGGGACATTTTCTTCAACATTGGGGGTTAAAAAACCCCCATACCTAAACGAAGGGAAATTTTCCCCCGAAGGGCCCCAAAAAAAAAGCCCACTAAATAGTCAACAATTTTGCACGGGATTACCTGGGGTTAGGGATGTGGTTTCGGCCCGCCCAATCCCCCATCCCCCGGCCAAAAGCGCGTGAAAAAAACCTCTACTCCCAAAGGGGCAGAAAAAAAAAGTTTCTAGTCAAAAAACACGTTTTACACCCCGTAAACTGTAGAAAAAAAGGGTTTTTCGTACTTTAAAACACTTAAATTGGGTCCCCACCATGTGCATGGCACATATTCGGGAATGGAATTTCTGCCTGGGCCCATCGTCTGGGGGCTTCGAGACGGATGATTGAAGATGGAAAACCCCACCAAAGACGTGCGCTGAAAACAAGTCCCGGGGGCCCTTTGTACCGGGCGGGGGTTTTTTCCCGCTGAAAACTACCCGCAAGAAAAAGCTCGACCTCCGCCCAAGTCATCAACAAACCCAACCGCACAACCAAAACCCGGGACGCATTGGTTGCCATCTTTAAACGACAAGAACGGCGTGGGAGAATACTTTTACAGTTAAAGGTTTTCCCCCCGGGGGTAAAAAGTACATCTGGCATTTTTAAGGAAAAAACTTTTCGCACGTCCCATATAAGCAAAAACCTTTAAAGCATCGCATCAGACGTTTTCGGCCCTTACTGTCCTCATGTACCTTCTCATCGCGCCGAAAAATTCCGCTTTAAAACCTTCCAAAACCCCATTCCCTTTTTCCCCACCCCCCCAAAACAACAGCCAACCCACGCTTTAAAAAATGGGGAGATATTACAAATAGATTTTTCAAGACTGTAGGGGGGTTCGCCCTTCAAGAGGCCGTTCCAGGGGGGGCGTAAAAAAAAGGGCTTTCCCGGGGGGGTTTCCGGCCTAACCACCGAGCATCATGGAAGGTCAAGACCTTGCGGAAACAAAGCAAACCCGCGAAACCAAATCGCCCTCACCAGTATTTTTAACACATTGCCCCGCTGGGGGTGGAGTTTGACGCCAAGCGAGTCATCGCCGGGATGAGTGTTCCCAAAAACAACAACGCCCTATGCCAACAAAAAAAATGTTTGGGGGGAACTTTTCCCCGTGTTTTAACCGTACAGAAGGCAAGAACTGAGCAGCCCACAAGCCGGTCATAAAAAAAAGTTTTTTACCAACACGCAACCTCCCAAGAAAAATTATCTGAATAATCACAAAAACTCCTGAGACGGGATGTCGGTGACCTTTTGGGCGTCAACAACGAGAAAAAACGAAAAAGCCGGGAAAAAAACGGGTCGCCATCTAAACAACCCCAGCTGGGGCGTCTTTGGAGGGGTGGGAAACCCCTCGCTCGCCCCCCCCAACCCAAAGGGCATTTTGGGGGCGACACCCTTTTGGGACTTTGCAAAAAATTTGGGTCGACAAAACCTCGTGGAAGTATGCACACGCTAACGAATCGCGGATTTTCATCGACCAAACCCAAACCCACGGGAAACGCACATCAAAAACCCCGGATCTTATCATCTACTTACTATACACGTCAAGTCCCTCGGTTTTTACTATTTCAAAAGTTGGGGGTTTTTGAACTAAAAAAAATTTTTCTAAAGCAAAAAAACACCCGAAAAAAAAACGTATGAAAAAAAAATAACGTTTTTCCTGTAAAAAAATTTTAATTGTGATGTTTAATAAATAAATAATATTGTAAAAATCTGTGTTTTTTAAATTTTCGAGTCCCAAATTTTCCCTTTTCCCGCCAACAAACCCCATGCCCCGGGTCAATATCTAATCTTTTCCCCAAAATTTCTTTTCGGGGCCCCCCCGCCGGCGCCCCGGGTTTCGACAAACCCCGCCAAAGATTTCGTCCCTTGGGAAAACCCCAAAAATTTGTTGGGTCAAGAATAAACTTGGCTCTTTAGGGGCCCTCAACTGAACCCCAGGGAAAAACCCCCTTTCCCCCGGGCAATGACCCAATATCCCATTCTTTCCCTTTTCGCCCGACAAATTTGGGGCCAGGAAAAAACCCGGTTTTCCCCCGGGGGAAAGACCCCGATATCAAATTTTTGTCCTTTCGGGGGCCCACATAAATTTCACCGGGAAAAAAACCCAAAGGGCCCCAGCCCAAAGAAACCTCAAAAAACTATTCTTGTCTTGTCGGGGCCCAAAAACTGGCCCCAGGGAAAAAAACCCCTTTTTCCCGGGGAATGACCTCAATATCAAATTTAAAAAATCATCAAAAACCAACAAGTCCCCGGGTTTTTATTTGAAAAGGGGGGGGGGAAAGGGGAAAGGAAAGAGGGCAAAATTTGGGGGGGGGGAAGGAGGATATTTAAAGCAACCCAAACCCGAGGAAAATAGGTCACTCAAACATTGGCTCAGGGGGGCGAAGGAGGGGGGGAAAAACCCGGAACAAATTACCCAACTCAACAACCCCAAAACACCAAAGCGCAAAGGTTTAAGCGCTTGTTCCGGGACAGAAACCCTGTGACAGAAGAAAAAGATATTCCCTTTTAGGGTTGTCACCATAGCGCAAGCTTTTTTTGGGGAAACCCTCCGTCAAAAATGACGCCAGGGGGAAAAACCCCCTTTCCCCGGGCCCTGACCCTTTAATACCCATTCTTGTCTTTGTCGGGCTGACATACTGGCGCCCGGAAAAAACCGTTGCCCTAGGGCATTGACCTCAATATATATTCTTGTCTCAACTCGTCTTGTCTTGCCCACCAACCTGGCACCAGGGAAAACCAGATGCCCGAGGCAATAACCTCAATATCTATTCTTGTCTTGTCGGGCCGACATACTGGCGCCAGGGTTGGGGGGAAGGCTGAGCCTTGTGACAGAGGAACCAATGTGGGAGGCGATGTGGAAAGCAGGTCAAAATTGGTGGGGAAGGAGGCTATTTTATAGCAGCCAATCAGAGGAAAGTAGGTCACGGTATCAAACAGGATGTTGCAACATAACACGCAATGATTACGTCACACAAAATTGGGTCAAAGGTCAAAGCTCAAATTGGGGCCATACGCCCTGTAAGCTACTTAAGGTTGCTTTTTGATGGCATACACTCAGATTTGCGTGGAGGGTGAGTGGAACTGGGATCGAACCCTCGATCCCTGTCCTCGGCAGTCCAGTTTATTGCGAGAGTATTGCCTTAGATCATGCGGTCACCAAAGAGAGTCCCGTAATTATATTAATTAGATATTCTACGCACATAGTTTGAAATTAATGGATGAATTCTGAATTACAGTATTAAAATTGTATTTTCCATGCAGAAACGATAATAAATTCATAACACCCTTTTCTTTAATCTAATTCACACGAGAACATTTATTTTTCTTTCTGTGGTTGAGAGATAAAGTCGTTTTTTATTTTATTTTCTTATATCTCTTTTTACAGAAACGGCTTCCATTGCAAAACACATCGTATTCACACAACTGATTTCTTAAATGAACGTAGTTGAGTTAATATTATTCCCGCGAACATCGGGAATCAAAAAGTGCCCCTTTTGGGGCATCACTGTCTTAAATTTTAAACGAGGGGGTTTATTAAATTTTCAACCTTAAAACCGTTTGGGTTTTCTTTAGCAATACACCACAACTTTTTTTTTTGAATTAAAAAAAAAATTTGGGTACCAAATTTTTTTTGGTTTAGAACAATAAAATTTTTTGAAAAATAAAAAATAATTTTTTTTTCAATCATATTTCCCTTTTTAAAAAATTTTCTGCGTAATAAAAATTAAAAAAAACTTTAAACCAAAAAAATATGATTATTAAAAAATTTTTTTAAAACCCAAATCTCTTTTTAATATTTAACTTTTAAACTGGCTTTAAAATTGTCCCAAAATGATAAAAAAATTTTTTTAAATTGTAAAAAAAAGAAAACATTTTTTAGTCAAAGTCTTCCCCCCATTTCACTGACAAGCCCTATTTTTTTTAAAAGCAGGGGTTTTTTAAAAAATTTTTTTTTTTAAACTTAAATTTGAAATTGACGGGTTTAAAATATGAATAAAACAAAAAATTTAATGTAAGGGGAATTGATTTTTAATAGTAGTAAAAACCCTGTTTTAAAAATGGTAAAAATTATTTTTTCTTAGAAACGGGTAAAAGGAGAAACCCAGCTTAGAAAACCGGTTTAACCAGTCTCATGGTGACCATCCCCCTTAACTAAAACCCCCTTTAAAAACAACCAATTTTTTTTTCCTTTTTGGCAACTTTTTTTCTTTCTTTTTTTTTTAGCATAAATAAGCAATTTTCCCAAAGTGTTTTAAAGACACCATTACCAAAATTTTATGGATTTTTTTAAAAAAATTGGGGCCCAAAATTGTTACAATAATAACAATAAATCATTCCCCCTCGAAATTTATGAAGATGTTTCCTTTTTTTAAGGAAAATTTGTTTTAAAATTCACACAGTCGTTTCTTCAAAAATAACAAAATGGGTTTATATGAAAGTTTTTAAAAATATTTACTCTAAAAAATTTTAAATAAAAAAAAAAAAAAGTATAACCATAAAAAAACCCATTCAACGGAAAAAATTTTCCGAAAGTTCGAAGAAGTTTTTGGAATTGAAAATTTTTAAAAAACAATTTTTTTCGGGCTAAAATTCCTTAGGGGTGAACACCCACCCAAAAAAACTAGAAAAAAATGAGGTATTTCCTAGGTCGGGTTAAATTATGCTTTGTCTTACCTTTTTTTTAAAAAAAACGTAATTTACCAAAGAAAAAACATCCACAAAATTTGGCAAGTGGTTTTAAAAAATGTCACCCTCATATAAACAATTTTTGGACGAGGGTATCGGGGGTTTCGAAAAACCAACAAAGGTGAACTGGATTTGGGGTTTTCCAAAAAATTTTTTTTTTCCCCCCCCCCCACCACAAAAATTTGGGGAAATTATTCATAAAATTTCTACCTTCCTCATCCTTAATTCTTTAGTGTTTTTTAAAAAGCTACGTAGCCCCAAAATAGATAGTAAAATTTGTAAAATAAATAGAAACACTTTTATAATTTAAAAATTTGTAGTTTCTTAAAAATTTTTAAAAAAATAGCTTAAAAAAATTTTAAAAATTCAAATTCTTGGGGAAAAATTTTTAAAATTTTATTTCTAATACTTTTAAATTAAAATTATTTCTATTTATTCCGAAAAATCAAAGCCCATTTATGTGGGGTAAAGCAAATTTTTTAATTTCTAAAATTGTTTTAAAAACGTTTCCCCCCTACAAAAATTTTAAAAAATTTTCCCCTACAGTACATCGCCCCTTTTTTTGGGTTCATTTTGAACTGAAAAAAGGGAAATAATTTGCGGGTTTTTCTTTTTTCCCCCATTTTTTGAAAACGGTAAAAAAGGGTTTTTTAAAAAAAGGAAAAAATTTGGGGAATTTGGGCCAATTTGGGGTTGGGAAAAATTGGAGGAGGTGAATTTTAAACCCTTTAAATAAAAACGGTGGGGGGGGGGGGTTTGGGGTTCTTCACTTTTAAAAAATTTAAAAAACAAAAACCGGGGAAGTTTTTTATTCATACCAAGAAGAGAAAATTTTTCAAAAAAGTTCTCTTTTTAGAAAAGCTTATGAAAAACATTTTAAAAGGTCTTTTTTTATCTCCCAAAATCCTGCCCTTTAAAAAATTTTAAAAGCTTTTTTTTAAAAAAATGTTGGCTAGCACATCTAAAAAAAAAACCTCACACTAGCTGTTTTTCCATTTTTTAACCACCCTTTGGGTTTTTTCTACTAATTAAAGTGAACCGAATAAATTTTTTAAAATTTTTTATTTTATTTAAAATAATAAAAGTTTATCACGGGATCATTTGAAACAAAAAAGGGAAAATAAAACGATTTTATAAATATCTAAAAATTTGTTTTTTTAAAATTTTGAAAATTTTTTTTTAAAAATTTCCTAAGCCCCCCCCCCCCCCTAACCTTATGCTTAAAATTTTTGCTGACAAGTTTTTTGAAAACCGGGGAAAGGATTTTTATTGTCTTCAAAAAGATTTTAACCCAGTTTAAAAAAAATTTTCCCTTTAAAGGCTTAAATTAATTCATTTTTTAAAACTTAAAAAAATAAGTTAAAAAAAATTCTAAAAGACTATCATCGGGTATTTTAAAAAATTTTTTTTATATGCGGGCCCTTTTCCCTTTTAAGATGGCCCTATGAAAAATTTAAAAAGGGAATTTTAAAAAATTTTAAATTAGTTTAAATTAAATTAAAATTATTACCCTTTTTTTATAAATTAAATTTAAAAAACACCTTTATTCAACAAAAAATTTGTGGAAATTTTTAAAAGGGCCCAAAAAATCAGGGGGCCTCGGGGGGGAAAGAAATCATCCCCTTCGCTTTAGTTTTGCTGATAAAAAGGTAAAAATTTTCTAACCCAAAAACTTTTGTCCCAAATTTGGGGATTTTTTTATGTGGCTTACCCCAAAAAAGCGTAAACATCACTGAATGTCTACCTTAATAATCCTTAAAAAAAATTTTAGTTTAAATATTTTTTAAGATACATTCAAAAAAAATTTTAAAATTTAAAAGTTGAAAAAAACCATTTTAAAAATAAGACCAAACAAACCCGGCCTTGGCCCATCATGTTTTTAAATTAAAAAAAAAAATCGGGAAAAATTTGAAAAAAAACCCTTTTTAAAAAAACCCCCTCTGATGGGGGAAAAATTTCCCAAATATAGCTCAAAGTTTGAAAATTTTTAAATTTTAACCTAGACAGGACTGAAACACCCGGGTTTCGCACAATCACCTCAATAATTATTATCAAAAAAAAAATTCCTCTACGTGTGGAGCCCCCAATAGACATTTAAAAAATTTAAACCTTTTAAATATCTCTCTACGATTTAAAAAAGGAAAAAAAAATATGAAAAAATCTGAGGGAACCGAAGAAAAAAGAGTAAAGAAGAAAGGGGGAAAGGGGGAAAGCTTATTTAGAGTCAAATGAAGACCCCCTTTGATTGGACGCCCATTTTTTTTCCCCCCAGTTTGTGAAATTTTGCGGGCACTAAATTGGGGCCCCAATTTTGGCGGATTGGGGGGAATTTAAATGAGTTTGGGGAGGGGGGGGGTAAGGGGTTGTCATCCCCTTTTCCACCCCCCCGCCCCCCAAATTCTTCAAAAACCCCCGATTTTCCCCCCACACCCCTTAAAACCCTTCTTTTTAAAACAAAAAACCTTCACTCTTTAAACCCAGTAGGGGGAAAAGCGTGTTTATACTTTGGTTAATTTAAAAAATTTTAAAAAAAAATTCATACATATTTTGTGGGTTTCTTTAAAAAACGCAAAAACCCTTAAAACAAAAGAGGATAAAAATTATATTTTTAAAATTTAAAGGGTCCAATATTTTTTTATAAAAATTTAGCCTCAAATTTAAAAAAAAAGACAACAGTTATTAATAAAGTACTTTATATTTGATTTAAATTTTAAATTTAAAAAAAAAAATTTTTGCAAAAATTTAAATTTTATGAAAAACAGCTATTATATACAAAATCTACTGAAAATATATACTTTTTCCGCTCATTTGCAATGCCGCTTAGGTTTTAAGTTGCATAGCATAAAAGGTAAAATTTACTTTTTCCAAGGAAGAGAAATTTTTTTTAAAAAAAAACACACTTCTTTTTAAGGGCCCAAAATTTGATATGTTTTTAACTATTTTTTTAAAGTGTAAATTAAAAAAAATTAATAATCAAACAAATTTATGACAGTTAGGGTTAAAAGGTTTAAACGTAAAAAAAAAATTAATTTAAAACCCTTTTTTTTTTTTTTGGCTCTCAGATAAGTCCTTTTTGTGAAAATTGAAACTGAAATATCCTAATTTTTTTTTTTAAATTTGTACTTTTTGAAAGCATATTTTCAGAATAAAAAAAATCCCATTTTTTACAGTTAACTTTGGGTTTATGATTTAAATTTTACAATTTTGGGTCAATTTTTATTTTAAAAGTTTTTTAAAAATTTAATATAAAAAAATAACACCTCCCAGATCACATCCTTTACATAATGAAATACGTGAAAGTAAAATCTTATTTTTTTTGGCTTTCAGAAATATTCGTTCGAAAAAAAAAACAAAGGGGTATACAAATTTACAAATTCAAGTAACTATAAGCAAAAATTAAACCAAACTACTTCTAAAGGCTCCCCGGGGGGATTTTAAAACTGGAACCCCCACCATAAAAAATCTATTACAAAATTAAAACCCCTTAAAAACTTAATTAATTTGATGCAAACCCAAAAATGGGGGCCAGGGGAAGTTTAAAGGCGCGAGTCGTACGGACCATTAAGAAATTTAATGAAATATTTTAGCTGTAAATTATGGGAAAATAAAATAACTTAAAAGTAAAAAGATTTAAATATATAAAAAAAAAAGTGACAGGTTTTTCAACTTTTAGTTTGGGACATACCCTTTTTGGGAAAATTCAACAGTGAATTTTTTTCAAGAGCATACTGAAATCACCCAAAGATGCATCTCTCCTACATGCTGGGGGTCAATCTCCTGCGAAATTTTTTAAATCAAACACAAAACAAATGGTCTCTTAATACATTTTATTTTTTTTTTTCCCAAAAAGGGTTCAAGGGGAAAAGTTCTTCAAACCAAAAAAATCCTCATTTTTTCAAGTTCATTTCCTTTATGTTTACAACTAGTCACAGATCAAAAAAAAAATGGGGAAACAAACCCCAAATCCACTTTTTGGGGCCCTTCGAAAAACCCGATGGAATTTTTCCAAATTTTTTACTTTGGGGTTAAGTAATCACGACCCACACACACCCAGGTTAATTTAAGTGAACTTTAAAATTGTTTGTGTTTCCAGACAAAAATTTAATGTGCCCAATTTTTTTATAAAACATGTATTTAAAAAATATTTTTGTTTTTAAAAAATAAAACTTTTGGGAATAAGTTTTTAAAAAATAATTCAAAAATGATATAAAAAAAATTTTTCCCTACATAATGTTAATATGGGGGGTTTTTTGGGAGAGGCCCTTTAAAATTTTTTTAATTTAAATTGAGGGGTTGAAAAGGAGACAAAATTTTTATCAAACAAATTTTTTGTTGGGGAAAAAAAAAATTTGGGTTTCTAATCATTTGAAATTTTTTTTAAAAAATGTTTAAAATAAAATTAAAAAAAAGACAAATTTGTTTTTATATTATTTTTTTAAAAACAATTTAATTTTTTTTAATTTTTAATCTATTGCAAAATAAAATTTAAACCCATCAAACTACTAAATGTACACAAAAATTGAACAATTTAGAAGATCGAAAACATTTTTTTCTTCTTCTTGTCAGCGATATAAAAAAAAAATCGTTAAAACAGGCCCACAAATTTTAAAAAATACTTTTGGGTCTAAAGTCTTTTTTTTTTGAAACTCCCTTTAATCTTAGCCCCAAGTTTATTCCCCCTTTTCCCTTTCCGCCTAAAAAAACCCCCTCTTAAACCATTTCAAAAAGTATGAAAGAAAAAGAAAAACAACGAAACTTTTTAAATCCAAAAGTTTCTTTCTCCAAAGCCCATTTACCATTTGACTGCCCTTAAAAATTTTAAACTTGATCATAATAAAAAAATAAAACATTTCAATGAGTTTTGAATTTTTTTTGGGAGAGCTCCTTTTGGCAGTCTAAGGGTTTCCAAAAAAAATTAGCGACCATTATTTTGGGGTTTAACACATTGGTTGAAAAAAATTTATAACTGACGATACTAGCGTCCTTTAAAAAACCCAAATTTATTAAATATTACAAAAAGATTTTTATTTTTTTTTTTGAACTTTTTTGGTCTTTTAATTTAAACACATTTGTATTTTAAATTAAAACCCCAAAAAATTAACCCAACACATTGTTTCCCCATTTGTTTTAGGTTTAAACTAAATCAATTTATTTAACTTTTTAAACCTTGTTTAAAAAACCAAAAACACTTCTAAAACATAAATTTTTTTTTTTAGAACAATGTGACAACTGTCCCATATAAAAAAAACACGTGTGAAATAAAAAAAACTTTCCTTAGCCTAGTTGATAGAAATGGCTTTAAAAACGGGGGAGTAAGGGGGTCCGAACGAACAACCCGGCCCTTCGCCCCCTTTTGGGCCCAAAAATTTGCACCTTGGGCCCAAAATAATCGGCTAAAGCCAAACTAAAAACCGAATTTTTCGCCGGGAAGCCGGGGGGTTCATTCAATTTACCTTACCTAACTTACCTCGTGATTGGGGCCCTTGGGAAGGGGTTCACTTGACAATTACAACGAAAAACCCATTTGCGTATTGGTTTCAGGGTTGCCCCCTGTACGATTTTAAATAACAACTTTTGATATAATTACACCCCCGGGTACAAAACTATTTTGGGGAAATATTTTTTCTAAAAGTAAAACCCTGTGCCCCAGCCAAAAAGTAAAAAATTTTTTAAAAATTCAATTTTTTATTTTTTTTTTTTAGAATCGGAGGGGTTTATCAATTTTAAATGCCCCAAAAGTAGTATTTTTACCGGAAAAACATAAAAATAAATTTAAAGGTCCATGTAAAAAACCCGCAAAAAAGACAATAGTTTTTGGAAACACGTTTTGGGGATTTTGGGGCGCCCAGTCGTTAAACTAGTAGGTATTTTAAAAATGCGACACATGGTCTGTTTTTACTGAACTAGTGTTACAAAACAACGTTTTTTTAAAAATTTTACCCCCAGTCAGGGCAAAATTTTAATTAATTTTAAAAATTAACCTAAAAGACAACAGTTTAAAATTTTTTGAACAAAAACGGTTTGAAAAAAATGAAAGTCACTTTTCCCAAAGCAAAATATTAAGGGGAAAAAGTGATTTTTGGGTTTTCTTAATATCTTTTATTTTGTTTTTAAATTTTAAATTTTTCCCAACAAAATTTTCGGAAATGTTTTTCTACTTTATTTTTAACAACAATAAAAAAATTTTCCCAGATAGCCCAAAAAAACCCTATTTTAAAATTTAAATTTTAAATTTAAAATTTTTAAAAATTCCCATTTTTTAAAAAAAACTATCTAAAAACAAAATTTTTAAAAAACAAATTGTTTTATAACATAGAATATAACAAATTTTTTAAATTACATATTTCAAAAAAAATTTTTTTTAAATAACCCATATTTGCAAAAAAATTTCTTACAACATAGATTTCAAACAAATTTTTTTAAAAAACATAATTAAAAACAAATTGTTTATAACAAAAATTTTGTTTTAAAAATTAAATTTATTTGTAAAAAAGAATTAAACACACCCTTTAAAATTTAAACTTTTTTTTCAATAAAATTGCCCTAAAAAAGAAAAAATTTTGTAAAACCCAAAATTGTTTTACAAGCAATTATTAAGCATGCCACCAGGTTTTAAAAACCCAAATTGCCCAATAAAATTAAATATTTTCCGTCCAAATTCTTTGCTTTAAAGTCAGTATGATCTCTTCAAAAACCCACCTTCCAAAGTCCCAAATTTAAAATAAAAAGTGGCCACTGCCGCCCAAATTCCCCGTCCCATCTCCCTAAATAAACGCCCGGGCCCCAAAAATTTTTCGAAAACCCAATTAACAAATTGCAAAGGCTTTCCCAAATCAAAGCCGGAAAAAAAAAGTAAACACTTTGACGTAAATTTCCTTTTACAGTTTTTTTAGTTTTTGTGTGTGCGAGCGTATTCTCTCCCCCTGTTCCCTCCCCCTGCATATTTTCCTTTTTTTTTTAATTATCATTTTTTTTCCAGTGACGGAATAGAAAAAAAAAAAAAGAACTTTTTAAAAATTTTTTTTAAAAAATGTTTAAAAAGGGTTTCCAATAAAGAATAGGAAGGGGATAATTGTTTGGAAATCTTTCCCGGACAATGATGAAAACCATTTTTTAAAAAACCCAAATTTGGGTGGTGGCATAGTTTTTCCCAAAAATATAAATTTTGAAAAATTTAGTTTAAGGTTTACAAAATAAAACAAAAATTTAAAATGTGAAATTTTAAAACCCAATAAAGCTGTTCAGGTTTGTTTTTTTAAAAAATACAAAAAAAACCCCGGAAAAAATTTTTAAAAAGGTACATATTTTTTCCCGGGCCGAAAAAACATTTGGGGTTTTTTGAACTAACTAATTAAGACATAAACGGGTTTATAGTATACACAGTGAAAAAAAATTAAAATAAATGTAAAATAAATAGTAAAAAAAATTAAAAAAAAATTTGGTAAAACACAGAAATAAAAAAATTAAAATATACGTAAAAAACCCCAAAATTATGAAAAAAATTTAAATATATGAATATACACAATATATAAAAATTTAAAAATATACATGGCGGGAAATTTTTTAAAATTTTTTAAAAATTTTGGTTTTTAATATCATTATACTTAATTTTAAAATACATTTGAAAAAAAGTTTTATTTTAAAATTTTATATATACTATAAAATATTTTTTTTAAATTTTATACATACTAATATTTAAAATTTTTTAAAAAATTTTATAAAATCCTATTTTATGTAAAAAAGGGAAATTTTTATAAATTATTTCATTTTAAAATGCAATTTTAAAATTAAGGGCTGGATCTACCTCCCTTAAAAAAAAATTTAAAAAGAAAAATTTGGGTATTTTGAAATAACAATCCTGAACGGGGCGGGTATAAAAAAAAAATTTTAAATTTTCCCACTTTTTCCCTTTTAATTTTTTCTTTGCAAATTCCCCTTACACTATTTTTCCCAAAATTTTTTTTTACACTAAACCACCCCCAAATTTAGTTTTAAATATATAAAAACCCAATTTAAAAAATTCACTTTTAATTATAAAAAAATCTAAATCAAAAATTAATAGATAGTCATTTATTTTTTTGAAGGATCAGGGGCTGCTAATTATTTTCCCACAAAACTTTCCAAAGTTGAGAATTTTTAAACCTTGGGGGAAGACAGGGATTTTAAAAAACAAAGGGTATGGGGGAAATTTAATAGGCAAATTAATAAAAAATTTAAAAAATACAGAAAATCATGAAATTCCAAATTTTCCCCAGCTTTCCCTCCTTTTCTTAAATGAAAATTTAAAAACCCTTTGGGAAATAATTTTTTCTTTTTAAAAAATTTTATTTTTTTTTTTTTTGTATTCCCCCTAAAATTGGAAAAATAGTTTTCACACTGTCTCAATCTTACGGTTTTTTAAAAAAAAATGCCAAATTTTAAAAAGCGTTCTATCTACCTTTACAAAAACTTTTTGGTTTTTAAATCTATAATAATTTTATAAAAAGATATTATATGAAAATTTTTTTTTAAAAAATTTGAAATTTTTTTTTTTTCAAATAACAAGGGGAAATTTTAATACATATCCTAGAAACAAACGGGCCCAAAACAAAAAAACTTAACACAAACACTGGGAATTTTGGTTTCCCCCTTTAATTTTTAATACCCTTCTACTATAATGTAAACATTCCTTAAATCCTAAAAAAAATTTTTTCCCTTTTCCCCCTACTTTGATCGACCCCAAGATCCTACTAAAAAAATTCAACAGTTTAAAAAACCCAAATTTAATGTTAGTGTTTTATTTTGTAAAAAGGGAAAAAAACAATAAAATTGGAACCATTTGAGTGGTCTAAAAATTTTCAAAGAATTTTTTGGAAAGTAAACTAAAATGTTTTTTTAAAAAATAGTTTTTCAAATTACTTTTTGTTTTTTTTAAAACGTAGTATCCTGATTTTCCAGAGCCCATTTTTTAAAAGGGGGGGAACCCCAAGGCATTCGTCTGAAAGAAGAAAACCACAAAAACATAAGTAAGAAATTAAACGATGGAGGGTGAGGTTTGGGGAAATGGGGGCAAAGACCTTTTTTAATCGATTTGGCAAACCTTTAAAAAAAAAAACGATATAATATGGCAAAATTGATAGAAGTAAGAAAAAAAGCATACCCAACTAACTTTAATCTAAAATAGATTTTTTTTTTACTTCTTTATATAGGGGAGGTTTTTTTAACGGGTGAAAACTTTTTTTTTTTTTATTTTGAGAATATTTTTTTTTGGGCCCTTTTAAAAGCCCTTGAACCTAAAAAAATAGGTCTTTTAACAAAAAACCGCCCCTATTACCCGTTTGGGAGGGTCATTTGTCTAAGTCACCAAACCCCCGTTTTTAAAACCAATCTATAAAAGGGGGAGATGGGATTTTCGACCCACAGTCGGGTCCCCCGAGGGGGTTTTAAAAATACCCCCTCCCTCCATGAAATTTCGGGTGAAAATTTTCCCCTAAATTAAACCTCGCAAGTCCCAAACCCAAATTGGGTTAAATTATACATGGAATATAACCCGAAAAAAGTAGTAAGATGGGGTGCTAAAAATATTGTAAGTTTTTTATTTTTGTAGGGTTATAAAACCGAAACAGTTGGAAAATTTTCCCTGTTAAAATTTAAATTTTTAAGAAGGGGTTTAATATTTAGATTAGAACTCAACCCAAAATTTAAATTTTTTTTAAAACTTAGGTCAACTTTTTCCCAAAAAGGGATATCGGAGATTTATTTTACATAAGATAAAAAAGGGGGTTGGGTTTTACTGATGACTCATTTTGGAAAAAAAATTGTTTTTTTAAGCAAAAAAAAATGCCATAAAAAAATTTTTTTGAAATTTTGGTCTGAAAATTTTTTCTTTGTTTTTTAATTAAAAATAATATTTTTTTTTGAGAAAAAATTAACCAAAGGTATTTTTTTTGATAAATTTAATTTGGCAATTTTTTTTTGTTCCAAACTAAAAACAGATTCTAGGGTATGATGGGGTTTTAAATTGTTCGTAAAATTTATTTTTTTTACTTTTTATATTCAAATGAATCGGCTACTGAGAGTGAAAATTTTACATAATGAGGGGGTATATAACCTGTACTCATCAAATTTAAAATTTGGGAAGGATAAAAAATCTCAAAAGTTTATGGGGATAGGAAAACCCTTTTGCGAGAGGAAAAAAACTAAAAACCATTTTAAAAAGGGATTGACGGAAAAAAACCAAGGGGAAAAACTTTTGGAACTTTTTAAAAAGGGAAATTTGGGAAAAAAAGTTAGAATGGACCAAAGTATATAATGTAATGAGGTTAAATTTGGATAGAATTATCTAAGAAAAAAGGGAAATAGTGAAAAAAAAGGGGAATGGATAGAGCTAGCTTAAGATAGGGATAGTTTAAAAAAAGTAGGACGGAATAGAACTACCTAAAAAAACGAGTATGGTTTAAAATTGAGGGGACTAAATAGAACAATCCCCAAAAATAGGGATAGGGGAATGAAAAGGGGAAAAATAAAAAAAAACCAAACCCAAAAAAAGGGATGGGGTTTTAATGGGGGGGGAACGGAGGGATTTTAAAATTTTAAAAATGGGGATAGGTTTTTAAAAAAGGGGGACGGGAAATAAAACTATCTGAAAAAAAGGGGGAAAGGGTGTTTTGAGGGGACAAATAGAACTATCCCAAAATAGGGAAAAGGGGTTAAGGGGGGGGAACTAGATAAAACTACCCCAAAAAAGGGATGGGGTTTAAAAATTTGGGGGAAAACTGGATAGAGCTACCCAAAAGGTAAGGATGGGAAATTTTAATGAGGGGGCCCTCCCATAAAAACTATCCCCAAGTTTTAGGGATAGGGCGTAAGGGAGGATTTACTGGGAGGAGCTAGCTTAAGATGGAATAGGTGAAATTTGGATAGGTCTGGAAAGAAAATATTTTTTAAGATAGGGAAAGGGTTAATAAAGGGGGAAATGGATAGGGGCCAAAGTTTTAAGATAAATATAGGGTTTAATGAGGGAAAAACGGGTTTAGTACTTGTTTTAAGGATGGGGAAATGGGGGGATAATGAGAGGTACTGTATACAGCTTTTTTCAAAATAGGGTTTGGGTTTTTTGGGTGGATTTGTATAAAACCCAGTTCAAAATTGGGATTTTTGTGTAAGGAGGGGCCATTGGGGGAAATTTTGGTTTTTTCAAAATGGGAAATAGGGTGTAGTGAGTAGGACTGTACCGCCCCAACTCCAAAAAGGAATGGGTTTGTAATAGGTGGACGGGATTTTAACAAATCTCAAATGGGGCCAAGGTGGTGATTTTTTTTAGATGTGGCAATAAACTTTTGTTTTTCTTAAGCCCATAGAATAAGAGGTAAGTGGGCATAAGTAAACTTTTCAACACTTTATAATAAAGGGGCGTACCCCCAGCTATGTTTGTAACTTTTTGGGGATTTCCATTATACCACCCCCCCCAAAACTAATCTAAAGGTCAAAACAAACCCCCCCTCCGATAAAACCCCGCAATATAATAAATTTCCCCGGGAAATTTTTAAGTTTCTCTTTTTTGGGAATTCCAATTAGGATCCGTCAATAATCCTAACCAAAAATTCAAACAAAAATTTAAAACCCCCTTCCCAATCAAAAAAATGTCCATGTCCCTCCCCCTTTGAATTTTCTGGCAAAAAAAAACCTTCAAGCTGGACAAAACCCCCCGGGGCCCCCCAAAATTTTGAAAAATTTAGGCCCCAATGAGCCTTGGGTGTAACTTGAAAAACCCCCCCTGATGGGGCCAACCCGTAAAGCCCAGTGATTTTTTAAAGGGACCAGGGAATGATGCCTACAAACAGTCCCAAAATTACGACTAAATGTTGTTTTCAAAACGCTCGCCGAAAATTATAGCAGAACCGAGTTTTCCCCCACTCTCCTTTTAGCATAGTTAGTTAAAGGGCACTCGCGGAAAAATTTTGAAAATTTCCCGGGTTCCCCCCAGGGACTTTAAAATTTTAACGATTTAAAAATCACAGATTGCCCCCCAAATTTTTTTTTTTGTGTTGAAAACCTGTCAAAAAATTGATTAGGAAAAAAAAAAAGGAAAATACACTGTTTTCCAGCTTTAAAAATTTTGGAAGAAGAAAAATTTGTGTGAAGGAACACCTATGGGAGGCTGTTGAACGAAAAAAATTTTTTTTAAAAAAAAGGTCCCGGTTTTTTTCAATTTGAAATTTAAATTTTTAAAATATTAACCCTTTCTTTTCTCCAACCCCAACAAACAAAAATTTTTTTTTTGAAAAAATAAAATCAACATCGCTTGTGTGTTAATAATTTTTTCTTCAACAAAACAGATATAAAAATTTCAATACACTAATAAAAAAATTTTAAAAAAACTTTAAAAAAAATTTAAAAAATCCTTTAAAACTTTTTTTAAAAAACCCCCTTAAAAATATTTTAGGAAAAAACCTTAATTTAAATTTTAATAAAAGAAATTAACAAAGATCTCATCTGAAAATTTTTCCCTTTTTCCCAACAAAAAATTTTTTGATAAAATTTGGGGAGATACATTAAAAATTTGCCCAAACAAAATTGAAAGGAAGTTTTTTCCAAAAAGGGCCAATTTTTAAGCCTGAAGTTTTTAAGGCCCCCCTTAAAATTTGGGTTAAAAATCTGAAAATGAAAGTAAACATGATGAAAAAAAAAAAAGTCTTTTAAAAGTTAAATAAAACCAAGCAGGGATTTATTTTAAAAGATAAATTTATGGGTCAAAAAAATTTCCCATTTTTTTTTAAAGTAAAAAAGAACTTTTTTTACCAAGAAAATTAAAATTAATTTTTTAAAAAAAAAAAAGGAAGGGGAAATTTAAAGGCCTCGACAGCCACTGCATGTCGAACCCTGGTTCCTTTTCCAGTTCTTTTAAAATTTTTGACGGGAAAACCCCAAATTTTTGGTTGGGTGGTTTCCTTTTAGTAGCAAATACAACAAAAAACCATTTTTTTGCCAAATGGTTAATTTTTTTTAATTTTATTAACAAAATTTTTACTCTATTTATTTTGGGTTAAATTATTTTTAAAATTTTTAAAAATTTTAATTTGGGTTCTAAAAAATCATGGCCATTGTTTCCCACACAATTTTTTTAAAAACCCCGTTCACACTTTAAAAATTTGATAAAAAATTTTTTTATTTATAAAAAGGGCTTTTTTTTGCCAATTTTTTTTTGTTAAAAAAAATCTTAAAAAGTTACCTAAAAAATATTTATTTTTAATAAATTCAAATTCTACAAATATGAAAAAAGGGCCCTTATTTTCTTTTTTTTTTTTTCCCTTTTCCAAAACAGGGGAAACCCCCCAATATACAAAAGGGGTTCAATCTTTTATAATTTTGGGAAAAAAGATTTTTGGTTTGTTTTTAAATATAAAAAAAAATTTTTTAAAAATTTTTAAACCCCTTCAAAATTTAATGGGGATTAACCCCTTTTTTTAACAAAAAAAAACCCTTTGTACAATGGCTGAGGGTGAGACTTTTCTTTTTCCCCCGAAATTATAACAAAACATATTTTTGTACAATCTCGGGTTTTTAAACAAAAACGCCATCTTCACGCCCCCAGTTTTTGTACAATAAACTGCTTGTCTTTGGGGTATCGAGCTTAATAAAAACTTATCCATATTTTAATGTAAAAAAAAAGTGATTTTTGAAGGGGGAGTTTCAAGGGGGGTTTGGGAAGGGGGGTATACACCTCCTAAAAATTTGGACCATCCCCCATATTTGGGGGTACACAAATGAATGGAAAATATAAAAACAAAAAGTAAATTTTTGGTTTTTAAATTTTAAATTTTACTATTTTTTTATTTTATACTACAAGCTGGGGGGTTTGGTGAAGCTTGAAAAAAAACATCAGTTTCGACTTCGTCCCGGCCAAACATTTTTGGACTGGTTTTGTACATTAAAAAATTAAAAAATAATATGCAGAAAAATCTGTAGTAAAAAACAAATGCAATTTTTGAAAACTAATTTTGAAAAATTAAAGATTAATTTTAAAATTTAAAAAACAATTATGCAATAAAACTTTTTTCCAAGTATTTTTGTGCACAAAGAAATTAATAAATAACCATAATAAAAATTTTTTCCCAAAGCATAACCCAATTTAAAAGAAAAATATGAAAATTTTTGGGAATTTTGAGTTCCTTCGAATTAAAAAAAGTGGACTTCAAAAACCCCCTACTAAAACCAAGCCAAATCCCAAAACTTCTTTAAATTTTGTTTAAAAAAATTTTATAATTTTGGGGGAATTTATAAAAAAAAAAGACAAAAAAACATAAAAAAGGAAACAATGCCAGGCTTTTTTCCCATAAAAATTTGTATTTAATTAGTTTGTTTCATTTTTTTCTCAATTTTTTAAAAATTAACCCCCAAATATTATAAAATTCCCTTTTTTTAAAATATTCACCAACAAATGAAAATTTTGTTGTACCACTGCCCCATTTTTGGGATTATAAATAAAAAAGAAATTTTTGGGGGAAAAAAAAGAAAAAAAAAAGGAGTCAAATTTTTTTTCCCTTTTAATTTTTTTAAAAATCCCTCAACCCTCCTAGAAAAAGGGAGTTTTTTGGTTTACCCTTTTTTGGGGAAATTTTTCTAAACGAAAAGGTTTAACTCGGGCCCGGGTTTCCATCTGGAAGGTTTAAAGGAATATCTAAAACAAAAACAAAACAAACATTGGTTTTAAAAGTGGTAAAAACAACAACTTTTTCAAAAAATATTTTTTTATGAGGGATTTAGGGGGGGGTTACAATACTTAACCAAATATTTTTTTAAGTTTTGAAAATGCTATTCGCCTTTTTTGCTGATCCAAAGAAAAAATTTAAGGGGGTTAAAAAAATTATTTTAAAAAAAATAAAAGCTACATTCAAGTGTTTTTTTTAAATAGTAGCCTGACTCAGTTCTCTGGAGCTGTAAAATGTTTGGGGGGGGCGAGAAGCTCCTACATAACCCCCAAAAAATACCTCCATTCCCCTTGATTCTGTTTTTGTGACATCTTATTTTTTATTTTTGTAAAAATCTTTTAAAATAATAAATTTAATCAAACAAAATCAAAAAGGCTTTTGGGATTTTATTAATTCGCATTTGTTTTTTTTTCATTACGGGGAGCCCGAGTTTTGTATACGGGCCAGGGTTTTAATTTGGGGCATGTTTTTTTCCAAAACCCTTCACCTTCCCAACCTTTCAAAAAAAAAATTGTACTTTTCCCCCAAAAATTCAAACCACCCCTCTAGGTTTGTAAAATGAAAAAAACCGAAACGGGAAACCCAAAACAAAAAAAAAATAAAAAAACTATATTTTGAAAGGGTTTGTGTTTTAAATAAAGGGAGTAGTGATGAGGGTCTCGAAACAAATAATATAGGTTTCCAAACCCCTTCAACCCCAGATTTAAAAAGGCCTTATTATGGGTGGCAAAAAAATTTTTAAACAAAAGGGCCTATCATTTTTGGGGGCCCCAAGGGTTGGGGGAGGGGTGGGGGGTAAGAAAATTTCAAAGTGTTTTTTTCAGGGCTGGGTATTTTTTTTCTTTTTTAATGCGCATGAAAAATATGATAAAAAAGAAAAATTTGGGTTTTAAAAAAACCTTTTTCTTTTATTATTTTGAGTTTAGCCCCAAATGGGTCCAGGGGGAAAAGGGCCCAGTTTCTTCACAAGGGAGATAGCTGGGCGGGCAAATCTAATAAAAAAAAAATTTAACTTTTTATAATGGGCCCTTTTTTTAAAAATTTAAATTTAATTAGTTTAAAAAATGAAAATAGCAGCCTAAAGAAAAATCAAACCAAAAATTTTAAAAATCATTTTTTTTTTAACACAACCTTTATGCTTTCCCTTAAGGATTGTTTGGGGGGTTATAAAAACATTTGGCTTTTAAAAATTTCCACTTTAATTATTTTTTTAGATACAATGGGATATACCGGGTTTTGGGTGGGGGGTTGGGGCCGACACCCCTGTTTCCCCCTCACCCCCAAAACCCTTTTTTATTTTTAATATTTACACCTAAAATTTAAATGATTTACAATTGGCAATAACCCAGGAACTGAAACCCCCTTCCAAAAAGGCTCCCTCCCCTGTTTGGATTTGTGGAATTCACTGTGTACTGGTGTAAAAAAGTCCAGAAATTTTAAATCGCCTGCAATTTTTTAATTTGTTCGGTAGTAAAAAAAATTTTGTATTTTTTTTTTTATTTTTAGAAAAAATTTTTCAATGAAGGGAAAAACGTATGGGCTAAAAATAACGTGACAGAACTACAAAAATTTTGTTTTTAAAACAAAACTCCATGGGAAAAAAAATTTTTAAACAAAGACTTACATAAAAAAGATTTTTAGCCATTTTGGTCAGCACAAAAAAACCTTCGGGAAATTAACCCCTCATTTTTTTTCTAGACGATGCTGCTATTTTTCATTATTCAAATAGCTCCTCATTTGTCTTCCAAAGGGTTGAGTTTCCCCAAGAATACCTTTTGGGACCCACCCGAGGCGTAAAACCCGGGAAACCCCCTTGGATTTTAACTGGGGAGCTCAAACACTAACCACAGAGGGAACAAGACCCAAAAACGGGACACTAAAAAAAGGATTTGGGGCTTTTAAAATAAACAAAAAAATTTAACAGCTGCAAACAATAATTTTTTGATTTAAAAATATTTTTAAAAAAATTTGGTTTCTGAAAATTTTTTTGGTTTTGCCTATCTAAACTGACTCCCTTTTAAAATTAACTATCCCAAAAGACATGGGCAGTTTGAAATTAAACAAAAAAAATTTAGTGGGAATTTTGCTGGTAAAAAAGATTGATTTTAGAAAAAACGAGGAATGAAGCGTGAGCCACTTTATCAAAAAAAAAAGTTATTAAAAAAAGGGTTTTTTTTTTTTGGATAAAGAAATTTTATTAACTATTTGAAAAGAAAATTCGTTGGTAGTAAAACAAAAATCCCTTTCCAAATTTTCAGTGTTATGAAGGTGGGGGGGGAACATTAAAAATTTCCTTTTACCCCCTATGTTGCTTTCCCCTTTTACAGTTAAAATAACAAAAATTTTAAAATCCCCCTCGCCTTAAAAACCCTAAATTTTTTTGCAACCTCTATTTTTTTTGTTGTTTGTTTTTTTTACCTTTGGCAATCATTTTTAGACGCGATAAGGGAAGAAGGACTCTAAGGATAAAAAAAAGTGACGCGCTTTGTTTTAGACTTTAAAAAGTAAATGTAAAAAAAAAAAGGGTATTAGATTTTGGTAACAAGTTTTTTCGTTCCATCGGGAGCCCCTGGTTAGGGGTCGGGGACGGGATCTAAAATTTATCTTGGAAGGGGGGGAAAAATTGTTAATTTGGGAAAGAAGATCAAGTAGTGTGATTTCTACAGCCCTTTTTTTCAGAAAAAGGGGAAAATTGCAACTGGTTTTTTTGGCATCATCACTTAAAAATACTAACGGGAAAACCGTGAAAGGGTTTTCTTTATTTTTTGACAGTTCGGGACCACTTTCGCATTTAAACCCCCAAAATTTAAATGTTTTTATTTAAAAGGGCCTTATGCCGCAATGTTTTAAAGGGCTTAGATTAAAAAATTACCCCGGGTTTTAAATTTTGGTTTGGTTTAAGGCCCTTTTTTTTTTAAAAATTAAAAAGGGCCAAAAATTTAAAAATTTAAAAAAAAATATATAAAACCTATTACACTCTTTGAGTTTTTTGAGCTTAAAAAATTTTTTAAAAATTTATATGCTTTTTAATATAAACCTTTTTTCATCTTTACTTCAAATTTTTTACTTTTATTTCCCCCCTTTCTGGGGGAGTTTAATTGGGGCCCTTTTTTTAAAAAGTTTCAAAATAAGAGTTTTTTTAATTTTTGAAATCACCCCAACTAAACCCCCTTTTTTTTTTCCCTAAAATTTTGGGAATTTTCACGATGACTACGGGATTCCCCGTGGATACATATCAAGTGTAATTTTACCGGTAAATATGCCCCATCGCTCCCGGGCCCACATTAAAGCCCCACAAAAATACCACCCTTTTGCTACAAATCACCGCCATACCCCCGAAGTTGAGTCTCATTTTTTTTAGGTGCTTTTCCGATTTATTTGGGCCCAAAATGAGGGGGGGAGGTTTTTAAATATCCCCCCCAAACCCTAAAAAAGGTTACATTTTGGCGACCCCCCGCTGTTTGGTACTTCCCTCCCCCTTTTTCCCAAGGAAAAAGCGCATTTAAAAAAAAAGCTGAAATTATTTCAAAAAATTTGCAAAACCCTTTTGTACGCGGGATCGCGCTGATTTATTGTTATTGGGCTTTAAAAGGTCATCAAGTGACGCATTTCGGCTTTTTGACCTTTTTTTTTTTCCCGGGGAACTTTTTGAATCCCAAATAACCTGCCCCAAACCCTGCGGGGAAAAAATGGGAAAAAACCACCAATACAAGGGGGCGTGATTTGTGTACGCCCCTGGTGCTCTTTGGGCAAAAAAAATATTTTGTTTAAAACTGGGGGACGTGATGGGAAAAGAGCCCCCCAAACCCAAACTTGATCGAATGTGTACGTGCTGATTTTTTAAACCATTTTAAGTGGGCCCATGGGGGGCCCTCACGAAGAAAATGGAAAAAACCCCACACCCCCCCTTTTTACCAAGGGCGATTAGAAACCTTATTAAACTCAGTGAAACTTTAAGACGATTTGACTATTAAATTGGACGCCTTTAGGAGAAGTTTGTCCCCAGAATATTGTTTTAAAACGCCGCCCTGATAAGTCCGGTCCTGGACTTTGGGCATTTTAAAGGGTGTTTTTTTGTATTCTCTATATATTTAAATTTTATCGATAAAAATTTTAAAAAGACCTTTTAACTTTTGGGCTTGGTTTAATTTTTAAATTAAAAAAAACGTATTATGGGGAAAAAACCCGAATAGCAAAAGTAAACCCATTTTGGAAAAAAATTAAAAATTTTTTTGTAATACTAAATTATGTAAAGAGAAAACATAAAATTTATTGGCCGCCCCCTTAGGGGCTAGTGCAGTGAAAGGGCACAGAATATATCCCGATTGCCATATTTTTTTTAACTCATTTTTTTCTAGAAGAAATTTTTTTTTGGGAAATTTTTGAATTTTAAATGTTTTTAAAAATAAACCATCCCTTTTTAAAAGATGTTTTTTTTATTTTGAAAGTTTGGTAAAGTATTTTTTTGTTTTAAAAAAAAATTTTTTCTAAAGGAATTAATTTTTAACTTTGAATATTTTCCCAAATTTTTTTTAATTTAATTTAAAAAGTGTATAAACTAACTTTTTTTTTGGGATCATAAAATTTTTTTTTAAAAAAAAGGGATCTTTTTAACGTCTGTTTGTTGTGTTTTACATTTTTAAAAGTCCCGCGGATTTGAAAAAATACGGGGGTAAGCCAAACCCCTTTTTGCCCGAAAATATCCGTAAAGATTTTTTAAATAAACTTCCCTGTTTTTTCTTTTTTTTTGGGGTTTCCCTTTGACGTAACAGACCAAATTTTCCCCTACCAATTTCAAAGGGCGGCCCCCAAAAGGGCCCCCTTTTCTTTTTTTTTAAAAAAATAATTTTTTGACTAAAAATTTTTTAAAGCAATTTTTTTCTCGGATGTTTTTAAAACTTTTTGGTTTGTTTTGTTTAAAATTTACTGTTTTGAAACTGAAAAATTGTGGGTTTTTTGGGGGGGGCGAGTTATTGTCCCCTTCCCCGACCCGACCCAGTTGACATAAGAACATGTTTTTTTGTTTTTGGGAAAAATTCGCAAAGGGTAATACTGGGGGCACCCCTTGTTTAAATTTTCCGTATTGATTTTTAAAAAACAAACCCTGTTGGGTTTTTGAGGGCCCAAAATAATTATTGGTTTTTAAATTTTTATTATATTAAAAAAAAACATTCTTTTTGGGCTGGGGTGTTTTTCTTCTTTATTTAACCTTTCGTAGCTTTCCCCCAAATTTCCCTTTTTTTTCTAATGTGGCCGAAAAAAAGAGGTAGTAGAGAGGGGGGGTTTGCATTTCACAAGATCTACTAAATCAGTTTTTTGCAAAATACTGTTTTTGGGGGAAGGGGAAAATCGAGGTTTTGAACCTCGGACAGATATACTAAAAAGGGGGAAAATTTCCACAAAATTTAGGGTTTTACTTATTTTTTTTTTCAAACCCTTTTTTCCCCCAAACAAATTCGTGTTATTTTTCAAAATTTATTTCCCTTAAAACTCCCCAAAATAACCTGCAATAACATCGGGAAATAGAATAATAAAAAAAAAATTTTACTTTCATACCCACAGGGAAGGGGTTAAAATAAAAGCAATTTTTGGGAAAAAATTATCAAGCTTTAAACCCTGGTGGAAAATATGTTAAAAAAAAAAGTATAAATCACATAAAAGTAAAATCCCACCGATTTTACACACCCCAAAACTTTGAATTCCCAATTTTTTCAAACAGAGGGGACTAAAAAACAAAAAAAAAAAAACGGCATAGCATTGCTTGACCATGAAAATTTTTAATTGGGTTTTTTTTAATTTCCAATAACTTTGAACGATGTAAAAAAATTAATACTTTTTAAAAGAGAATATTTTTTTTACATAAATAATTTGTTAAAAAGTTTAACTTTTTTATTAAATTTTAAAATTGAATAAACTTTTATAAATTTTAAATTGGGTACAGTAGAACCTATTATTGCTAATAAAAAAAAATAAAATGTTTAAAGGTTAAAACAAAAAAAACTGTACAAATTTTAGGTTTTTTAAATTTTCGAAAAAAAAAACTTTTTTTTTTTTTTTTTTTTAAAAATATTTTTAATTTTTTGCTTTTTTTTTTTAAATTTATTAAATTAAATTTTTTTTTATTTTTTTTTAAAATAACCTTTTTTTTTAAAGGTTTTTTTTTTTTTTTTTTATAATTAATTTTAATATTTTTAAATTTTTAAGTTTTTTTTTTTTTTTAAATTTTTTTTTAATTTTTTATTTTTTAAAAAATTTAATTTTTTTGGTTAACCAAATTTTTTTTACAATTTTTAAAATAAAAATAAAAAAGAACCCAAAAGTTTAAATCACTTAAAAAAAAAAGTAGCCCCTACCGATTTTAAAAAATAAATTATAATATGGAAACCTTTTTTTTTTTCGGGGAAATTCAGGGAAAAAAAGGGTTTTAGTTTTGTACTTTTTCCCCTTTTTTAAAAATTTATAATCAAAAAGGGAAAGGGAATTTCTTAAGGTGTTTTTTAAAAAAAGGGTTTAAAAAAAACCGGGGCTTACTTTTAAAAATTTTCCCTAAAGGTTTTTTTTTTAAATTTTTAAATTTTTTTTAAACCTATTTAAAAAATTTTTAAACATCACAAAAGTGGGAAAACTTGGGGAAATTTTTGATGACAAAATATTCCCCCCTTTCAAAACAAATTAAAAAAAAATAAGAAGATTTTTTTTTTTGGGCGGGAAATTTTTAAAAGACTTACTGATCAAAATATTCCCAAATTAATTTTAAAAAATAATGGGGCCATTCTGGAAAAATTTTTGGTTTTTTTTATAAATTTATATGTAAAAAAAAACCCCAAACCCTTTTTTAAAAGGGTTTTCAATAGCCACAAGGGTTAACCCCTTTTAAATTTTTGAACAACAAAATTTAAAAAAATTTTCTTTAATTTTTTTAACCCCCGGTTTTTTTTAAATTTTAAAAAATTAGAAATTTAATTTTTACAAAATTTTTGAAATTTACAAATTTTCCATTTTTTATTAACAATGACCATTTAAAAAATTGTTTTTATGTAATTTTAATTTTTTTCAAAGATGAAAAATAAAGTTTTTTTAAAACCAAAAGTAATTTGACTTTTGGGAAACAAAATGCATACTACATTGAAAAACCCCATATGCAGTTATATAAAATTTAAAAATTTCATCGAACAAAAAAAAAAACTTTGAAAATTTTCCCTATTTCGCATTGCTTTTACAAAAAATATTAAAGTAAAAAAATTTTCTAAACAACCTCCCCCCTAAATAAAAAAAAAATTACTAAATTCTTCCAAAAAAAAGAAAAATTTTCTTAAACCAAACATTAAAATAATAACTGGGGCATCCCCCCAATTTTTCAAAATGAAAGATTAAAAATAATAAAAAATGCCGTGATTCCTTTCGAAGCTCCACCGTGTAAAAATGGGAAATTCCTTTCGGTTTGAGATAGGAAGAATGGATTAAAAATCCCCAATAAACTTTTTCAGGGTGTTAATCTTTTGATTCTGGAAATTTTTTATAGTAAGAAAAATATAAAACAACTTTTTCAATGAATGACCATTAATTTTTATAGCATTTTGGGAAAAAAGGTTTTATTAAAAAATTTTATTATTATTATTAAAATTTTTATTTTAGCACCGCGTCTTACCCACCCGTTTTGGGGTTACACGCTTTTAAGGGACCCAATTACGGGTAAAAAAGGGTTAAAAGGAAATTTGGGAAAGGGGTTTTAAATTTAAAGGGGAAATGGGAACCCCTTTGCGTGGAGGGAAAGTGAAAAAACCCTTTTAAAGGGGAAACCCCCCCCAGTTCCAAACCCGACTGAATTCGAAAACCCCGATCCTTTTCCCCCTTCCTCGGGATTTGGGGTCAAAAACAAAAAGCGCGTTAGGGCCAAATACCCCACCGAAAGGGGGGTGAAAAAAAGGTTTTTTAAAAACTCTTTTTGAACTGGTTGGGAAAGGGATTTTTAAAAATACAAAAAATAATTTTCTCCCCAAAAAATGATAAATAAAGTTTTTTAAAATTATTGGTGGGTTTTTTTTACATAAAATTTTATAACCCGGGTATCATAAAAAGAAGCCCTGACTGACGGTATGAAATGGGGAAAAGGATTTTGTAAAAATTTTAAAATCTAAAAGATAGGGTTCTTTCCCATGAAAATTTGACTCTATCTTTTAAACTCAACTTTCAGGGACAACGTCCCCTAGTGAAGTAATGGGGGTGCCTGGGACCCAAACGCCCCCCACTAACACAAAACCGACCCCCCCATTTTAAATTACCTATTACTTTGGCTTACTCATAAAAAAGAAAAGGGAAAACCCTCCGGCCAAGTGGGTGGGGCTGAAGCACAACAAGGGGCGAGGTTACATGTTAAAAACTGGGAATAATTAAACACATAATTTTATCAAGGTGAATTGATGATCGGGGGCCCAAAAATAATATGCGTAAATTTTTAAACAAATATAGTCGACCATTATTTACGTAGATGCTTCAGTATATTTAAAATTTATTCGAAAGTAAAGCAGAACCCCGAATTTTTGGGGGGGATTTTTTTTTTTAAGCTTTAACGACTCTAAAAGTGGGGGTGCTGCGAAAGAAAAAAGGGTCCGTTTTTGGGAATTTTTTTTCTGGAAAATGCACTGATACAAAAGGGGAAGGTGGGGGGTTGTTTGAATTTTTGGGAAGATGTAAAAAATTTATTACTGTCAAACACCCAAAAAATTTCTGATGCTAACAAATTTCAGGAGGGGAAAAACATTATTAGCCCAAAAAATACTGCACAATGTAAGAAAATCATTGGGCGAAGGAAGTAAGCACAAGTTAACCCCAATTTTTTTGAAGATTTTTTTATATCATTGTTTTCCCCAAACCCGGGGGGGATCGCCCCCAAGAAGGGGGGATTTGGGGTTATCCCGGGGGGAAAAAAATAAGTGGGGGTGAATTTTGGGGGGGGGATGAGTAATTTAAAGGGGGGAAAAAATTTAAAAAAATACTTGGGACTGTAGAAAATTGCCGAAAAGCACGAGTCCTGGTATTCTCACCGGCGAGTTCACTGCACTAAAACCCCCCTTCACAGTCCCCCCAAACCCGTTGTTATTTTAGGGGGCGGGGGCCGGAAATGGTTGACTCAACCCCCCCCCAACCCGGGCCCCCCCCAACACCAAAATTTTCCCTTGACCTACAATTTGTCTTTAGTCTTCACACCTTTGTGTCCTCACCATCAGTTTTTTTTGCGTGTCCCTTTTTTTTTTTTTGTGCGTTTTTTTTTGAAGTGTAGAAGTTCATGCACAATGGGTTTAAAAAAAAAAGTAGTGTCCCTCAATACAAGTGCGTATTTAAAAATTTGGGTTTTAAACACGGGCCCCCCGCCCCAAAAAGTGCAGTTTTTCCCCATTGGGCCTTTTTGGGGGGCGAAAAAAAAATTTACTAGTAATGAAGCCATGAAACCTTTGCGAATAGAGATTTATTTACAAAGAGAACACAGTGAAAAAATAGTAAAGAAAATTAGTTATTTTCAAAAAACCTCAAAGGGTAAAGCTGTTAAACGGCCTAATGTGATGAATTTTTTTTAAAAACGAGCAACCCAAACTTTACAAAATTTTTCTTGCTTTTAAAAGGTTCTTTTTTGAAAACGCTAAATTTTTTGGGAAACCTACACAATTGGCAAAACTCTTGTTTTACCCCCTAACCAAAAAAAATTTTTGAAATCCCAAAAAGGGAAGGGCCCTACTAAAAAGATAATCAAATTGGGTTTCCTTTTTAGCAACAATACTGTTTCCCCGGGGAATTGGGTAAAATGGCCACAGACGTTGAATCCAAACTCCCAATTTTTTTGAAAAAAAGGAAAATTTTTTCATTTTAGAATTTATTTAAAACAACTGTAATTGAAAACAAACAAATTTTTTTAGCTTATGTGAGGTTTAAAATGACAAAAAGGGAAATTTTCCGGGGGAAATGCTGTTTGCTAGAAAAATTTATCCCCTGATACAAGGGATTGTCCCAATTTTTTAAAAAGGGACAAAAATTATAAATTTAGGAAAAAGAGAATTTTCCCCAACAAACGTGAGCGCTTTTCCCCAAAGAAAGGTTTCTTTCCCGCCATGTCAGGGGTCGTCATGCGGGTTTTTTTCCGGGCCCCCCTTTAAAAAAGAAGGGGCCAGAGGAATCACTATTCACTGTGCATTCAAACGTCAAAAACTTAGCGCGAAAAAATTATGGTATCGGTTTTCATTTAAAACCCACCAAATTTGGTTTTTACGGGTGTCAACAAGATTAAAACTAAATCCCCCAATTTAACGTCTTTTTCCGATAACTTGGCGATGAAAAAAGGGTTGGGAATCCGAACGCTTTTCTTTTAAAAAACGGGGCCCTGAGGTGGGTTTCCCCCAAAAGGGAAAAGTTTGCCCGTTTTTTTCGAATTATTTGAAAATCGGTTACTGGGGTTTTCCTCGACCCCTCGAACCTTTTTTAAGTGAGAATTTGAAGCAAAAAGCAAGTTTTAACTTTTTTTTAAACCCTTAAAAAAATTTTTGAAAAAAAGAACGAATCCCCTTTTAAAGGTCTTTCAAGGAAACAAAAAGAACCTTTTCAAGGCCCAAAAGGAAATTTTTTCATTTATTCATCCCAAGGGTTTTATAAAACACAAGGAAATATTGGCCGTAAGGAGCTGATTTTAATTTCCCCAAACCCCCCAAAAAAATTTTTAGTGTAAACTAACGGGGAACCCCCCGAACCCCCCATAAGGAAAAAAAATCCCAAATTTTTTTCTGAACCCCCTTTACCATTTTTAAAAAATGAAAGGAAAATTTAAAATTTGAAAAATTTGACCAAGTTAAAAAATTCCCGATTGGGATTCTAGAAACCCTTTTCGTTTTAAAAAAAACCCGTGGAAAACTTTATTTAAATCCTTTTTCAGACAGAGTTTTTTAAATGGAAGTATGACTGTTTAGGCAAAAACCCTTTTTAAGCAGACGGTTTTTCGAATTAGGCGGGTGAAGATTTTGGACACTTTTCCCCCCAAAAATTTGGGGGAAAAAAATTTAACCCCTTTCCTCATCTCGTTCCCGTCAACAAATTTAGTTGAAAAAGCCCTTTTTGGGTTTTTGGTTTTCCCCCTCCCCCACAAAACAAAAAAAATAATTTTGGGGGATTTGCCTTTAAAGGATAATTGCGCCTGAAACCCTTAAAGAACATAAAGCCCCGGGTTTTTCAAGCTTTAACTGAAATCCCACAAGCACCCAAAGGGAGCCATTGAAAAGGGAAAATAAAAAATAACAAATTTTCCCAAAAATTTATTTATTTTTTTTTAAATTTTTAAAATGTCAAATTTCCCTTTAATTTTTTTTCCCGACTCCAACCAAATTTTAAAATTTTTAAAAAATTTTACTTTTCCCCGTTTTTTTAAAATTTTCCCTCAATGGGTTTTTAGTTAATTATTTTTTTTCTTTTTTTTGTTTAAAAAAAAAAACGTAAAAAATGTCATTTTTTTTTTTAAATTTTTTTTCAAGAGTACCCGGGTAAAAAGCTTTGGGGTTTTTTTTAAATATGGAAATTTAAAAATTTTTTTTATAATAAAAAAAAACTGCTTATTATTTTCAAACCTTTCTTCAAAAATTTAAAAATTTGGCATAAAAATGAAAAGAAAAGGGCTTTTTCCCATAGGTGTTAGTCAACCTCCAGAAAGGGGGGATGGGCCCCCCCCAAAAGGGGTTTGGGGAACCCCCCGGGCCCATATTTTAAAATACTTTTTTTGCGTTTCTTTTCCTGCCTACCTATAAATTTGGGCCCGTAGGAAACCCCCGAAAGATCATCGCCCCCCCTTTCAAAAGTTAACTAAAACCCAAAAAACCCATCTTGACTTAGCTCTATTAAGTTCCCCCCCAATTTGCACCCCCATCTCTTTTAGGTCAATTCTAATGTTTTCTTCCCCTCTTTATCTATTTTCTTCCCCCCAATTTGGGCCCCTTCTCAAATTTGGGGTTTTCCAGTCAATAGCTTTAAAAACAGTTTTTTGATTCCCTTTCCCAAATTTACCCCCCAGCAAACTCTAAAACAAATGAGAAACTTTAGGGAAATTTTTTTGGGTAAAATTAAAAAAAATATTGCTCATAAAAAACCATTTGGGTTTAAAAATTTTTAGCCATAATAATCTTAAAGGGGTTCTATTTAAAATCTGGTTTAGGGGCATGTTTTAACATTTTAAAAAAAGAAAAATTTATAAAATTGGGGAAAAAAAAAAACCCTCTTCAAAATCCCAAAACTATCCTTGGGGAAAATTTAAGAAATTAAATTTAGGGGGTACAAATGTCTTAGAAAATAAAAATTTTAAAACAAAAACCCCAAAGAGATTTCCTTTTTTTAAATTTTTAAAACAATTTTTTGTAGCTAGAAAACTGCAAAAATAAAAGGCCTTAAAAACTCATGTTCCCCCCCCATCCCAAACTTTAAAGGATGTGTTTTTAAATGACAGCCCCTAAAATTTGTTTTCATTTTTTGCCCCGGATGGCAGCCGCCCAGTTCCCCAAAAACTAAAAGTTCAAAAAGTCCCATTTGGGTTTGGGGATCTGGATAACACGGGAGAAAGCGTTACCAAATGAAATACGCCACTGAGTTAAACTGCAGGTATTATGGAAAAAAAATTTTATCTTTTCTCTTTTTCCCAGCTAACTGTTTTGGGGCCCAAAACTTATCGCTTTCCCTTTTGGGGCGAAAATTGGGGGTGTTAGGGGGCAAGAAGCTATTTGTGACCCCCGTTAAACCCGGTTTAAAAAAAAATTTTTAATAATGTTTTTGGGGAAGATAGGGAAAAACCCTGAAAACCAGAAAATGGGCAGGGCCCCGTTTTTCCAAATAAACAGTCATGCAATTTCCTCAAATATGATGTTCAGTGTAGTACAAAATTTTTTCCCAAAACGGTGGAGGGGCCAGCCAACCCAAAATTCTTTTGGCAGCTAGATGGTGGTTTTTTTGAAGTTTTGAATTTTGAAAAAATATAGGTTTCCAATCTCATATTTACCAAAAAAACCCCTTTTTCCTATCTACACCCAAATACATGGGGGTCTAAGTTTTCAAAATTTTTTAAAAAGAAACCCAAACATTTATTAAATTTTTGCCTCATTTTTTTATAGTAATTTTTAATCATTTTAAAAAACTTTTTATAAAATGAATTTAAACCTAAGAAATTAAATTGGTTTTTATGCCGAGCGCAATCCAAAAAAAAATTTTTTCGAAAATAATTTATTAGCACCCGCGCTTAAATAAACCCAAATTTGGGGTTAAAAACGCACCTTTCCTAATGTTTTTAAAGGTTTGGGATTGTGAATGAAATGAAGGACCTAAAATTTAAAACCCTGGAAAACCGAACCACGGGTGGAGGGGCCCGGGGATTCCCCCCCATTCACAAGATGTCCCTTTGTCAGAGGGGAAGGAAAGGGTTTGGGAAAACAGATAAATCGGGGGCCGGGGCCCAGGGTTTAACCCCGGCCGCCAGCCCCAGAATTTTGAAAAACCCTTTCCCCCAGACCACCCCCCCCTTTTTCAAATAGTATTTTTTATAGTTTAAAAATAAAGGGTAAAAATAAAAATTTATATATCCATAAAATTTTTTTTTTAAATTTTTTTTCTATAAAATATTTTTTACATGTAATATAAAGAAAAAAAGGGTAAATACATAAAATTTCAAAAAAAATTTTTCCCCCCATTCATTAAAGGAAATAATTTGATAAAAAGATAAACCCCTAAAAATTTCATTGCATATTTTTTTATTTCTAAAAAATTTTTAATATTAAAATTTTTTAAAACTTCTTTTGTCTATGGGGTTAAATTAAACCCAAACTATTGACTTAAAAATAAAAATAAAAGGGGAAAAATTTTTCCCAAATTTAAACAACAAAAATAACTAAATATCAAACCCTTAAAGTTTTAACATTTAAAAATTTAAAATGATTTATAAGAACGTTTACAGGTCATTTAATTTTCCCAAAAAACGTTTTCTAAAAAGCAGTTTAAACCCCTTAAAAATATACAATTTTTAAATTTTGGAAAAAAAAGTGCTCCCCTATAAAAAAGCATATTGTATTTAAAACAAAAGGCCCTTTTTTAAAATAAAAACTCAGATTTATTAAAAAATAGGTTTTTTTTTAATTGGGGGTAATAGAAATAAATTTTTATCCACAAACCCCTAAAAAAATCTCACTTTGATTCCCAAAAAGAATCAAACAGGGGGTTTCCCTTTAAATTTTTGATTTCTATAAACTGAGAGGACCCTGTTTGGAGGGGTCCCTTTAAAATACATTATAAAGACCCAAGAAAAGTAAAATATTTTCCCTATAAATCATAAATTTTTAAATTTTTTTAAAAAAAAACATACATTTATAAGTGAAATTTAAAATTTTTTTAAACCCGCATGTCTCACCTTTTTGGGAATTTAATTTGGGCTGATCCCAATAATAAGTACAAACCCCCTACGGGAAATTCCCATTTTATAGTAAAGGGTTAAAAAATCGATGACGGGGGGGATCGATGGGCAAATCTATGTAATAAGCCTTTTTAAAAAATTTTTTTAAAAACCCCTCCCTCCCCCGCCCCCATTCATTTACCTTCCGGGGGAAAATTATAAACCTTAAATAATACATAAAACCATTATTACAAATAGAAAATAAGGAAAAACCCAAAACGGTATTAAAAAACACGGTTAAAAAAACCAAAAAATGTATATCTATATCAAAAAGCTGACAAAAAATATTTTTAGGATTCTTTTTTTATAATAATTGAAAAAAAATTAAAAATTTATGTTTTTCAGTATTGAAATAAAATTAATAATATTACTGTAATATATCCATGTTTTAAAAAATAAAAAGAAGGTTAAATACCTTTTTTGGGGCTCCCTTGTTAAGTTCCCCCCAAAAAAAAAGGAAAAATAAAAATTTTTAAACATTAAAATTAAATTTTTTAAAAAAAAAATTTTTTAAATGTTTTAAAAAATAAATTTTGGGCTAAATTTGGTGGGTATGAATTTTTTTTTTTATAAAAATTGGATTTAAACCCTAGCCTAAAAACAGGTAAGGAGTAATACAGAAAAAAAATTATTAATACCAAAATTTTATGGAAGGGGAAAACTTTTTAAAAATTTCCCTTTTAAATCCCCAAAATTTCCCCCAAAAACCCCCACCTCTTTTTTTGGGACGGTCCCTGTTGAAACGATAAACATTTCTGTAATGAAAAATTCAAATTGAAAAATCCACATTTTTTTAAATTTCTCTTTTTTTAGTCATAAAATATAATCCAGTTTGGTTTATATTGAAACCTTTTTTTTTTTCCACAACCAAATCTCCTTAAACAAAAGATCAAAAATTTTAACACATAAACCACTCTTTGTGTGAAAACTTAATAAAGCAAAGTGCTTTGTTGTTTGGAACGAACCCAACCACCCTGACCCCCTCCTCCCCCCCAACCCTGTTTCCCCCCCTCGTTCTCTTCCAAAAAATAAACCCCAAAGAGTTTTGGGGTTTAAAAAGTTGGGCCCCTCAAAGTGCCCCGCGAAGGGCCCTTTTTTCCCCCACTACTTCTTTTTTCCCTTTTTCTTTTTTTTTAAAAAATTGTTTTTTGGGATATTTTTTTCATGAAGGGGTACGTAGGCCCATGAGAGATTTTCGAAATTTTAAAGAAAACTTTGGGAACCCCCCCCCTTCTTCTCCCTTTAAAGGGGACTTTTGTCTTTCACTTATTAAAAGGGCTGCCCAGGCCCCCCCATTTTTTTAACACATTCCCTCCCTTGTTTTGGGAAAAAACCTTTTTCCCCCATCCCCCCCAATTTACAAAAACCCCCCTTCCTCACCCCCTCTGTATCTTGGGGATAAGGGAAAAAAAGAATGTTTTTTGTAAATTAACACGGAAAACCATTACGCAGAAAGGTGAGGGAGTGATCAAATTTTAAAAATTTTTTTAAAAATTCCCCGAATTAGCCCAAAAATTTTTCAATAGTTTGATGAACAATATATACAAATTTTACAAAGGTATTTTTTTTAAAAACCCTAAAAAAAATATAATTAAATAATTGTATTTAAATTAAATAATTATAATAATTTTAAAAAAATTATAAAAAGAAAAATTTTAAAAATTGGTTTAAAATAAATATTTAATATATTATATATAATTTTATATATAATTTTGAAGAAAACTTTAAGTTTTAATTGCCCCCCCAAAAACCCAAATTGAAGGGGGCTTTAAAAAAAAATTTGTTTTCAACATGTTTTTTCCCCCCCCCGGGGGCAATAAACCAAAAGTATTTTAAATTTTAAAATTTTTTGTTCTGCTAATTAGAAAGTCAAAGTAATAACTCTCGAAAAATAACATATTTATATTTTTACTCCAGATTTTAACTGGGAGTTTAAGGGTGACGACTGGTTGGAAAAAAAAGAGATTTGATAGTTAAGATTTTTTAAATCGAAAAAGAAAAAAGGAAAAGATGAATAAACCCAGGAAATGTGCCCCACATGGAAAGAGGTGGGGACTGAAAAAAAAGAGGCGGGAAAAAAGGGAAAAAAACCCCCCGGAAAACGGCTAAAATGTGGAAAAAAGAAATTTGAGTCACAGAAGGAAAAAAAAAAATATAATTTATATAACGGGCTGGGGATCATAAAAGAAAGGGAGAACCCAAAGGAAAACCCGGGAGGGCTGAAAAAATGGGGAAATTTTAAAAAAAACCCCCAATTTTTTTTAAAAAAAAGACAGGAATAGGTTTTAAACAATTATAGGGAAAAAAGCGAAAAATGCCACTAAAACAAAAAAAAAACCCAAAAATACACAAAAAAAGAGAAAAAGAAAGAAAAAAAAGGAAGATGGAAACTAAAAACCCCCCACAAAAAATTTTAAAGGAAACAGAGGTCTACAATAAATTAAAAATTTTCAATACAAAAACTTTTATGGAAATAAGGAAAAATTTGAAAAGGTTTTGGGGGTTTGGGAATTTTGGTAAAGGCGTATGAAAATGTGGATAGGAATAAGTTTTAAAGAAGCGGGGGAGGAGGCTGGGGGGAAAAAAAAGAGTAGAAAAGGTTTTCCAAAAAAAAAATGAAAATAAAATGGAAAAGTTTCCTCTCACCCCTATTATTTGTAATGGGAATAGAAATTAACCTCGATCTCCCCCCCCTCAGGGTCGAGCCAAAAATTTAAAAAAATATTAATTTAACGATTTTTTTTAAAATGTTTTGGGAAGGGTTTATTTTCGGAAAGTGATTTAAAGGTATTTTTTCTGATGATTGATTTTTAAAAATTTTAAAAATTTTTTCAGATTTAAGTTTATTTTTGTAACTATAACAATTTTAAAAAAATTGGAAACTCTATTTATTTTAATAGAAAAAATTAGCCTTCAAGTATCTTATCAAAAATTTAAAATTTCAAAAAAAAAAAGCTTCAAATTTAATTCATGGGTTTAATTTGTTTAAAAAAAGAAACAAAAAGTAAAAATTGTTAAAAAGTCTATATACCCTTAAATTTAATTTCAAAAACCTAAGAAAATGTTTTTTTTGTTTTTTTTTGCAGAGTTTTAAAATTAATTTTTAATTTATGGAAATTGGGTTTTTCTTTTTTTTTTGGAGCTCCGATATTTAAAAATAACTTTAAAAAACTCTGACCCAAAAAATTTAAATTTCAAAAAAACGTAAACAATTTTTTAAGGGGAAATATTCAAAAACTTTCTTTGGGTTTTCATATAAAAACTTTTTAAAATTTTAAAAAACAGAAAAAAAAAATTTTCATTTTCCTTTTTTTCATTATTTCCGAGCCGAGGAAAAAAGGGGAAAACCAAAATGGCTTTTTTTTCCATAACAAGAATCAGGGGATGGTGAAAATTTTAAAAATTTTTCACTGTTCCCCAGAAAAATGCGGGTTAAATTTTCCTTTTAAAACTAAAATTTTATTTTCGCCCTATTGGGGATTTTTAAATTTGGTAATCGGGGGGGGCTAATCACAATTCAAAAAGGTTCCTTTTTTTTTTTTTTTTAAAAAAAATGGGTGAAAAAATTAGACTTTTTCCCCTGAGAGGTTTAAAAATTTTGGGAAAGAAAAAAACTTTAAAAAAAACCAAAAATTGATAAAAATTTCTATAATTTAATTTTGTGTTATTTTTTTATAAAATTTTGAAAATTTTTATTTTAAACGACCTAAAAAATTAAAAGGTTTTTCGAATTTTAAAAAAAATAAAAAAAATTTTAAAATACATTTCCAGGATGACAAAAGGTTTTCCCCTAAAAATGGGACTGAAAAAATCTTGGGGAGACGCTCACCTACCAAAAAATTTAAGGGCTTTTTCCCGGGTTTTTTCTGTTTAACAGGGGGGTTTAAACTCCTTCCCTCTGACCCAAGGGGGGGGAATACGTCATAAAATTTTCGTCTCCTCCCGCTAAATTACATTTTAAAAACCCCAAAACCCTTTTCTAACCCAATAAACCAATAAGGTGACGACCCTTTGGAAAAAAAAAAAAAAGCATTGATGCATATTATCAATTTTTTTTTGGGTAAGTGTTACACTTTACAGATTTCTCATTATGTTATTTATATCGAGGCCACCTAATTATTATTGCCCTATACAGACGTCCATTATTGTTTACATTGAGATCAAACCTTTAGTTTATCAAGTTTGGTTATATCAAGGGCAGTTTTTCTATGTACAAACCCCTTTTAAAAGTGACTTATTAAGTTTATTTAAAAGGTCAATTTGCCCAGGGGTGACCCTTACAAATCTCTTCAAATTTAATTTTAATAGAAAATCATTTTGGCTTTTTGTGGTCTCTTTCAAGATTATAATTAATATTTACTTAAATGCAATGGCTCGCAAACTATGGTATGCGACCACCAGTGGTATATATAGTATATTTGTTCCCAGGGTACGTCGTGGAACCCAAACAAAACTACTCTTAGAAAATTAATGTCTAAAAAATGGGCCTCATAAAATCTTATAAATTTATAAGGAACAATTCTTACCAAAAATAAAACAAATTTAAACAGTAGTTTGAAGGGTAAAAACGCTGATTCAATCTTAAACATCCAGGCAGTATGCGGGAAACATTAAAACTTTGCCGAAATAATAAACATTCAGCATTATCTTGGTCGTACTCCGAACACAGGAGATTGTTGGAGTGAATCATCATTCAAAAAGTTTAGAAACCGCTTCTTTTGTGCAAGTGTACAAGCTTTCATAGTAAATAATAAATTTATCAAATTCAAAGGACAAGAATAAGGAGAGTTAAGTAGGAAATTCACGAACACTTATCTTGAAAAATAATACAAAATAACGTTATAAAAATGACCGCCTTGATTGCTTCTAGACAGGACTTGAAACTTTGTCTCTCAAGTCAAAGCCATGAGAGATAAACAGTGAGTCATCATGATATTACTACAGTAACTAAATAGTTGGCTAATAAAATAGTCATAAAGCCAAAGTTTGAAGTATAATCACGGATTAATTGTGTGCTTGTATACACATAATAGGCCTATTATATTGAAAAGTTTTCCCAAATTAACCAGCCTAAATGGACAACATGATTTTACATACTTTTTCATCTTGTAGCTTAAAAAAATATTAAAATATCGATTATCAGTAAGCGAAGTTTAAGTTATTCTCACTCATAAATGATTATATTATTTTGATTGCTATATGAAACACTTCTCAGGTATAAATTTTGGACAAACTGTTTTAAGTCATTTAAAAAAAATCAAATTTTCAAAATTCATTCATTATTATATAAACATCAAATTATGTGTTTTTACAAAAACAAAAATAAGTTATTATTTATCATGTAAAACATTAATTATAAGTCAATTTTAAACAAAAATGTCAAAATTTCAAAATTTTCAAAATTTATCAAATAATAAACTGAATCTAATTTTAGGTATAGAATAAAAATCTAGATTTGTTTTCAAGGTTTTACCATTTAATATCTGAATATTAAATTGTATACGAAATCCATCAAATCGTTGCGGCTGTAGCTTGAAGTGCACGCAAACATTTAGTGAGATAGACAGATGGACAGACAGATATGGAGACAAATAGAATAAGCATCACCTCTTTTTTTTTAAATTTGGAACCATATTAAACCTTAAGATCCGTAATAATTTCCGGGGTGAAAAGTTCAAGATTAAAATACGTTCTCCTATGAAAAAGTGAAAATAGTTATAAAAGAATTATATTTTATAACAAATTAGCCCTATTATAATGTGTAAAATAAATATGATCCAAACAAATTGATCACATAAACACATGATGACCAACATTTTGTATTCATTAAGAGCTTAAACAACTCTCACTAAACAATAATTGTGTTTAAAAACTCTTGATTTAAACAATCCAATTTTTTTCCTTTGCTCCATTCCCAAACCCTTCAATTATCTCCACGTGGAATCTTCCTTCCTCCACCTCTGGTTATTACAAGTGTTTGAATGGCTGTCCGTCTCCAGTTAATGGCACGATGGCCTCCTGCCCACTTCAACGAGGTAAAAGCTGTTTTCTGCACTTCACAGACCTTTAAAATCCACTCCACTTTATTTTTAGAGAGGGTGAAGAAGAGACCAGAAAGTACTTTCTCTTATAAAAACACAGCGTTTTACTTTCCTTTAGTGATAGGCAAAAGTTTTTGTGTTTTTTTTTCTGACGATACTGCAGTACCGACCCGAAACCACATAGCTACTACAGAAAACCACGTTGAAGGACCTCTAATGGAGGCTTACTATCTACACCAGGACGTCTGTTTGGTACTGGTTATTTTCGAGTGTGTCGACTAAGGAGGGACTCCTTGCATTTCCGTATCGCACTTTCCATTGATATTATCCGCGACATGCTTTAAATTTAAAGGGCGCAAGTAGAGGCCGTGGTTTGAGTTCAAGGGACAATTATACCAGAACTTACCTGGAGACTAGAAAACCATGATTGAAAATCACGATTGATAAAACTATCCCCAGTATCGCCGACCAATATTGGACAACAAATGTCTTCCGTCAAACCTTCTTAATCGTGGAAGTGGTATTGATATTATTTCTCTCATAGGTGGTCACATCATCTAAGGCAACGTTCTCATGTAAGACTAAATTTCCGAACACGTGGAGATCGGAGCTCAAATCTTGGTTGGGTGTAGCTAAGGTATTTATTCTAGATGGTTTCCCACTCTCCTTTCACGCTAGTTCAGGTACATTTCCTAAGAAATTATACCTATATTTTCTTTACCAATAACCTTATTGATGTATGTGTATATCCCAAACGAAAACTAAGGTGTGAGGAAGAAAATATATTAGGCCTATTATCATTTTTTAAGTCTTAGTGGAAGCTGGAAGACATGTTAACAGCCCTCTTCGGTGGCTACATGGTCTAAAGCACTGCTCACTGTGGACTAAACTGCCAAGGACGGGGAGATCGAGGATCAAATCTCGTTCAGGTGTACTGAGGACTTTTCAAAATGGTTTTCTACTCTCCCTCTATGCAAATACGGGTATACTTTATCTAAACATAATTTCCTTCATTCCTAACACATTAGCGTAATTAGTACATAAGTGTATTACCCAAACGGGGAGTAAGTCGTAGTGCTAAAAAAAATTGGTATCACTACTGAGTGTCTTGTTATCTTAGGGATTGGGGTAAAAATTACACACAACACTAGCTACTAAATTCACAAATTCTCCTTGGATGTAGTTTTACGTCTTAAATATTTAAGTTCCTCATTTACAAATCCAAAACGCCTCCTCATTTTCTAACTAATGATTATGATAGTAACTGACATTTAGAAGATTGCACTCTACTGATGTGAAACATGAACCACTGACGCAATTAAAAGAAAATTTATAGAAGAATTTGAAGCATGGTGCTAAAGAAGAATGTGAAAAATATCATGGATTGAGGTGGTATCATATAGAGAAGTGCTAAGAAAAACTAATGAAGAAAGGAAACTTTGGAAAGGTATAGAGCCAAGAAGAGTTAACATGGTCGGAAATATACTAAGACATGATAGTTTGACGAATAATTATAGAATATGTAAAAGGGAGAAAGTCAAAAGGTTGAATCAGATAGTGGACGATGTTGGCAGAAGAAGGTACAAATATTTAACAAGCTGTTTCCAGGATAGGCAAAAGTAGAGAGCTGCAGCAAAACACTCGCATGATTGATGACCTAATGATGATGATGACTTTTATCAAATATGATTTCAAAATAATTAATTATAAAATTGACTATTATACAAACGTTTAACGCACATGAGACACCAAGGAACACACTTAGTAGCAAAATATACCTAAATCTGTTTCGAAATAACTTGTTTTGTGGTAGCGAGGGAAAGAAAGTTAAGTTCCAAATTTCTCCAATTTTTATGAAAAAACATTAGTTTGGTCAAAAGAAATAAATATGTCTTCAGTCAGGCTCTATAAGAAAAGGGTGCAGTGGTACATTGTACCCGGGCCCGTGGGTCTAAAAGGGGCCTGGGAATTTTCTGGGATCTCAGAAAATGTTCTTATTTATTGGAGACTAACATTCACATTTCCACTACTAGTAATGTTACAAAATTATTATTATAGGCATATTATTTCTCTTATTTCTCCTCGTTTTAAATATAAAGTATAAATATTCATCTTTTGTGTCTTATTTCTTTTCTTTTTAAGATATTATTATTATTTTATACGGGATTAATGGAAAATGGGAATCTGTAAAATCTTTGTACCCCCCAATGAAATTCTTCTCAGAGGCCTTAGATTAAGTGGATGCGTTTAGTTTAATTCTCCACGCCACATATATTAATCTAAACAGCCCCTGAACATTTTTAATCAGCTTTGCGGAATTTGACAAGGGCATCTACTATTAATTTATTTAAAATATTTCTGGTCAAATGCCACGATTATCACTACACATATTCAAGAACTGCCGTGTAAGAAATTAAAACAAACTTAGTTACTGAAGTAATATTTCATTTATTTGTCCAAGAGATGTTTTTTGTCATAAAAAGTGAAAATTACCCAACTTAATTTTAGAGACCTTCCATTAAGTACTCACGAAACATAACTTGGCTAAGTACCACTTAGCTGGAATTTTTTATTAGTACGCTCAACACCAAAGTTATTAATCTCTCATGACAGGCTCACGATCAACTCTACGTTCACATAACTTAACGTTTACTGAAAATTAGCGTAACGTATTCTGAACTTAACTTTCTCGTAAAGTTCACTTAATGTAAAGTAACTAGTGTGTGATCCGGATTTACGTAACATTCACTTAATTTAAAGTAACTAGTGTATAATTAGAAATCACGTAATGTAACGTAACAACTTGAGCAAAACACATTCAAATTAATTTCGATTGTTTTATGGGTGTGAAGCGTGGGTTTGTCAGAAAACACACAATAGCATATTGAATGCGGATGGAATAAGATATCTAAGAAATATGTGTGGAAAAACTCGTATGGACAAAGTCAGTAGCGAACGGGTGATGTGAGAGTGCGAATTCAAAGGGAATACAATAGGTCAATGTGAAAGAAGTGCTTTGCGTTGGTTTGGACATGTTGAAAGGATGAGTATGGATCGAGTGGTGAAGCAAATATATTTGAAGGTAGAGTGTGTGGATAGTAAGGAAGGGTAGCTCATGTAAGGCTTAGCTAAATGTTGTAGATGAATGTGTGAAAAAAAGAAACGTTAAGAGTATTATGAATAAAATAGCATGTATGACTCAGTGAATGGATGTTGTTGAAGCGAGGGGAGTATACAAGGATAGGGAAGTTTGGAGAAAGTTATTGAGGATGGATTAAGTGCGGAGTTGTTTTTTGAGTTAAATCCATAGTTTCTTGTCTATCCCATGAGGGATTGGCGTGATTAGGTATGTATGCATGAAAAAAGAAATGATAACCAAAATGAAATCCATAGATTTAGGTTGAACGTACTAGCAACATAAGCACTACTGGATATACAAGATAGTTCACGTAACGTCAAAGTTCTCACCTGGACAACTATTAATTTGAGTGGACATTAAGATTCGGATGGACATCTCGAGGTTTTGCAAATCTCTCTTCCAAGTAGTTCCATGTATTATCACCTCACCAGAGGTACGCTGCTGTAGTTATGGCAGTCACCACACCGACCCCTCTCGCGGGGTTTTATAGAATGTCGTCCAAAGTCAAAGGACAGGGGCTCGAATCCCTGTCAAAGTTTAATTTTCGGAGTTACCTTAGGAAATCAATATTTACAGTAAATTGTGACATTTTTATTTAGTTTGTTTATAACTGTAGAACTATATAAAAATATATTTTCTTCCCTATATTTAAAAAATTATTGCCATTTCTTTTCTTTTTCAGTGACATAATTTTTACGGTGACTACTTACGCTAATTATTCAAATAAATGATATAAGGAGGTTAAAATTGAAATAAGTGCACTACAATTTGTTTGTACAAAAGATATAAATACCCAATCACACTTTGTTATAGGTGATGGCCTGTTAAAAAAATTAAAATATATTTAAAAAAATTAATGACCTAGAAAAAGGTGGCCAAAGTTGGCAAAAAATTCAAATATTTTAGATTTTATTTCGATTAAATATAATGTACGTACTGTACGCCTACTTCACTTTACAAATAAGCCCTAATATTGATTTTTTTTTGAACACCATACTAACAAGAACATTGTATTTTAAGATATAAGAAAATCTAAATTAAATAAAACTCGTTAAAACCATTTTTCCATTTAAAATCATTAATTTACTATTATAATATGATTATAAATCATCAAAAACCAAGTATTTTATTTTTTATTGCAACTTTCAGAACACAGGTTATTTATTAACGGCTTAATCTGATTGGGTAGGGATGAGGAAGGTACCTTAGCTAAGAGTAAGTGAACCCGCATTTGCTTGGAGTAGAGATGGGAAAAACAGAGGGTTAAATCACTTGTGAAAAACCGTTAAAGGTATATATACGTATATATACAATTAACGGGAAAACCATCTTCAGTTCACTAAGATGAGATTGGAACCTCGACCTCCCCATCAAGGGCGATCAAACCAACGGCAAGCAACGGCTGTGGTTAACTAGGATTTGTAAACTAATATTTTCTTTGTCTTGACACCTCGGAGTTAAAATATTGTGATCATCAAAAATTCTAAATCGAGATTTTGATAAATATTGACGTTTCATAACCCCCTGAAACCAAAAGTTGTTTCCCCAATTCCATCTGTCTGACTGTTTGTAGCTTGGCTTGTGCTAGAACCGAAACCATTTTACCGTTTGGGCTAAAACTTTGTATCTAGGGTTTAATAAGGTCTCCACCCCCTCCCCTCACAGAGGGTTTTTTGGGATTAGATATCTAACCCTAAAATTAAGGCTAGTTTTTTGAAAGGTAAAAAGAGAATAAATCTATTTTCTCGAAATTCACTCTGATGATTTTGAATAAATTTGATATATAAACACTATTTGTCATTATAAACAAAATGAACATTTTCATTTTCTCATTAACATGACTTGAAGGGTACTTTATATAAGGGATATTTTACAATTTTAATCATGTCTCCGCAACTATCTGAGACTCGTAATAACTTATCATTTTAAAGTTGTAGGGGTATTAAAGGTAAAAATATTTTTTTAGCAATATATTTTTATAAAACCAACAGGTTTTGAGCTATAAATAAATATATATACTTTTTGATCAGGGGTGTAGTGGAGCAGGAACGCGGGGAAACGCCGTTCTGTCACTGCTTTTAATGAACCAATATTCAATTATTATTTTAGTAAAGTTTTATGCTTTGCAATTCCAAGTTAACTAATTGAGTTTATATCAATATTATGTTAAAACTTTTTCATACTTTTAATCAATACATTCTGATGATATTTACAGTGCTCTATGAGAATTCCTGGAATTTTAGGGGAAATGTGATAAGTAAGTTTCTGCCTTAGTAATCATTAAAAGAAGCTCCAAATAGCTTCTAGAGGCACTTATGTTTGTGCAATTCTTTCGCCTACGGTGGTTGGGGATCCCTAAACCCCACTTCACCTTTGGGGATGTTATGACCTTGCGTTCCGGCAATGCTAAATTTACGACTAAACCACTGTTTTAATACACGTTTTTGAAAATGAATTTGATTTCTTTTTGCTCTTTTGTTGACAAAGCCGTTTCTATTTTCTTATTTTTTCTATAACAGTGTTCTTAGTTCCTAATGCCATAGAGTCAGGGGCGGCCCGAGGTCAATTTTGCGGCTGGAGTAGTATTACTTTCTCTACGATAACCGGTGGATAATATATTCAATTCACCATAGGAGTGTAGGTAACTAACATCTAGCAAAAGATAGCAGATCAAAATCTCATGTACCCATTTGCCAAACCATATGGACCTGCAATGAACATAATATGTTTATTGATTTATTATCACTTTTGATAATCAAAACTTTCACAAAAACAATTTTATCTTTAATTTGGTTATTCTTTTGGCAATTCTTTAAATCTTCTGCTAGCTGCCAGCTACCACATTTCTCATGGCGATTGTACTCTAGGAAAATATAAAAATAATCCCCAAACCTAACAAATCCAAACGTAACCTAGCCTGGGCATAACTTTTTAAGAGTGACACTAGGTTCTATTTTACTCCCCATAAAATTATACTAATATGTAAAATGTCATGTTAGTATAAAATATTGAACTTTTGTTAAGCTTAGCAACTCTTCAAATCACGGCCAGGTCACGTTAGGTTTGGAGGTTTGAAGACTATTTTCATATCACGCCCAGGCTACGTTAGGTTTGTAGTTAAATGTTTGGGGACTATTCTCATTTCACGTCCAAGCTACGTTAGGTTTGAAGTTGTTATGTTTGGGGATTATTTTAATTTCACACCCAGGTTACGTTAGGTTTGAAGTTGTTAGTTTGGGGACTGTTTCATTTCACGCCTAGTACTTAGTTTGAAGTTGTTATTTTGGGTTATTCATATCCCGCACATGCTACGTTAGGTCATCTCTAGCTCTGTTTAGTGCCTTGGGCAGCCGGCCGGTTCACACGGCCCTTAGGCCATCCCTGCATAGAGCAAGTAAAAGTGTATATTATTTCATTTTTTATTTTTGGCTTAGTGTTTATACAACAATGTATATACCTATTAATTCATTTCACAAATCTTAACGAGGTTTTAGTAAATGTCTAATTCAAGATAAAAGCGAGAGAAAGTTTGTGTGGTGCACCGTACCATTTATTTTTTTATTACTAAAATATAAAATTGTCATTACCTCTATGTGAGTAGGTTTGTGGACCTATAATTTCTAAAATGCTTCTATTTGTTTTATTATTACTATTATTACTTATGGGAGTTTACTGATGTATCGACATAACTAGAGGTCATGTAACCTCATTAAAATTATTCTACTCAAAAACTAAAATTAGTGAATATTTTCAGAGGACAAAAATATTAGCTTTAACACGCATGACCACCCTCCCCTTAAGTAAACTTCTGGATGTGCCACTGAATTTTAATATTTTCAAAATTAATGCTGCTATAAATAGGAGAAGGTTTTTCGTCTACAAAACACGAATAAAATTATTTAAAGAAATCATTTCCACCTCTTCTTACAAAACCATTGTTCTACAAATAGACTCTATCTTGATTGCTTTCATTTAAAAAAAGTAATGCAATGATAACAAACATTTACATAACGTGGAAATTAAGTGAACGTTAAGTTAATTATATTCATAGTGATGTAGTAAGGAGAAATATCAATACAAATTAATTATCCAAGGAACACCCAACACCAGTACAAAAGATTAATTCTAAATGAATATATATAATTGAAATGAAATAAAAGGAATAAATGAAGATAGAATTTTAACTAGCAAAAGACAACTGAGATTATCATAGTTAAATGAATGTATAGCACAATCTGATAAATATAATACATCATTTAAAAGAAAATTATGAATATAATAATGTTAAATCATTATGAAAAACCCTAACCTTGAATTTCATTAAATTGTAACCTCAAGTAAAATAGAACAAGATATATGATAGGTTAAAATACAAAAAACATTAAAATTATCATGCTTAAAGGTTATATGTCAGAAAGTAAACATTATTAAGTAAGATAATTATTAAGTAAACCAGTTAAATTAAGCTAGATTATGACATATCCAGAGTTGTCAAGAATAAGAATTAAATTACAATATGGTAGTAACAGGGAAATTAAGTTAAGAGTTGAAAAATATAAGCGAGAGACAAAATTTCAAGTGAGGCCTAGAACAGTCTATTTATGTATAATATGAAAATTGATAGAAAAAATTGATTAAACATAAGTGTTCCTTAGCTGGTTTTAATTCCTCTCCTTAAGCCTTGGATGCCAGAGGGCCGGTAGACTGACTACATGTTTCGACGTACAAACGTCATCATCAGGTCTGATGGAAAACCAATGAAATATTAGAATATAAGACGAGAAAATAAGAATAAAGAACATAGGTGAGATGGAAGAATTACTCAATAAATCAAAAGGAAGATGAAGTTAACCTAACAGACATGATAAGAAATTATAAAGGGGAGAGAATATAAATTATTATAATATGTAGATAACCACTAAACTGTCAAGCTTACCTTTAAATAAGGGTTAGATGTTGTCCCTGTAACTCCAAGAGTGTAATAATTTGAATAATAATATCACATAAAATTATGACTTGCAAAGAATATCGAGATATACGAGTAACATGAGAAATAGAAATAAAAATAAAGTACTTGATTACATGTGAAGGTAGCTATATTGAAGGTTCAAAATAGATAGACAGAAAAAGGTACAGAAGAGAGAGAGAAAAATGAAAAAAGGTTCTAATCTTCTCGACCTGGCCCGGTCAGGTCTCAGTTACGATGGTAGGAGGGCAGTAGATAAATAAGAAGGAAAAAGGTTAGGAGTGAATAGATGGTAGAAGATATTTGATTGTATTAATTAAGGTTTGGTTTTCAAATTTTGTCTGTTCGTTGAGGATAATGTTATGATGAAAACTTGCATTATAGATATGGAGAGTTTCGGCAATGTTCATTTTGTGACCTTTGGTAGAGGATAAAAGGAGTTTCATACATTGATCGATAGGGGTGGGTTGATGGCCTGAAACTTTTAAATGTTCTGCAAATTTTGATTTAGTCCTGTTATATTTGAAATCACTCAAGTGCTCAAAATACCGTTTGGAAAGTGCCTTTCCAGTCTTTCCAATGTAGGCAGCGTTACAGTCACAAGTTAATTTGTAAATGCCACTTTTATTATAAGTATTGGAAGTATTAAGGTTGGAATTAGATAAGTGTTTTTTAACAGTATTATTGGTTTCAAAGGCAATCTTGATATGATGTTTCTGGAGTATCCTGGAGATCAACGTTAAGTTGATTTTTATCTGGACATTATTCTAATTTATAAATATTGAGAAGATAAATTATAATAAATGGGGAGAGGATGTGGGGAATAAGACGTTGGAAGTACGGATCTCGGCAAAGTGCGAAAGCAGTGGTTTTAAAAATATGATTTACCAATATAGTGTTCCCGTCACCTCTACAAACTAATTCGGTTGCATGTCCTATAAAATAATAGCCTACCAATAGCTAAGCCTCGGTTTGGATCGTTAATTACCTACTGTTGGAATTACTTTCTAAAAATAAAACTTGCTCGTCAGAACATTTAATTTAAAATAAGCGAACAATTTTACCTATGGCAGCCTCTGCATCCACACATAACATTCACTATTTTCCCCCCACATAATATTATCCTCCTGGTCTATGTGCATTTTAACTGCATCATTAATATTGGTTGAGGAAGGTAAAAATGTATATTAAATATACATGAATTTGTATGGAAGGAGATTGTAAAACTATTAAGGATATTACACAAAACACTCAGCCAGGGTTTGAACCCTAACTACTCTATCACAGGTAGACAAACTACTCTTAGAGAGCCCCACATATATTCAGATGTGAGTCAAAAAAGTCATAAATATAGATATAACCCACGCTGATAAGCACACAGTCTAAATTCTAAGCTCATTTAGTCTGGTTTATAGGGAAAAGAGACCGGGTTTTGAATACCAGTCCGGATATATTGAAGATATTTTATCCCCTCCATTTAAAATTTAGTTTCCTGATTCCCAACACCTTCGCGTTTGTTACTAATGTATACATTTTAACCGAATCAGATAGCGAGATGTAAAGAAAAAGGAAAAGATTGAGACTTATCACGTGGAGCTGACGGATTACCCGTAAGTCCCCGCGTCTCGCTGTCAGCGATCTTGCTGCACTGTGTATCTCCCCTCTCCCAACCCCCTCCCAGACCAGTCCATCGCTGACAGGATGACCGAGTAGCTAGCTGACTCTTGTGTTGAACGCTTTACTACCGACCGTCGCTATTAATTGCCCGGCTGACAAACACAATGCGGGGAGTTGCCCAGCGAAAATTAACCAGACTCTTTCCATCTCTCTCTTCTTCTCTCTCTTAGCCCCGTGGCCAACAACTGGAATCACCATCACCAACTCTCCACCACCCTGATTCCACCCCAGGAACACCAAACGTCTTGCGGTCTTGTGATAATTCAATCACTCAACTTTAACCGCCCACGTGGCTTTGTTCAAGGAGTTTTCCGCTAGTCTTGGCTAGACTTCTTTACTCCATACACATGGATGATATCTCTGTACTTAATTAAATACTTATACTTGAAATAACTATTTCAGCTATAAAGTAAGTAGTAAAGTAAGAAACCACTTAAAAACGTACGATTTTTATTCACAATAATCATTGTTTACATTATTATTTTTGCTTTCTCTCGACACCTCGGAGAGAAAGTATTGTGATCGTCAAAAAATTCGAGCTCGAGATTTTGATAAATGTTGACGTTTCGTGACCCCCTGAAACTGAAAGAGTTGTTTTCGCAATGCCGTCTGTCTGTCCGTCTGTCTGTACCTTGGGCCAGAGCCGAAACTAATTTACCTATTGGGCTAAAACTTGGTATATGAGGTTTCATAAGGCTCCCTTGAAGGGTTTTTGGAATTAAATTTAACCCTATATTTAAGGGTAGTTTACTGAAGGGCAAAAAAAAAAAAAAAAAAAGAGATCAAATCAATTTTCTCAAAGTTCGCTCAAACGATTTCGATTAAATTTGATATCTAAACACTGTTTATTATTATGAACAAGAGCGTTATTCTGATTTTCTTAAGAAAATTACTTTGAGAGTACTTTGCTTGGGGAAATTTTCCAATTTTCATCATTTCTCTGCAACAATTTAAAATACAAATAACTTATCATTGTAGAGTTGTAGTACTATTGAAGATGAAAATCCTTTACTTGAGATATATATTTGTAAAACAAATAAGTTCTGAGCTATAATATATATAATATATATATATATATACTTTTTAATTCAGGTTTTTGAAAATTAATATGATTTTTATGCTCTTTGATGGACAAATATGTTTATCTTTATTCAATTTTTTCCGTAAGCGTTTCTAGTTCCTAATGCTATGGACTAAGTAATTAACAGTGTATATTATTTCATTTATGATCATTGGTGTAGTATTTCTACAACAATGTATAGACCTATTATACGTTTCACAAATATTACGAGTTTTTAGTAAATGTCTATTCTAAGGTAAAAGAGGGAAAAAGTCTGTGCGGTGCACCGTACCATTTATTTGGTTAGTCGTATATTCGATGTCATCAATTAAAATAACATTCCTTTCAGAAAAGGGTAACCTATTTCCTCAATCATTATTAGCGGAATGGCTAAAAATACTGCTCCAACAGTACCAATCATCTTCCTTTATTTTAATTTTATAAATTCTGTAAAGGAATGTAGAATACTTCAAGGACCAATTACTCATACATACATTAATAAGTAAGAGAATGTATACAAATAAATATCGCCAGTCAAGGCCGTATTGAGGTTTTGTGGTAGGTGGGGTTTTTTTTGGGGGGGGGGGGGGTAGGGGAGTTAAATGCCTCCAGAGTAAACTACTCTAGTCATCCACCAGGTATTGATCCAGTGGCTTTATAGACTCTACTGTGTTCGGTGGCGCAACCATTATTTATTTTGTTTGGGTGGGCGTGGGAAGGGAAGGTGAAGAAGACAAATACAAAATATTATAATACATTATTTGGTTTTTTTTATAGTTACAAATTGTAGTTACTTTTAATATATCATTGATATTAATCGCCTTTGTGGTATAGTAGTCAGAGTTCCTTTCTATAAAACGAGAAGTACCGGGATCCATCCTCGGTGCTTCCAGATTTTTCTGTAAAGCATTTGGTCTGTAACGGGGTCATTAAGCCTCATGAGGTAAAATGAAGTGCTAATTCAATAAAATATTCAATTAGTAGCTCCGATATAGACAACTGAGATTAATGACTGGACACCATTTAAATTCAATCAATGTTGGCACTCTCACCCAACAAACGAAGGTCGCTCAGTTGGGATGGTTTTAAAATTTTAGGGGTGACATAATATGCGTTTTTTTTGTGTATTTTATATATTTTTCAAGTCGGGGAGGTTGATCTTGGGAAATGTAGCTTTTTTAAAACATTCGAAACCATCTGCAGTATTTTATAATTTAAATTTTATTTTTAAAATGTTTTATGCTTTTCTAAAGTTATTTATGATCTTGTCGAGTGAAAGTGTGGGGGGAAGGGGCAATACAAACTCCCAACTTCCCCCCCCTCCCCCCATCCCCTTTTGCCTTTTTGTGAGTGACCACTAAGATACCATCGTGCGCACTTGTTTCATCAACACGGGCCAGGACAGGGGATCGCCTCAACCCAAATGGGTATTTGGGTTTTTTGGGGTATAAAAAACCCCTCAAGAAACTCTTTAAAGGGGGGCGGGCCCCCCACCTGGGGGGTCACCACTTTAGCTTTAGAAAAACGCTCTCCCCCTTGACTCCTCAACCCCCCTTTCTATGGGCCCCAAAAAGGGCCAAAAGGGTGACCCCCCAAAACTTGGTTCAAGTCCACTTATGTTCACTTTACATAACAACAAATAATTATTATAAAGTACATTTTAAAAAACAAACTTACACTTATAAGCATTGAAATAACGACTTATATACAACTTTTAAAAGCCCCCCAAATTTTATTTTTTTAAAAACCCGCGGGCTTTACTATCCATTTGGGATAAAAACCCGATGTACTAAATTAAAGCTAATG
>JBCFYV010002370.1:0-70858 GCA_039000515.1 Timema cristinae
TTTGACTAAAAATGACGAAAAATAATGAATTGTCATTTCTGGACGATTTCAACAGACGACGATTTTCGAAATCGAGTATATTCGCTCGATTGATGATTTTCATCATTTAACTGAATATATAGTTACAGAACCTTAAATAAAGTTATTTTGAACAACTTGTGCACAAATTTTACTAAAAACGTAAACAAATAAAGAAGATTCATTTTCTAGATTTCAAATTACGAAAAGAATCTGGTATGTCAATTTTAACTGAATGTATAGATACAGCAACTCTAATAAAGTAATTTTGAACAACTTGTTTACCATTTTGACTAAAAATGACGCAAATAAAGAATTGTGATTTTTGGACGATTACAACAGACGATGATTCTCGAAATCGAGAATATGCGCTCGATTGATGATTTTCATCATTTAACTGAATATATAGTTACAGAACCTTATTTTCGTATTTTAATTGCTATTACGACACAGTTTAAATTTCACGTAATTTTACGAATTTGTTCTTTGATACAAGAAATAGCGGTTTGGATGCGATAAATAGTTTAAAACGTTAAACAAGCCGAAATACTCCTTTCGATCATTTTCGTCTTTTGGAAATGTCTGACAATTTAAATATTACAGTTTTTACCTAAATTAATTCTGACGATATAATAATTAGTGGTTTTGATGCGATAAATCATTAAAAACGTTAAACGAGAGAAATACTCGATTTCGATTATGTTCATCATTTGTAATTTCTAAAATTACTGACAATTTTAAATTTCGCGTTTCCACTCAAATTTATTCTTTAGATACACAAACTATTGGTTTTGATGCGATAAATAATTAGAAACGTTAACATGCCGAATACTCCTTCGATCATATTTGCCTTTTGTAAATTCTAAAATGCTGACAATTTTAAATATCGCAGTTTTTACCTAAATTATTCTGACGATATAATAATTAGTGGTTTTAATGTGAAAATCATTAAAAACGTTAAACAAGCCGAAATACTCCTTTCGATCATTTTCGTCTTTTGAAATGTCTGACAATTTTAAATATACAGTTTTTACCTAAATTAATTCTGACGATATAATAATTAGTGGTTTTATGTGAAAATCATTAAAAACGTTAAACGAGCGGAAATACTCGATTTCGATTATGTTCATCATTTGTAAATTCTAAATTACTGACAATTTAAATTTCGCGGTTTCCACTCAAATTCATTCTTTAGATACACAAACTAGTGGTTTTGATGCGTTAAATAATTAGAAACGTTTAACATGCCGAAATACTCCCATTCGATCATTTTCGCCTTTTGTAAATGTCTGACAATTTTAAATATCGCAGTTTTTACCTAAATTAGTTCTGACGATATAAAAATTAGTGGTTTGATGCGATAAATCATTAAAAACTTTAAACAAGCGGAAATAATAGATTTCGATCATTTTCGTATTTTCTAATTGCTAATAATGACACAGTTTTAAATTTACGGAATTTTATCGAATTTGTTTTTTAGATACAAGAAATAGCGGTTTGGATACGATAAATAGTTAAAAACGTTAAACAAGCCGAAATACTCCATTTCGATCATTTTCGTCTTTTGGAAATTATTTGCGAGCTACTTATTGAGAAATGCGTTTACTTATTCACTGTACAGTATTTTGTTGCGACTGTACTTTAGTCTTTGGCACTGTCATAAGGAACAAAATGAATTAACAGAAAAGTTTTGACAAGCTGCAAACGCAAAGGAATGCGTGTTGGGAGATCCAACAGCAGGGTAAAGAGAATAGTAGCACAAAGAAAAACGAGCAACTAGTAAGAACTTTTAGAATTAGAAAATATCCGATTATTAAAGACTCTTTACTACTTCTCAAAATCTTTTGAATGATTCTTTAGATTCATTTGATTATTTTTCAAATAATCGAATAATTATATGATTCTTAAAATCATATGATTATGCCCATCACTAGTGAAGATTTAATAAACTAACCCCTCCTGAAACTAGAGGACACAATGAGGTTTCAAGAAATAAACCACACCCGATAAACCTATGACAACAGAGTGAGGCTTCAACATAACCAACTATTCCTGAGACTAGTGAACACACTGAGTGGTCAAGAAATTAACCACTCCTGAGACTAGAGAACACAGTGAGCGTTCAGTAAATCAACCACCCATGAGAATCCAGAACACATTTAATGTTCAATAAATCAACCACCCCTGAGAATACAGAACACAGTGAGTGTTCAAGAAACCAACCACTCCCTTGACTAGATAACACAACGAGACTTCAACAAACCAACAACTCCTGAGAATAGAGAACATACCTCAGGACACACGCGTACCTCCTGGCATCTCTCACCATCGCCGTCCTCATTAGCTGCTCCCCCACCTGTAGCCTAATGATTCTTCAGTCCCCCTCGAACCGCTCGTAAGTCAGCAGCACGTGCTTCTAATCCTCGCAGTCCGGGTTCTCCTTCAGCCTGAAGCCACGCAGCTTCGCGTTTAAGTTCCCATGACCGTTCAGAAACTGCGTCCCATAGTGGTTGGCACCGACCCAGCCACTCTCCATCCTCTCCTGCACAGAAGGCCAGTACCGGTAAGTTTCCCTGCCATTGACGGACCCGTCCCACCTCTCTTCCTCCAGGTCGAGTCCGTTCTTCTTAGCCTAGTAGCGCCCAACCCTCTCCGTAACGAGCAGGTCGATCGGCAACACTCCTGTAACAACGGGCAAAGCATCGTGAGAAACAGTACTGTACCCTTTCATAACCGCTAAAAGCACAATCCTCTGTGCCCTGAGTAGGATGATCCTGCTGCTGTTGACCTCCATCCGGTGCGGCCACACCACGCACCCGTAGGTCAGCACCGACTCCACCAGGCCCTTGTACATCCTCCGCAGAGTCGTGAAGTCGTGAAGTCCAGTCCCCAGGAGGTCCTCGAGTCACAGATGAGCCTTCCGAACGCCGCCTTCGCCGTACCGGCAGACATCCTGAAATGATCATTAAAAAACAAACCCTCATCTAACAACACACCCAGATACCTATTGACCCAAACATATCCAATATGGGCACCGCCCATGCGTACCGTCTCGTGTCTCATCGCCGAGTGTCTTCCCTTTAACAGCGTCATCTTCGTCTTTTTCTTCGAGAAGGTAAGACGAACCTCAGCTCCCCACTCGATCACCGTCCTCACTGCGTGCTCCACCTTCGCCTCCAATTCGATCCTCGTGTTCCCTCTGACTAGTAGGAGTCCATCGTCTGCATAGGCGTAACAGCTGACACCATCTCTGAACTGCAATCTCAAGAAATCATCACAAAGATTAGTAGCCATAAGGCCGGACCAAGTACTGAACCCTGAGGGCAGCCCTGAGTCAGGACCTTCACGGACTCGGTCTGCTCCAAGTACAGCCCAATAGTCCTTCGCCTGAAGTAGTCCCTGACCACCTCGTACAGGTTCTTCGGACATCCCGTTCTCCTCAGCTTCTCCAGGATCCCCGGCCACCAGGCGCTGTCGAAGGCACCCGAGATGTCCAAGTAGACGGCCAACACGTACCGGCAGTCGCTCTCTGAGACGTCACGAAGGACCCTATTCAAAGCATCCACAGTTCCTCTCCCGGGACGAAACCCATACTGCCGGTCATTAAGCACATCATTTACCTGTATATAGTCCCAGAGCCTAGAAGCCAGCAGCTTCTCCAACACCTTGCCGAGCATGTTGAGCAGAGTCAACGGTCGGTAGGACTTCGGATCCGTCAGGTCCCGTTCCGGCGACTTCAACAGTATCCTCAGTTCTCCTGCCTTCCACGGGTCGGGGAAACGTCTCTCCAGCATCATCTGGTTGGCGATAGCGATGTGCGGCTCGATGGGGTCTCTATGTCTGAAATAACAGCACACCAAAACACACACCCAACCCGTGCCAGTAGCCTGGACACAGGTACAGTACTCATTCGATAGATGAGCAACCATACTCAGCCTTAGCGATGTAGATCGCACTCCAGACCTGGCCTCTCATCCTCTCGTAGACCATCCTTCCCCCTTCCCAGCTTGGGATGACTCCGTCCCGGGAATAGGGCTCTTGCAGGGCCAAAAAGATCTATCCCCTCCTCCAAGATGGTCCTCTACATCTCGTCCATGACCAGAATGGACCGCTGAGCATTGAGCTGTGAAAATTTAACCATAGTTAGTGCGGTTGATCCCGTTCTGCACGGCCCTTACGTAAGCGAGACAGTCACGGTCGCTTACCCCATGCGCATGAGGCTTACCATACCTCATGCAGTTCGCACACGCTGGCGGAGAGTTCTTATTAGGGCAGGCGGCGCCAGGATGTTCTCCCACGCAGTGCGAGCAGATCTCCCTCGGATACCTGCAAAACTTGGCTATGTGGCCGAAGCTCTGGCGCTTATAACACCTAGAAACAGAGTTATAATCCTTCCTGCAGAAGCTCCACTGTATGTAGACTCCATTGGAACTCCTCAGCCGGTTCCGGATCTCCGGGGCACACTCCAAGACCCAGTGCTTGTCGGCGGTGTTCTTCCTGCAGACCTTGAAGTGTTTCCCGAACCCCTTGTCGAACTCCTCCTTTGAGATCTCCCCATCGAAGTTCTGGGCCCGGATCGCCTCCCTGACCTCCTCCTCGGAAAGCTCCCTGGGAACATCGTAGATCAGAACCTTAGGGTTAGTGAACTTTGGGTTCTCTACCCTCAGGCCCTTCGCCTTTACCTGCACAGACTCCTCCAGGACAGCCCGCGATCGCTCGTCCTTGTGTCCCGATCTTCCTCCCATTCCGGACCTTAATCCCCGCAGCTTCAGGGTCGATGGAATTTAAGGAGCTTCGCTTTCGTCTGCTGGCTGGTCTGATCCGACTTCTCGTCCTCAGGGAAGAAGAGGAGGGCCTTGGGGTCGCTCCACGATCTTCCCGGTCCTCTCAGACAGCTTTATGATCCTCGGTGGCCTGGGTGACAGCGGCCCCTACTTCCTGGCCGCCTTCGCTGCGTAGCTCTCTCCCACGACCTCCATCGGCTGCTCCATCGTTCTTTCTCTGCTTCAGGTCTAGAACCAGAAAACAGCGCACCCCCACATTCCCTCAACAACCCCATTTCCTCTATCCCGCAAAGCCGGCCCCTCAGAAAGGCCACCTCCTCGGTGAGCCTCTCCAGGCACCCTCCAATCTCAGCGACGCTGGAGTGAAGGATCTCCGCCTTGTGCCACGGTGACGGCCCTCTTAGACTTCACCATACTGCCAATCAGGCGCTCCAAGTCCGCAACGCACCGCTGGCCCCTGGATCCGGCAGACACCCCGCCGGTCTTCCTTCGCGCAGTGATCTCCACCTCCTTTTCCTCCTCGTCCTCACTCATCACCCTCTTCCTGCCGAGTCCCTCCACACTCAGCCCAGGTGGTGTGGTTCCCGGGACGAACACCAACGGCGGGAAGTCCACCCGATCCGGTCGGACGACCGGAAAGGCCTCTCCCGCCCCCCGCCCCTCACCCTCAGGCGTCCCAAACGGGCATTTCTCATTCCCATTCTCAGTCCCCTTGAAAACCTTGGGAAACCTCCTTAAAAATAAACACTAAAACAAACCAAGACAGCAACAATTCCTAGATAAACCTAACTGAAATGTCCTTCTACAGCTTTAATTTGAAATCAATAAACCTCAAAAGTAACTAATATGCACCAAGTAATCAGCAATTCCTATCCCAAACACACTGTAAAAATTTTAAGTCCAAATAAACACAAAAACTGACCTAACTAAAAAAAATTGTTGACCAAATTTAACAAATCCTACTTTATCTAACTCCTAGACCCAGCCTACAACTTTAATTCAAATGACAAAACAAAACAAAAATGAAATAAAAAAAACCAAATACCTTATGATGACCCTGAAACAGAGCAAAAAGTTAAAGTCGACAAAACAGAAAAATCAGCCTATCTCATAAAATATTCTTTTCTCAAAACACACTGAATAGGTCCTCAAACAATGAATACCATTTTATTCCCCTAATTTGTTCTTGTTCTTCCAAATTGTAACAAGTTACAAGTCAGAAGTAACAACTTAACGAGTTATGGCTAAATCGAATGGGGGACACTCAGCGAACCTCCAAGACGAGCTGCAACGCGTGGCACTAGCACCGACCTCCTTAATCCAAACAACCATCCGATAGACTGACGGAGCGTTCGACAGGCCCCACCTAGTGATAGGCAGAAATCGGATGAATAGATTCATTCGATTCTTCTGAATAATTGATTCATTCGATTCTTTCAAAATCATTTGAATGAGAAAAACATTCGGATGAAAACATAGCTGATTTGACGTGAGTTGGCCGATTCATTCTCTTATCCCACCCTTGCAAGATGTGCTGAGGAAAATCGACCTTATGATTATGAATGTTTTTTAGGAAAATCCTCGTTCACACACGTTTATTTAAGGCGCTACAGCTTCTTAAACATAATTTTTGACAAGAGCATAAAGCGGGCCCTGATCGTCCCAATTATCCTCTATTCAACAATATATTTATTCGCAGGCCTAGACCATGTATTACTCCCAAATTGACCTAATGAAATAATAAATATAGTTTTATTTTTATTTAAAATTCTGTTTTAATCCTCTTACGTCAAAAAATTTTGTGTATTTTATTGGTGAATTTGTAAGATTTTAAGATCATCAGCACGCTTGTGTATTTTTTAACTTCTTGTAATTTCTAATCTATTTTTTGTACCACTGAATTTACCTTCCTTTTCCACCCATTATCCTTTTCATACAGAAATAATCATTTAACTATAAATTCTTGACTATGACAAATTTTCCTAACAATATATTTCTTCTTATTCTACTTTCATATACCTTTTCATCCCGCGAGCCTCTTTTCCCCAACCCTGCCCAAAGCAAGAGACAAACTATAAATAGGTACCTAATAACTTTTGTATTATGACTCATACTTATGTGCCAGATTAAGGGCAGAACCTGTTCCCTTCTCCGAAGGCCAGTCCACGCCAATATTTCACAAAAATCTGCTTGTGTGCTTGCGGGAATCACATTTCGTGGACAGTGTGGTTGACTCATGAATCCAACCCACATTCTTAACTAAAGCAATTGAAAAAGTGTCGTAAACTATTGCCAGCCAAAATGAGAAGTTGTATTTTACCCATAACAATTACAAATGAACACTTAACTTTTAAAACCAATCATATCAAATTACTTTTGTTTAGAATGATTTTCATTACTGTTTTAGTACATTTCATGATATCTATTTAAATAATATAACCAAAACAGTTTTGTGTTCGACACCCTACTAAACAAATCTTACGAACTTTATAATAAACTTACTTAAATATCAGTGTAAACTAATTTTTAATTTCTAAAAATACTTCTTTTGTTGGTTCTTGGTTGCTTTTTCGAAGCTCACATAGACAGGCACGCGATCTAATTGTCAATCTGATTTGTTGGCTAGTCAGATCAGGCATCATATCCAGGCTGGGTGTAGGTCTACTTAAGGTTTTTCCTTAAATGGTTTCACACTCCTTCCATGCCTATGTGGGTGCACTTCCTCTACATCATACCTACCTCATTTCTAAACTAATAGTTTAATTAGGACATAGGCGTATAATCCGAACGGGTAGTAAGACGCGGTGCTAAATAAACTTTTCAGAAAAATAAAATACAAACAATGTTCTTTGTCATGTCAAACACTTCCCAGATAACCATTTTAAACAAAATCATTATTTCCAAAATGCCTTCATTATTCAATTTAACCATGAGTGCAGCTAGGAGTTCTGTCAGCCAGGGAAAACTAGGATCTCACCGGCCCTCGGTACCAATTATGGTTTTTAAGGCCATTTTGACTTAAAACTAGTCTTTTATATCCACCTTAATAATCAATACTTTATAATAATAATAATAATAATAATATGTTACCCGTCTCGGTGCCCGCATGGTCTAACACGCTAATCTCGTGTTCGATTAGACTGCCGCGGACAGGGATATCAGGGTTTAAACCCGGTCGGGTGTACTGAGGATGGTTTTCCCAAAATAGTTTCCTACTCTCTACGCAAATGCTGGTGCATTTCCTCCAAGTTACACATACCTCATCCCTAGCCAATTAGCCTAACTAGTACATAAGAGTATAACCAAAATGGATAGTAATACGTGGTGGGGACAATATTACTATTTGGTTAAGGTTTTGAGAAAGAAAACACACAAATAGCATTATACCTGTATTGCAATAAATTAAAGAAATAAAAAAGGGGGAAATAGTCAATAATAACCGATGGCTCAAAATTTAAAATACATACGATTTGTAAAGATATTAAAATAAACACGATAGTTCAATAAAAATAATCCCAAGTGTTAAACTTATCTTTAAAATAATTTAGAGACTTTTTGTTTCAAAGATTTTTTATTGCACCGTCATGACAATGTTAAATAAAGGCGATGGTCAAGTTCGTGCACCTCCATAATGCTCATCAAGTAGAGTTTTCAACGATAGTAAAGGGGGTTTGGTTTTAAATATGATATAATAGAAGACAAAGTCTTAAGTATTATTATTATTTCTGAAGTGACTAATTGTCCGCACAAGACTTTTCTTTACCACCGCGTCTTACTACCAGTTCGGGTTATCCGACTATGTACAAATTACGCTGATGGGCTTTGTGATGTGGTATGTGTAATTAGGAAGTGTACCCACAGTTGCGTGGGGAGAATGGGGAACCCTGTAGTAAAAAGCACCCTCGGCTCGGTGCAGCCGGGATTGCTCCCCAATCTCCTTGTCCTCGGCAGTTTAGTCTAACACAAGATAAGCGCTTTAGACCGTGCGACCACCGAGGCAGGTCACACGCCTTTATCAATTAACTTAAAAACCCTGCCCGTCAATTTGATCACTTTTAAAGGGGAAACAAATATTCAATTAATCATTAATTTTCCTGTCATGGTAGTAATCATTATATATTTTTTATTTTAAGGTTTTAATTATCGAACACATTTTACAAGAATTGCTGATAAATGAAAATACTTTTAATTATTAATACCCACTTCAATGGCCGCATGGTTTAAGGCGTCACTTTCGCAATAGATTAGACTGCCAAAGCGGTGAGGTCGGGCCTTGATTCCGGACAGGTGTACTGAGCTTCATCTATCCTAAATGATTTTCCGCTCTCCCTTCCACACATTAGAGTAATTTAGTAGGTCTACATCGGTGCAGGTGACCTGGCGGTCTAGGAGTAAGGTATCAGACTTCTGTGCCGGTGGTCCGGGGTTCAATCCTAGGTCCCGTCACAGATTTATCTGATTGCCAAACCCTTCCTTCACCTCTGACAAGACGTGTATTAATCACATCTTGTGAATGTGGGGAATGCCAGGCCTCCACAGTGGTTCGGATCCCACGTTAAGGGGGCCGCCTCAGTACGTGAAAAAGTATCAATCGTGTGAGAAGGCCTCGTCTTAAAATGAAATGCTCTGTGCTGTTTTCTTGAACTACAGTGTCTGTCTCTGTCTAATCTTATCCTCTTTACACTTTCCCCACCACCCCATATCTACCACCCCATATCAGGAGAAGAGAAGCAACGGAAAGGAAACCTATCTCAAGGTCAAAAGGAAGAATGCGCGGCTGATCGCCCTACAGAGTCCAGCCTTCAGTCTGTATGTTTATCTTTTGGTATTTTGCTAGCTTGAGATTCTCGTGAAGGGTTCACAAACAAGCACAATCCATTCTTGACCGTATAACCCGAACGGTTAGTTGGACGCGATGCTTTAAAAAAAAAAATTGTCTTGAACACACACTTTTATATATGTCACTTTTTTGGGGGGAAATGTGAATATTAACTATACAATAATTAATCACGTGTAGACCAAATTTATATCTTACCTCATTTAGTTGATATCAGTGTCGTCGGAACCGAGAAGTATAAGGAGTTCCATCACACGGCCCTATACACCCAACCCCTCTGAGATTTATTCTATCGGAGAAAAAGGTTTAGTAAATAATTATAAATAAGGTACAGTAAACATAAATAATAGGTTAATTGGTCATGTGTAACCTATTTTCAACTATTAATTCATTTTAATTTTAGGTGCCTATTAAAGCTGTTAATTTCCACTGATTATTCTAGCTGACAGGAAATGAGGAAGGAAAGTTTTTTTGTTAAATGCACCTGTATTTGTTTAGAGAAAGGGAAATGGATAAACTACCCTTGGTAAACTTAGCTAGGATTCAAACCCCGACCTCTGGTCGCTGGCAATCTTGTCTAGCATGATCTTTACGTTTTCAATAATTAAATTAATTAAGAACTTACTAAAACAATAAGAAATAAACCATTTTATTAATGTTGAAACGCATTGACTGCTTCATATAATACATACATACACACACACACACACAGTGGCGGATCCAGGAAAATATGACGGAGGGTGCGGGGCACTATGTTAATAATAATAATAAATTATTATTATATTGCTGCCTTCACCCTTTTAAATATCTCGTATCTATATTTTAAACTTAATATCTAAACAAGATTTACAAAGCTATGTTATATAAAAGCCTTTCGAGTCCACTGATAAATAATTATTTATCTTTAAGAGTTTGAATGAACTTTGATTTAAGTTTCCGTGTGTGTTTTCTATAAACCATATTTAGAACCTCTTCAGGGAATTTTTTATTTAGATTGAGCAATGAGCCTGGCCAAACCATTGAGTCTTTCCTAACCCTTTGTTGATTTAAAGTAGTTTATAATTCTCTTCAACGAACTATAAGATCCTTCGGCTGTTTTAAGTAGCAACTGGTATCACACAATTCTCAATGGGCACTTGATGTTAGGAAACATTGACAAAAATCAGTAAGATTCCATTAGCGTATCGACTTTTACAGATTTCTGTATCAAGAATTCCCGTCATAATTTCAATTACCCTTGAAGTACCTTTATAGTGGATGAAAACACCAGATCTATGTGTTTTTGCTGCATCCAGTATCTCTTCATATGTTAACAATTATTTTGTTTGTAGCTAGAGGGCATTTAAACGATGGTTGTATATTTTTCGAAAATTTACAAGGGGGCACGTGCCCCAGTTCCACCCCCTGAATCCATCACTGCACACACACACATATATACTGTAGAACTCCAGTCATCCGGATCGCCAAATATTCGGATCATTATCAAGAAATAAAATAAAAAAGGAAAATACTGTACTGTAAAAATATTTTCAAATTACACTACTACCATACACATGTACATTGAGTATCAACTTAGTTTTTACATAAATACAGTACTGTAGGCCTACTGTATGATTCAAGTTCATTGTATTCTTGTTTACAATAGCAGTTAGTTTAAACTTACTGTATTTTTTAAATACAGTAGAGAATTCTCAATAAAATCGGAGTTTTGGTCCAAGCCCTTAACATGTACAAAAATAAAGTGTTTATATAGGCCTGTATCGAAATACAATTTAATATATAGAATTTCTTTCAAGAGAGATCGGGAATTCCCCCCCCCCCCCCCAGAAAGGACATTGTTATAAGAAAACCAAATGAGAAAAAAATGTATTTTTTTACACAAAATATGTAAAAGCTTTAGAATACTAGATAAATATGATGTTTTTTCGAAGTAAAATATGCTTAACACATTTTTTCTTAATAAGTCTTGATTATATAAACATAATTTGTACATAGTGTGATATATATTTACTTATTTATAAGCAAAAGTTAGTTGATTAGAAAATGTTTTTCTAAATACAATATAATACACAATACACAAGCATGAATAAATGGTACAACACAATCATACTTGGCTTTCTCATAGTCTATTATGGAAAAATTAGTCATCAGTAAACAACACATAAATTACTATTTAAATTTTTTAAACAAGTCATATTTGTCATCTCTAACAAGTTTAAGATACCCATTTGGAACCAAATCGTCAAAGCCAATTTAAAAATAAAAAAGTTTTTGAAAAATCATTCATCAGTAAACAACCCATAAACGACTTTTTATTTAAAAAAAAACAAGCCCACTGTGATATTTGTAATCTTAAACACTTCTAAGATTTCTATTTGGAACCAAATAGTTTGAATTTTTTATAAAATATTTCCAATTTTTGAAAAATCTTATCAGTAAACTATTTTTTTAAATACAGGCCTATGTTAAGTTTATGATAAAATATATTTTTTTAAATGTTGATAGTACGAGTGCCTTTTAACAAACATGCAAGTTGTCTATTAATCTAAACATCTCCGTAACCAGAACAGGTTGTAAGACACTGTGATAATAATCTAAACATCACCTTCCATTTATTAGATTGTCACTTATTTTTTACTGACTTGCACCCAAAAGGTAAAAAAAAGTATTTTTATCAACAAAAAAATTTAGCTCAATATTTTAATAGATATCTTTGTTTCATGACACCCTGAAAAAAAAAAGTAATTTTTGAAAGGCCGTCTGCCTGTGTGTCTGTCTGTGTCTCGAATAGAGCCTAAACTATTATATTGATTTATATCATACTTGGTATTGGCGTTTTTATAAAGCTCCCCCTCCCCCCCCCCCCCAAGGGATTTCGAAGTAGGTATATAACACTAAAATTAAGGGTAGTGTACTGAAGGTAAAAAAACAACACCGATTTGATAGAAATTTGTTTTAACGATTTGGATTAAAATTATTATCTACGCACTGTTTACCATTACAAACAAAATGGCAACACTCATTTACTCATTGGAATGACTTTGAAGGCACTTTACAGAAGCCAAAATTTCCAAATTTATCATATCTCAACTATGTGAGAAACAATAAATTTCTCTTACAAAATTGTAGTACGAATAAAATTACAAAACATCTATTAGAAACCTTTTTTTATAAATCCGTTTTGTTTTTGAAAAATTGGCAAATATATTTTTTTAATCTTAGTCTGTGAAATTTGCTACGCACTTTGGTGAACAGATATGCTACTTTTTTTTATTAAATGTGTTTTTTGTGAGAATGTTATAACTCTACATAACTCAGATCTCTGTTTCGTGCAACGTGGATATTAAAACACATCGACCAAACAGGAATTGTAATCAGTAGTGTGTTCATAGGTGGCCGGGGAATATATTTAAATACAGTGTCCTAGGTGGTTTTGTAGGCAATACTAGTACTCTGACAGTTTATGTTTAACAATGAGAAGAGTTTAAGTCACTCGAGTTTTTTATATCGTTAAATGCATTTTATAGTTAACTAACACCATCAAGTTGACCAAATAATTTTTCAAATATTATATACAAAAATAAAATTATATTTAGAACCTTCACTTTAGGTCATTTCTTCCGGCACGTGTAACAACTTTTGTTGGTTCTCTGATTGGCATATTTCGTGTAAAGCGTGGATCTATCAGTTCCGGTAGAAGGCAATCCATATAGAAACTGTTTAATTTGTCTACCATTTTGCCACTCCAAAAACTATCTTATTTTTCTATCTTCTGCACTAACATACCTAATGGTGTCCATAGTGTAAAAAAACAATGATGCCGTTTTGTTATGTGTAGCTGACCTTGCACTTGGTACATATAAGGATGAACCTCCTTCAAGTACAATTTTCCATCTTTTATGGTACAAAAGTTCACTTTCTTATCTTTAATTGCGTCTTCAGGTGTGAGGTTAACTGCTCCTGCTGGACATTTCACTTCAACAATACCATCTTCATCCACCAGACCATCAGGTGTAGCTGCAAGCCACGGAAGGCTTTCATCCACAAACAAACCCGAAGGCAAAATTACAGTGTTCAAAAGCTTCTCAAGCTGTGCTATTGCAATAGGCTCTTTCTCAATGCCATACTTGGTTGCTTTAGACCCTGAAAAATCATTATACAATAGAGAAATGATAGTTTTTGTACAAGAAGTTGATGGTCGCATTCTACAAATTTTTCCAAAATTAGATGCAGTCAGGCGTTTGGATCGTTCAATGTACCATATTTGAGAATTTATCTGGGAGGTGGTTAAGTTTTGAAGATTATTTCTCTCTTCATTATTTAAATGTAAGTCAGCCAACAGAGCATTTTTCTTTTCTTCAAATTGAACAGAATCAATGTCTTCAACCGTTTCGTTTCCCTGAACATTCCCATAGTTTTTGTCAGGGCCCGAAAATTCAAGTTTTCTGCGTTTATTAGACTGAGGATTAGATTTTCTTCTTATACGCCTTTTCTCAGCCGATCTTTGCTTCTGTTCGTTATGTTTCTTTAAGAACAAACCAGGGCTGTTGTTGGTAATGTGTTTGTGTATCCACCTCTGCGTGTTTCCTTTTGTATTATGTGAAATTACAGTCATTTCACTTCTCATTTGGTAACTTCCTCGCAGGGAAAAGTTGACTCTCTTGCCACCAACAAACTTGCATAAGATACTATTAAAGCTCTCTGCTATGTTGGTAGTGACGTTGTGAATTAGACTTTCAGCATGATGAACTACTAAATTCTTAGCAGCCATAATTTCATCCCACATGCCTACAATTTCTAAGTCGGAAACTAGATTCTCTTCACCCTCTTTTGAACCTTTACAAAAGTAGTTCCGCTCTAGACATTTTGAATGGTCACCAAAAACATGATGGGGTCCATTATGAATGTCTTTACAAAGCTCTGCCACACGAAGATGATGAGGTAGATCTGTTTGTGAAGCTCTGTATTTTATGGCTGCTATTATTGCTGAACGAAGACGTAAGAGTCTAGTTGAAAGAGCCTTGCGTGCAGTTGAGGGAACTGGTCCAGCATCATTTTTTGTTTTCGCTGCGATTTCCCGCAGTCTACGTAAATAGTTCCTTAGAATGTGATTGGTACATTCTATTTTGGTAATACAAAAATTTGCCCCATATGGTTTTGCTTTCGCAAGTTGCCGCGTAACACTGCTATCACCATCACCTTGAAACATTAGAGTTAGTTTCATTAAATAATTATAATTTACATCTTATATAAAAGTTCTATATATGTTCATTACTCATTACTTATGTAATACACTAAGAAGAACTATGCAAGTATTATCTGCCAAAACTTTATAGTAAAATCAACCTTCATTTAAATATTTTGTATTTGATTTTAAATTTAAATGATGTTAAGTGAGATTAAGTTTGTTAAGATGAGGATGGGTTGGGATCGTCACAATAATTGGGCTTTGAAGAAGGTTCATTAAGGTATTTTTTGGTTAAAATATATAGAAAATACTACACTTCGAATAAGCAATGTTTGAAATACACGAGAAGAAAATAAAATATTGTGGCTCAAATTTGCAATGTTATTGTAAAAAGTGAAACACCTTTTATGAAAATAATACGTACAGTACCTTTTGGAAAGCCTTACCTATAAGCTTATGATATTTCAGGTTGTGCATAAAAACACTTTTTTTAAAGCCTTCGACTATTATATCAGCCTCCATTGCTGTGGAAGATTTATTCCAATTTTTGAAACACAAATGTTCTTTAGGAACTTCATTCTTTGTTTGTGCGTGTGCACATATACAGCAGTAAGAGTTCCTTACACTTGCGAAAATTACTTTTTCCGTTCTTTTTCCGATGATGCAAGCCTAAAAATAATTAATTTACTCATGTATACAAACAAATTTATTAAAACACATGCCAATTATGACACTCATATAAAAGTGTAAAAGTAACAATATTTGTATAATACTTACCACACCGGACAAAGCGTTGTAATTTGTCTTAAAGGAACGCTTGCACCATGCACCGTCTGCTACTACAGTGATGAGAGGAACCCCATCAGTAGTGGGGTGGCCCCATCAGATCAGTCATTTATACATAAAACTGCCTATATGTGTGAGCGTTTATATCGAAAACGGTCTATATTTGGGTGGCCCCATCAGATCAGTCATTTATACATAAAACTGCCTATATGTGTGAGCGTTTATATCGAAAACGGTCTATATTTGGGGGGGGTCGTTTCGTAACAGTCATTTATACATAAAACTGCCTATATGTATTCAGAGCGTTTATATCGAAAACGGTCTATATTTGGGGTTTTTTATTCATCGTTTTGAACCTCTAGCTAGTGCTGTCTTATGTTGAATGAGCATTGGTTCCATCGTCACAAGGCCTGAACCTCTCCTGACGGCCTTTTAATTATTAATTAATTAATTTATGCTAATTAAGGATTGAGGTGTTGGAGTTTTAGAGCGTTGTGGGAGCATGAGACAAGAGGTACTTTCTCCTCCGGATGCCGGATATTAAATGACACAAGCTGGCTCGCTGGCTTCTGCTGACCAACTCAGCCTTTCACTTTTCCCTCCCCACCCCTCCCTCAGAGCCGGGGGGTTGTTCATCCTGGTTTTCCCCCTTCCCCGGTCATTACCTTCTGGGGGCGACGTACCGAGCAATAACCTCCATTCACCTTGAGGAGTCATTGTGTTTCTCAAAATAGACACCTGTACTCTAATTATGCACAATCAGGGGCCTCGGAATCCACAGTTAGGGGCCACTACCCCTGTCACAAGTCTACTAAAATTGTTTGTTTGGTAGCGTCTGTCGAAATGCATGGAAATGTTCCTCCTACCGCAGCTATCGCACCGGACAACTTGGGTTTTTTCCCTATGACGTAATCATTGCGTGTTATGTCGCAACCCTGGCGCCGGGCTGGCGGGCAGACAAGACAAGTTGGGACAAGAATAGATATTGACTCGGGCAGCGGGTTTTTCCTGGCGCCAGGTTGGCGGGCAGACAAGACATGTTGAGACAAGAATAGATATTGAGGTCATTGACCCTGGCAGTGGGTTTTCCCTGGCGCCAGGTTGGCGGGCAGACAAGACATGTTGAGACAAGATTAGATATTGACCCGGGGCATCGGGTTGTCGGGCAGCCAAGACAAGTTGGGACTCGTAAATAAAACACAGATGTTACAAATATATATTTATTTATTAAACATCACAATTATACATTTTTACAGGAATGACGCATATATTCGTTCATACGTTTTTCTACAGTGTCTCTTAGATGCGTTAGTAAAATTGTTTTTAGTTCACAATCCAACATGTAATAGTCCAAACCGATTACTTGACGTGTATAGTAAGTAGCACTGATAAGATCCAGGTTTTTAATGTGCGTTTCCACCGTAGGTTGTTCTAGGTCGATGACATCCGTAGATTCTGTTAGCGTGTCGCATACATCCACGACGAGTGTGTCGATCAAATTGTTGCAATAGCGCGCGACGGGTGTCGACCACATGTCCCGTCGGTCGACGGCGACGTCGATGAGGTCCCACACCTCACAAAGACGCGCCCAGCTAGGTGCTAGATAGGCGACCCGTTTGATTCCGGCGTCTTGTTTCTCGTTGATGACGACCATACGGTCACCGCACATGCGTCTCAGGGAGATTTCGTGATTAGTCAGGCTAATCTTCTGAGGAGGTTGCGTGTTGGTGAAAAACTTTGATATGACCGACTTGTAGGTGCTCAGTTCTTGCCATTCTGTTCGGTTAAACACGGCGCAGTTCCCTCCACATTTTTCTAGTTGGACATAGGGCGTAAAGTTGTTCTTGACACTCATGCCGACGATGACTCGCTTGGCGTCGACTCCATCCAGCGGGAACAATGTGTTGAAAATACTGGTGACGGCGAGTGGTTTCGCAGGCTTTGCTTTGCTACCGCAAACGTCTTGACCTTCCATGATGCTCAGTGGTTATGGCCGGCACGCCGCCGGGACGCCCTTTTTATAGGCGCACGCCGTCTGGACACGGCCTCTTGAAGGGCGACATGCCCCTACAGTCTTGAAAAATCTATTGTAATATCTCACCACCTTAGCGTCGTTGGCTGTATGATTGGTGGGCGAGAATAGGTTTTGGAAAGTTTTCAGCGGAATGTTCTGGGCGCGATAGAGAAGGTACATGAGACAGTAATGGCCGCAAACGTCTGATGCGATGCTTTGAAGTTGTAGCTTACTATGGGACGTGCGAAAAGTGTTTTTGCGTATAAATGCCAGATGTGACTTTATACGCGGTGGAAAACCATAACTGTCAAAGTATTCTCCCACGCCGTTCTTGCCGATAAAGATGGCGACCCAATGCGTCCCAGGTTTGGTGTGCGGATCGGTGTTGATGACTAGAGCGGCAGGTCGAGCTATTCTTGCGGGTAGTTGATCAGCAGGGAAAACACCCGACCGTACAGAACGGAACCACGGACTTGTTTTCAGCGCACGTCTTATGGTGTGCGTGTCCATCTTCAATCATCCAGTCTCGAAGTCCCCAGACGATAGAGGCAGAGCAGAAATTCCATACAGAACTATGTGCCATGCACATGGTGCGACCCAATTTAAGTGTTTTCAGTGACGAACAACCTCTGTCGTACAGATCTACGATGGGTGTAGACGTGTATTTGACTAGAAACTTTTTCTTTTCCGACCCCTTGACGTAGACGGTTTCTGCACGCGCTGTGGCACGGGAGATGAGGGATTCGAGCAGGCTGTAATCCACATCACCGTAATCCCAGGTGATACCGTGCAGATTGTTGACTATATAGTCGGCTTTCTTTCGGGCATCGGTGGAAAGTTCTTCGATAGCGTATGGAGGTTTTAACACCCAGTGTTGAATTAATGTGCCGCATACAGATAAAACACTCAGTTCCTTGACGATAAACTCGTTGTTGTCGTCGATGAAGCTCTGGAAATCCACAATGACGTCCATAGCTTAAATGAAGGGGGTAAGGGGCGGGAAGCCGTTTATATTAACTTCCATAATCGGTCACAACGTTTCTGTCCTTGTCAATGGTGATGATGTTGGCAAACTCCCCGTACACGATACAGTTGACGGTTTCGGTGAGAGCTCGGGTGAAGCTCACTTCGATGCTCAGAGAACCGTGTCTCGTCAAATTCCAATGTGATGTCATGTGGGCGGACAGATTAGGTGTGAGATCGAAAGCCATGAGATGATATCCCTTGGGGAAGGCTTCTCGTGTGATGTCGCTACCCTCGTTCATGAAATGGATACCCGTTCCAGAAAACAGCGTGTGGTAGGACATGACATAGTGTCCGTTTGAAAAATCGGGCTGTAACGGTTTTGACGGTACTTGTTCCCCGTCCACGTACAGCGAGAAATGGTTCATGCCATAGGTTTGAAAGTTGAACGGGTTCTTGGTGGCGTCTCCGTTGAACGCCGCGTTTGACACAAATCCCACGATGCACCGTTTGGGTAACTGGCCGGTGAATACGTTGTCCAGCGATTTCCCTTGCACGCCCGTAGGAATAGTGAGTGTTTTTACTTCCACACGGGTGATGGGATACTTTGCGGGACTGACATTTAATGCTTTGGCGTGTGCCAACAGTATAGAAGGTGCTACTTTGACACGCCTCACTAGAAGGCCGGCTTCAACGATGTGAACCTTAAAGTGAGGGAGTTCAGGGACCGCCATAAGACTAAACCCGTCTCTGGAACGGACCAACCGGACTCGGAGTTCGGCGCCGTTCAAAAGGTATTTCTCTTGGTTAAACACGTCGCCGTGTAGATACCCCAAAAGATCCACCGTCTTACTTTTTGTGGTGAGACTGCGACGGGCCTCAAATCCCTTGTTGTTGGCGTTAGCCTCCTCAAAGGTTCCGGGGGTGTCTGCGAACCACAGACCGCAAGTCAAATGTGTTCTTTTGGCTTCGCTGTTGTAATTGAGCAGCGTCTCAATGTACGCTCTATAGGCATACGTGTTGCTGGGCGGTGATACTAGTTTTTGGTTTAAAAACACGTCCACCTGCGTGAATAGAGAATGCAGCCAATTGTTGACGGGAGCGATCTGATCCACCTCTGTGAAAGCGCCACCATCGGGTTTCATGATGGCCGCACGGAGATAGAGCATAGTCTGTGAAAGATCGATATAGAACTCGCCCTGGCCGGTAACGGTAAATTCGATGGGTGAATCATCGGTGAGGGAAGAGACAGGTTTGTACTGGAGCCATTGCCCACTTTCAAGACTGGTTTGAGTGGGTGGCACGGAAAAGAGATCGAGTTCGCTGCTGGCACACTCGCAGGACTGGGGGTGTAGAAACGACATTTTAGCTGAAAATATCTTTAGCTTCTTTCTTGACCTTTTTACGTCGGGTGACGACCTTAGAATGACGTCGTTGCTTCTTACGACGCCCTTTATAGCCTGAGCCGGTCATCAGCGTGTTGATCTTCTGTTCAGCCTTGCGTTTCAAGTTTGTTCCAGCCTCGCCGACACGTTGCCGTAGGGCCTCTTTGAAAGGACGCCCTTGATTGGCAACGTCGGAGAGAACGTCGATTCCCGTATGAAGCGCCTGTTTTCCGATGGCTTTAGCGCCACTTCTCAGCAACGGTACGACGCTTTTGAAAAGACCACTGAAAAAACTTCCTATCCCATGCCCTCTTTGATAGGGAACACCGTGGTAGATCGAAGATATTCCTGTTCCAGCCTGGTTGATGTAGTATCTTTGGTAGGGACAGTTCATGTTGAGCAGCGTCGAAAATGAAGTTTCACGCACACTTTTCCAAACTCGAATGGTACAGGTTCACCCGTGTCGGTTCTTATATTGATTTCCAAGCTTTCAATTTCCCTTCTCAGCACCGGCATGTAGTGCAACGGGTCGTAGCTAACTGTCTTATGTATGCCGTAGAGATAGTTTACGTTGTTGATGCCGACGATACGTAACAGCGGTGCCACAATGTCACCCACGGGCTGAGGCTCGACAATATCCGTGTATATGTACATTTGCGAGGGCAGGCCTAGTAGAATGTTGGCGGCGTACGGAGACTTTGGTACTTTTATCAGATTAGTCTTAGGATCGAAACCGAGCTGCAGACTTAGTTGAGTTGATAGACTCAACAGCTGTATATTTGGTGAAGAAGAGATAACTTCCACTTTTTTGTTGGGGTTTGTGTACTTGAATACAACTCCGGAATCCCCTTTAAAAGCCTCTACTTCGTTTAGAGCTTTGATCAATTCGTGGATAGTGCTGTAGTTTCCAGCAGGGATATGATCCTTGAATATTTGTTCCACGCCGTTAGCGTCCACCCAGTTGTACCATACAATATTTTGGCCCTCGGGTACGGTGGTGAAAGAACAGGGATATTGAAATTCAGCCAGAGCGACTTCCCACCGCCCTTCGAGTGTAAGACGGTAAGGAAGTTGCGTGGTGAAATTCGTGAGGGTATTTTTCGGGAAATATCCCATAGAGCTGTCGCTCGGCAAAGTGATGTAAAATTGGTCCTTCATGGTAGTGTGCTGACGTAACTGGCGGGAATCCAGGAATTAAACTTGGCGGGGTAACCTTTCCACTGCACGTACACTTTCTTTCTGGCGCCTTTACCCTTGACACGTAGTATTTTATCAACTTTAAAAGTTTCAGGGAGACGTACGCGTTGCAATTCAGGTTCGTAAAACGTCCCCTCCACTTCTTCGCCGTCAAGATCGGTGAGTCTGTAGACGACAGGTTGTCGCAACACGACACTACTGACTTTGAAAATCTCTTCGCTCCAATTGCTTTCGTAGCCCTTTTCAAACAGCATTTTGGATTTGCTAATACGCACCGTGTCACCGACTTTTATTTTAGGTTTCGAGCTTGGACGCCTTTTGCCGTACAGATTATCTCTGACTTGAAGCACGTTAGTTTCTGAAACGGCGGCGGGCGCCATCTTGATGCTGGAATGCTTGGACTCGTTGTAAGCGTCGACTAGGGCTTGGAGGACGTCCACATACCGATACGTGTTATTTTTGGTAAAGTAACGCCACATGCGTCCTTTCAGAGTTCTATTGAACCGTTCCACGATGCTTGCCTTCACGTCTGGATTATGAGTGGTGTAGTAATGCACGCCTTCTTGCTTGAGAAATTTCCGGAATAGCCGTGCCGTGAACTCTGTCCCCTTGTCCGTCTGTATACTTAGAGGTTTACGACCGCTTTGCTTAAAAATGTCCCGAAAGGCGTCTCTCACGACGCTCCCCGTCTTGGATGGAAGCGTCCTCGCCCAGGCCATCTTACTAAACACGTCGATGACGGTGAGCAAGTACACTGCACCGTCGTTGTATTTTCTGAGACTTCTCATATCGTTGAGATCGGCTTGCCAGAGATCGTCAATGTTTGACACCACGTACTTGTTGCGTGGAAATTTTTTTAGCACAGGTTTGTGTAAGGTATAAGTGTCCTGCGCACGAAGCCATTCTCGTACTTTTTCGGGATCTTTTTTGGACGCCTTTATGAGCGACGCCGCCCCTGCAAACCCTGCAGGATGAGAAGGGTCGTAGTAGATGCCGGCTAGACGTTCCATTAAGCTCTGAATGGCAGCCACCGGTTTTCGTCCACTCTCTTCAGTTTCTTCTTCTTTGGGCGTTGCGACGGTGTAAGTGGTTGTGGTACGGGCGTCGGATCTCTAATGGGCGCCAAACGTTTCGGGTTCACAATAAATTCTTTTGGAACGTTTTATTTTGCAGCGCCGTGAGAAACTCTCGCCACCCTGACGGTTCGCTGTGTCTTCTTGCTCTGACCAGATCGTTGACTAAATCCACAATATTGGATCCACGAAGAGGCGTATCTTGAATACTCACTTCTCCGTTTGAGTCCCAAGAGATGCCGCCTCGGGCCTTAATATGTTCTAGTAAAAGTTCAGCTTTTTTACGTGCCTGTGCTGGTACAGTATTAAGTACAGTTGGGATGGGAAGTACAGACACTTCAGGGGTGGTAGTGGTGGCGGTTTCAGATGGCGGTGGGTGTTGACTAAAGTGTAGATAGCGCTGTAGCACTTGTTGGTATAAAGTCCATTTAGACTTGTCGTCAAGTTTTGAAGCGAGGATTTTTTCCATTTCCTTGTCCAACTCGGAGACCACTAGATTTGTTGCCGAAGCCGTTTGTTGGTGGTGTTGCTCGTAACGGTGTAATGTTTCCGGGGACACCAATATCATCTTTTTCGTGTGTTCCATTATTTACTTGTTGAATAAGGAACCGAGGACCCCGCTGATTAAAGGGGCTAAAAGTAAGGGCAAGAACGCTCCTCCTTTCTGAACGAGTAGTCGTCTCTTCTTCTTCCAGCACTCTCCTCGTTTGACCAGCTTGCGCAACACCTGCTTGTGAGCACGTAACTTTGTCTTCTGCGCATTTTTCAGCGGTACCCGTCCTTTTAAAGTGTTGTAGGCACACTCGCAAACAGAGTCAACCAGTTTCTTGTCGGCTGTTTTCATCAACGCGACTCGTTGCTGCGGGTTCATGCGATACATCGCACGTAGCAGAGGTGCCTGCTTCAGCACTTTGGGACTCATGGTTATGAAATGATCTGTAAGCGGGAAGTGTCGGTGTTTTTATAGCTTTTGCGCGGTAGATACACGCAGCAGCCGACATTTGTGCGGGTTCTATATCTGAACCATTCTGGTGTACCTTGTTTGAAATCTAGCAATATATAGCCGTGAGGCGTACTTGTAGCATCGGTGTAAGCCTCTTGTAAAACACGGGGATTTTCAGGACAGACTTGTCGTGCAAAGTGTTGAATCTGAGCTTTATCCCTGGGATTTTTAAAAAGCACGATATAATGTGCGTTTAAGGAAATGTCTCTTTGGCCCTTGCCCTGATGGAATATATTTTGTGTAAGGTACATGACGCTAATATTTTGATGGTGGCATCCTTTGGTGAAAAGATCGACGACCACTTCGTTGGCTTCACGCATCAGGTCGTCCAAGATAATCAGCTGTGGAGAGTCATTACAGACGTCATCCATTTCCGGCAAACCCTTACAGAATATGACGTGGGGACTTGTCCCGTCTTGTTCGAATCCCGGTTGCCATAAAGCATAATACCATGTGATTTTATCAAATTTAACGTCACACATTGTGTCCAAGTGACGGATAAAGTCTGCTACAAAATGTGACTTTCCACAGCCGGACGGGCCGCTTATGATGGCCGAAAATGGATGTTTCAACTTGTCCATAATGTTTGAGACTGAGCTTATAAGCTATATGAGCTTGTATTTATAGGATAGGAGGGAGGTGCGGGTGTAGACGTTAAAACACAAACATAACAATTTTTACAATATTTATTTACAATCAGGAAAAAAGTATACACACAGTGTAAAGTATACTGTGAATATTTACAATATATAATTGTTAGTATAAACATAGCTGGTTTTGTTTACACACAGTGAAAAGTATACTGTGAATATTTACAATATAGGGGGAATAGTGGCCTCGGTACTAAAAGAAAATAAATATATATGTGAATAGAATAAAATAAAAATATATACAATCAGTCTATCATATTTGACTGAAAAAAATATATACAAACAATGTATTAGATTTAAATAAAAATATATACAATCAGTTTATCAGAAAAAATATATATACAAACAATGTATTAGATTTAAAATAAATATATATACAAACATTTGGCTAGAATTAAAATATATACAAGTAACTAATTGACTAGAAAAAAATCAGGTAGGCAGAGGACTGTACTGGCAAATAAAAAAAAATATAAAAAAAGTAACCCGGGTGCATAAAAAAATATAAAAAAATATGCTTGTTTTCATGCAGAAAAAAATATGAAAAAAATCTCAAATCTTTGAAAAATGGTATGTCAGTGGAACTGTCTAGAGTGAAAAAAAAAAGATGATTATTCAGCCCGTCTAAATGATCACCTTTTATTCGTGGCGAGCGCGTTTACAAGGACTCTGATACCCAAACGGCAACGTATTAAAATCATCTGTTATCCGGCGTTTGGTGTACACGGGCCGGTAGACTTTAGTCTGCGAAACGGTACATACAGTCGCAAGACCTTTTCTTACAATTTTGTGCGGTATCTGTATGTATCTTTCCGCAGCCTGTTCGGTGACCATCGCTTTCAAAACTTCAAAATTAACATCGTTCCGGTTGCCATAGTTTATGGTGATCCCGCGAACCTTGCACACCGTTTTTGTTTTGGCAGAATCACCGCCAACGCAAACTCGGTAAGCGTAATTTTTGGGACCGCCAGATACAAAGGCGCTAATGTAGCTTTCCGGACCGTAATCCTGAAGTTCATCAGTGAGGTCACCTAAAAAGTCTCCGGTCGGTGGACTCCAATCGCCGGGGCGTTCAGTGAATAGAACGCTATCTGTATCATGATATAAAACGCGGTCCCCCAATTGTTCAAGGATGCTGTATAAGTGCAACCTAGCCATAGCAGTCGTGTAGCACGCCACCGCCACACTCGTGTTAGGGTTAGGGCGCAACGCGTCACGCGCATCCTTGTAATTGAGGAACATAACCTCATCATTTACATCAATGACGCTGTCCACGGTGATGTACGGATCCGTCAGGTACTTGTGGACGCCCTGATAGTCGTTGACAACGGCTACGTGTGGTAAATCGGGTCTTTGCCCAAACTTTCCCCATAGTGAATTTAAAAAAAGTTTAGCCAGAGTGCGGAGACCAGGGTTTTTACAAACAGAGCCGAAATCTAGTTTTACCCCTTCCCTTTCCTCATAATTTTGAATGTAAGCTAACTTTTCCTCTTGTGAGGTACACCACTCTGGCCATCCGCTGGCTTCTTGTTTAATTTTCAAAAAAGTATCAATGTACCCGTGAAACAACCCTCCAGAACGCGTCTGACGGTCATAAACAGATACATTGTACTCCCACACTTCGTGCACTGCTTCAACGGTGTAGCCTTTCTCAACGGCTTTCCGGATCTCGTCAATCACCCAGACGCCTGTCAACCAGCGATCTTTTTTGTCGTTGTGCTGACACGCGCCTTGGTTTTTCTCCTCCCCGCATTTCCTGCACAAGATGAACATTAGCTTGTCGTGCATCCGTGTAGGCAATACGGGCAGGAATAAATCTCGCGGAGGCGTCACTGTAACTTTGGCTATGCCTTCTACTTGATCTATAGACGGACAATTTGGTTCCAAGTGAATTTTGGGGTGGCCGACTGGGTATTTTTTGTACTTGCAAACGTATGGATACAATGAACACACATCCAAGTACTTGATCTTCTCCCCACAAGAAAGGTCTGTTTCGTGGAAGAGCTTGATACAATTTGTACGCCCGCCAAAGAATGCATCCCTGGGACTGAGAGGTTCCTTGGTATACACCTCGTGCCGGAGTACAAATTGCTGCAAGTCCTTGTCTGTGCGTTTCATCGCATTAAACATGCACTCCCACATCTCTACGACCGTGTAGCCGGCATTCTTAAACTTTTCCAAACAAGCCATGGTCGCATCATAACGCGTCTCCATGGTCTCGTGGGGACTATTTTTGACCGGGGTGGTCCTGTCAGGGTAACAGAGAGGGCACCCGTGCCAATAACAGCCCCAAAACTGGAAGACGGTGGTGGTATCTCCAGCTTTAACAACACCGTCTACACGTCGCCCTAACACATATTCCTCACGGCCGTTACCCGCATGAAGAATAGAGACACCGCGTTGATGGGCCTCCCAGCAGAGCCATTGTACAGCGACGTGCGACTGTTGGTCTGCGCACCGATAGCCACCGTTAGGGATAATACCGATAGTATTCTCCTTAAGATGACTTCGGCGGTAAACCAACATGGCCGCTCCAGCTATCGTACACGCCTCTCTGAAAGGATCCACCTTTGCTTTCTCCATGAGCATCTCTCTAAACTTCAGGCAGGCCTTCCGTAGGATCTCTACATCTTTCACACAATACAGTTCCAACTCGCGTTTAAAATCAAAGACATAGTTATCTTTGACCAACGCGTCATACCACTTCTCAAAGTGCTCCTTTCCCTCAACTGACATCTCGCCGATGCCGTAGTCCTCCTTTGGCGGCAAGGGACCCCTATACCCCGCGTTTTCTTTTTTATTGAAAAAATGGGGGAAATGTCCCTTGGCCAAAGACTCGTCCAAGCCGAAAGTTTTGGGCAATTTGGACAGAGACATCGGGAGAAAGTTCAGTGAGTCAATAAAGTGGAGCGGGCCGTAACGCATGGACATGATTTTCCCACCGTTCATTATAAGTTCTGGAGTCCATTTTTTAACCTCCATCATATATTTTAAAATAAAATTTCCATCATAGGATTTTGCGTTATGGCCGAGGAGGGTGATATCCTTAAATTTTGAAGCTTTAATTTGAACAATAAATTCGAAAAATTGGGCCATTGTGGTATCACCCTTGAATATGCGAGTCCTATCGCCCCCACAGTCGGTGCAATGATAGTCATTTGCATCTATATGAACACAAGCCTTACAACACGTTTGCACGACACATAGGTTTGGTTCGTGTAAGTACGTGCTGACCGCACCTTGAAGAAGCGTTTCTTGTCTGCATTCAAAATCGTAGAATACAAACATGAAACTACTCTTTTCCAGTGACGGCTTTGACGGGGCCTGTTTCATATAACAGAAATGACCAAAAGGACGATGGGTTTCGCATACTCTACAAAAAGTCTCATAACACCTATGTGAATAATTTGATTTTTCCAAACTGAAAAATTGCCCGCATACCTCGCAAACCTTTTTGACATCACAGACCGATCTGTGACCGCTGAAAAACCCGGGACGTTTATGGTTATCAAAACATGTCTGGTTTGTGAACCAACGACCACAGTTTTCACAAAGCACAGATCGGCCTCCGCTACAAACCGCTTTAGCGTGGCACTTTTTGCACGCGGATTCACACTTGTGTTTGTTCTTTGTGTTGAACGGTACACGACACTCGCGGCAAAAGTACGAGCACTTAAATGCGGCTGTCAAGGATGTTATGACGTCAAAATGGTTTTGCTTATCGTCGTGAAAATACAAATCAAGGTGCCCCTTAAAGGAATGTTCGGAGGGAGTAGGCCCCTCATACAAGACCTGTCTCCCCCGACGTTCCCTGAACACGGTGATTTTGTATTCGGAAAGGTATGCTTGAAATTGTTTCAGCTCAGTGAGCCCACCACCTTTCAAAAGATTCACACAGGCATCACGGCATAGTTCCTCTGCTTTGAGTTTTTGAATAGGTCGACCCCATTTGATTTGTCTAAAGGTGTTCATGTCCATGCATCCTGGTTCTCTTTTATTGTCACATATAGCTTTGGCGACAACCAATGCACGGGCAAGACAAAGTGTGTCGCCATTTTGAATCGTAATGATCCCTTGGTTTTTACGGCTATATGTGCTAGCGGGAGAGAGTTTATCACATTTATGATTACCCCTCCCGCGAGGCTCCTTAAAGTGGGAGAGTTTAACGTACAATGGTGCAGTACTCAAAAACAAACTATTACTCTGCAGCACGCGACTTACGTTATCAAGCACTGCTCTAGCGTCTAGCTGGTCTGCTCGCCTAAATGAGACATACACAGGGCTTAACGTTGAGTCAGTGCTACTCAAAAGTAAGCCTACGTGGTCATCGGCGCTAACGCCATGGTCCTGCAACCGATGGAGCAAATTAGTAATTTGTTCTTCAAGCCAGCTTATTGCGTCACGATCGCTTGCTGGTGCACCAAGATGTACGGTAATTTCTCTACCAGTATAAAAGAAACGCCTCAATTGTTTAATCCTCTCTTCGATGATGCGAAGAGGGACGCCATTTTGCAATTCCCCACCTACTTGATTAACAAGGCCACTAATTCCGTGTTGAGGGGCAAAAGACGGTCCCGCTATCGCCGGCTCCATGGGCCACATCTCCCCCGCCGCCACCGGGTCTCGAACGCCCTCTCCCTGGCGTAGAGGCAGGGGTGAAGATGTAACGCCAGACGAGGGCACCGGGGCTCGAACCCCGTCTCCCTGGCGCTGGGACGGTGCGGCGGCGTTGGGTTGGAGTGGCCCCATAGCTGGCGGTGGGGGTGTTGTGTTCGTCCCTCCATTTCCGGCCTCCATTTCAACTATAATACATGTCAAAGTAAGAATTGTCACAAACATGATTGCTTTAGCTCAAACCCACAGAGGCCGCATTTGTGTGGAGGGAATGTGAAAAAAGAAAAAAAAAAAAAAAAAAAAAAAAACACCCTGGTGAGATTTGAACATCGAACTCATCTCTTTAATATTTTCGGTATTAATATATGTTAAATTTTTTCTCTAAGCATAAAACTTACAGAGTCAGCATTTGTATGAAGTGAGAGTGAAAAAAAAACACGTCTATTTTACCCTGGTAAGATTTGAAACTCAAACTCATTTCTTTAATACTTTTTTGTATTATTATTATTATATCATTTTAGCAGCGTAGATTACGTCTTAAGATACTTTTCGCTTTAATTGTTTTCAACTACGAATGTGTCAATTTATTGAAAAAAAAAAACGCCTGAGATTATGCTCGCGTAATGAATTGATAGCTATGATACTAGATGTTGTTTCTAACGCCTGCATAATGAGTGGATAGACAGCCCGCCGCACTTAACACAACGAAAGTTAGACACCTTAAAAGGGGTAGTAAAATTTGAGTTTATAACAGCTTTCTTTAAATCGGGGAAAAATATGTTCAACCCTTTTCAAAAACATTTGTTTGGTTATCATAAGCTACTAGCTGCCTCCTATATTTGAAATATGTATCTAGAGGCAGCTGTATCCTTAACATGCATTACTTTATTTATAAAATAAGCACAACTTTTAAGATTATGTTTGGCGGTAAACAAAAGACGGTAATAAATTGACAGAGGAAATGTACAGCCCTTAACTAAAAATACATTTTACTATATTAAGCCTGCAACGTGTAAACATACATAAGAACACGTAAACATTTAGACTGGAATTAAAAAAAGTACGCCCTAAAGTGTCAGCCAGACAATGAATTGATAGCTATGATACTAGATGTTGTTTCTAACGCCTGCATAATGAGTGGATAGACAGCCCGCCGCACTTAACACAACGAAAGTTAGACACCTTAAAAGGGGTAGTAAAATTTGAGTTTATAACAGCTTTCTTTAAATCGGGGAAAAAATATGTTCAACCCTTTTCAAAAACATTTGTTTAGTTATCATAAGCTACTAGCTGCCTCCTATATTTGAAATATGTATCTAGAGGCAGCTGTATCCTTAACATGCATTACTTTATTTATAAAATAAGCACAACTTTTAAGATTATGTTTGGCGGTAAACAAAAGACGGTAATAAATTGACAGAGGAAATGTACAGCCCTTAACTAAAAATACATTTTACTATATTAAGCCTGCAACGTGTAAACATACATAAGAACACGTAAACATTTAGACTGGAATTAAAAAAGTACGCCCTAAAGTGTCAGCCAGACACAAATTTAGTACAAGAAGAATAAACTCTCATTTTAAACCCCTGTTTGGATTCGAACCCGTGGCACTGCATACATATAGTTTTTTAAATTGGTTACTATTACACATCATAAATTAAAGTGTATGGACTTATGTTTATGCAGAGTGAAACGTGACTGTCTAAAGTGTTGATTACAATTTTCTGACTTTGTACAGGAAATGAACCCGTGACCAGGAGACACTAAAATGATACTCGATCACATTGTAAAACGACAATTATAATTTTCTGTCTTTGAACCCGGGACCCTTTATTGAACAAAATAGTTGACTAAACCAGTATTTTCGCTTATCCCAAGAGGGAATTGAACCAAGGACTCCCCCCCCAATGGCTCAGTATAAATCATACAGGTAGGATTTTTAATAAACGTTTAAGTAGCAATATAGTTTTCCTTGCTCTAAACTGTAAACACACGCATTCTTTTATACACTAAACGATGTAGTACAAGCTCACTGCTAGCAATTGTTTTCGACTCTGAGGGGCGATATAACAGGATTTGTGCGAGAGAGAGAAAGCTACACTGCCTACTGGCTACATGTAGAAGGTACTTACATAGCAGCCGGTCAAGGGTGTCCAAATCTGCCCAAACAGCGGGAGGTGCATTTCCCATGGCGACGAGGGGTACCGGTGGTAGGGGCGCGAAGATACAGGGAGAGGGCCTGGGGGCGACATCAGTGGCGTCGTGAGTGGCACCGATTCGTAAGGGCGCCTCCGGGGGAGTCGATGTCTCTACAACTGACGGTATGCACCCCCGAAGCCCTTCGTCTAAACCGTACGGATCCCAGTAGTCTGAAATTAAATAAATACAAATTAATTAGCATTTACAGGAAAAAAAAACACCAACAAGACTCCAATATATATGTTTTTAGTCTGTTACTTACCCATTGACGCGTTAGCATCAGCGTTGCAAATTCCGTTTTCATCGAACAGTAGCAGCTGGTCCAGGCTATTGGGATCCTCCGGTTGTATATCCCCTCCAATCATCGGGGGCTCTTCAACTAACAAAAAAAGAAGAACACCATTGTACACCCCAGCTGTATTAGGCAACAAAAAAAAACACCAGTTAAAATATACAGAAAAAAACTTACCTAAATTTAGAAAATTTTCTAGCGACTCGAAACTCATTTTTTGATGTTCGGCGGCGTCAATCACAAATTGAAATGACCAAATGTAATGAGCGGGTTCTATTTATACCCTCTTCAAAGAGCCTGCCGTCTGTAATGACCTAATACTCTAATGTGTCTCTGCGCATGCGCAACACAGACCTGTCCATAAGTCCCTTTGTAAATCCCGTTATTTCAGTAGTCGGCATCGACCCAGCGAAGTGGACGGAGGTGCCTGCTCGATGCTCTGTTCCACTGCCTTAAATATGAGTGAAGAATGACCCTGAGCACGGAACGAATCCTGGATAGCTCAGTGGTCAGAGCAATGGCGTACTAAGCCAGAGGTCACGGGTTTGGAACTTGAAACCTTACCTTAAATATTTTAATTTGTTTGGTAGAAAGACCAAAACTATAGTATGAAGAGCATATAGCTACTTTACCGGCGGTCAGTATCTATCAACATACTTGCTCGGTATGCGTTTGTTATTCACCTGCATCACAGGTAGCGTAGTCTAAGGCGTCACTGCCAATGCCTGGGAGGTCGCGGGTTTGATTCCCGTTCTGGTACATGACCATTCTAGGTGTCAGCCCTCCCGCAAACGTAGACCAAAGGTGTTTTTTTCCGCACCCTTCGTGAAAATGCGGGTACATTTTCCGTCCTCCTATCTACTTAGCGGGGTTCATCATTGGTTTGACTTCGAACACTGAGGCAAATGCGGGTACACTATCCCAAGATATTAAATACCGTGTGTGAACTCGTCACCTTACCTTAAATATTAACAACATATTCTTACTAGTTTTTTTTTTATTGACAATCAACAATTAATTTACAAGCGCAATATTATTTAGGTCTTTGCCGACTGTGAGTACTTGACGTATGAATAGGGGATTCTGCCTGTTTAAAGTATATGCTGTATATCACATGACTTGAGACGTATGAATATGTTAAATAGTGAGTATTCAGACAGAACTTTTATTTGCTTTCTACCCTAGAATTATTTGTACTGCAGATCACCTGACTTGACGTATGAATACGGGGTTCTGACCGTTTAAAATATCACATGGCCGGGCGTATGATAAATACTCAGCAAATTGTTAAAGAAAACCTTACATTGCCTTATTTATTATTTGTAAACTCTCCTAGAAACCTCACATTAACTAAACAGGCTTTCAATGCCATCTAGTGGGCCGATAAGCAAGCACGACAAACCCTGTACGGCAATTAATATAATATTAAATATTAAATAATGTATAACCTTTACACATGTTCCTATGTTAAATACCTCGGGGAAAAAAATCATGGCGGCTATATATATATTTTGATAACATAAATAATAACTTTTACATAAGTTTATAAGTAAAATATCTAGGAAAAAATCACGGTGCTTATGTAGTATAGTCTTTTGCTATAGTAGCGCCTTAAACCATGTGGTCATTCTTTATGTTACGTGCAATGATAAGCTAAATACCCGTTTTCATATTCGTTATACAGATACAATTACCGAGGATTAGCCATTTAATTTATCTGTACTTAGTCCGCTCTTGCAGAGGGCGAGAGAATTATTAACATTGAGTCGAAGTTGTGCGGTGTTATCGCCTATTAAGGGGTAACTAACTAATCGGGCCGTCGGTAAGGCGCTCAGTAATTTGATGGTCTCTGGTTCGAATCCAATCTAGACACACGAATTACAAACTACAGTAAATTCACCGTGCAAAACGGGCGTCGCTAAAATCTACCCTCCCTCAGTGCATCTGAAGGTACTCTCGCAAATGTTGAGTGCATTGATGTGTGGGCTTAAACTTTCATAGGGATATAGTTGCGAACATTAAATTCAATATTATTCCTCCGTTGAGAGCTGACTTGGGCCTGCCGCTTTCACGGAATGTAAAAGCGAATCTGCCGTATAACGGGACTTTTCATAGCTGCCTTACAGGTGTCTATTTTGAGAAACACAATGACTCCTCAAGGTGAATGGAGGTTATTGCTCGGTACGTCGCCCCCCAGAAGGTAATGACCGGGGAAGGGGGAAAACCAGGATGAACAACCCCCCGGCTCTGAGGGAGGGGTGGGGAGGGAAAAGTGAAAGGCTGAGTTGGTCAGCAGAAGCCAGCGAGCCAGCTTGTGTCATTTAATATCCGGCATCCGGAGGAGAAAGTACCTCTTGTCTCATGCTCCCACAACGCTCTAAAACTCCAACACCTCAATCCTTAATTAGCATAAATTAATTAATTAATAATTAAAAGGCCGTCAGGAGAGGTTCAGGCCTTGTGACGATGGAACCAATGCTCATTCAACATAAGACAGCACTAGCTAGAGGTTCAAAACGATGAATAAAAAACCCCAAATATAGACCGTTTTCGATATAAACGCTCTGAATACATATAGGCAGTTTTATGTATAAATGACTGTTACGAAACGACCCCCCCCAAATATAGACCGTTTTCGATATAAACGCTCACACATATAGGCAGTTTTATGTATAAATGACTGATCTGATGGGGCCACCCAAATATAGACCGTTTTCGATATAAACGCTCACACATATAGGCAGTTTTATGTATAAATGACTGATCTGATGGGGCCACCCCACTACTCCCATCCGCATCTATTTCTCCTGCTGCAATAGCAAGTTCAGCTTCTTCTTTAGCAGCTGCTTGCATTCTTTCCCAGGCAACATCATGGATCACAGAAGATAATTTCTTTTGATGCCTATTAAAAGCTTCCTTTGACATGCATGGCATATCCAATGTTGAGGTAATGTCTTTCATCTGTGTGTAGCTTTGTCCATTCGCTATCATGCTGCTGACCCACGCTGTATTTATTCCCATATAGTTCTGACGTTTTTCAGGGTTCTCTGATTGTAGAGTAGTTCTAAATCCACACATATTGCACTGAAAAGTATAGCTACTCTCCATCCCTTGCCTTTGTTCTTTGAGCATTACCATGTTGGAAAAAGAGCAACCAAATATTTCACTGTGACTACTCATGCGTTTAATTTCGCTAAACTAATGAGCAACATCAAAAATTCTCCGGCCATAAACTTCTTGCTCTGGAGAACTAAATTCAGTCACTATCTGCTCTGACCTTTTGCAGGATTTTTCAGTAGGAGATAGGGGTAGGGGCATGACACCTTCTATACAGCAAAAACTACTCTGATCAAATGTATCCGTCACATTTTTTACTTCTGAGATTGTTATGACAGAACTAAGCTCAGACAATTTTGTGCAGCTAGTTGTATCTATCTCAGACCATTTTGAGCAGCCAGGTGAATCTAGCTCAGACCATTTTGAGCAGCCAGGTGTACTTTTACTTTCTTGCTGTTCATTTAAACTATGCCTAGGTAAAACCCTGTCATTTTCTAGATTTATTTCCTCAAATTGCATATTACGAAGTGCCGTAAATGTTTTTGGAGAACTCCTAGAAAATAAATGCTCAACGTCAATTCAAAATTTTATAGATAGTTCACATCCTTGAAAAAAAGAACGAGTTTAAAGTAGGATGGAAATTATTGTTAACTATACGTTTTGTGATGTAGTACATTGTGCCCACAAAGGCTCAGTTGTACTAAAAAAAAATTTAAGGGCAGATAGTGACAAAGCAGTAACCGTAATGAGATAACAAAAGGAGGAGTTAGGGCAACCAAATTCAAGATAACAGATATTTATAACCAATATAAGTTTAATCAGCAACTATTAGGTACAAAATATACTTAAAGAGCACCATTTTGAACTTTGGAAAAAAAAAAATCCGCGAGTAGAAATACTCCTGGGGCACGGACCACCACTTTATTGGTTCCTAAATGTATTTGCTTTTGTGGTGTACCTCCCCACCCCCTTTGACATAATCCTGGATCCACCACTTCTCTCATTGTATTGAGATATTGGGTTATTTTCAACCATTGCTTTAAGGTGATTTAACATTGATGAATAATTGCTTTTTATTTAATCTTTTATGTTCTTCAGGAGGCGGGGGGAGGGGGGGGCGGAGGCTTGGACCCACTGAACCCCCTTGTGTGTACGCCCCTGCTCTAGAGGGATCTTATTTTTAAAATTTGCTGGAAGAGGGTCACTCCAACTTTATTTCAGATACAAATAATTTTAAAAAATCCAGGTGACGACTCCAAATTTATTCTAAAATCATCCGATTATCACAAATGTCCTGGTAATGATCATTTCAAATAGCATTTAAAGACATACATTTAATTTTTTTTAGAGAATACCACTTTAAATAGTTTCTAGAGGCATCTATTTTTATTTTTCAATTAAAGCCGAGGACCACTTCAAATGGCTAATAGAAGCATCTAAATTTTAAAAAAAATGGTGGTGACTTCTCAAGTAGCATTAAAATAATTTGATTTTCAAAATTTGGGGAGGAGGATATCTACTAATAATTTTTAGGGATATTCAAGTTTCAAACATTTATCGTGAAGAGGGGTAGAGTGAGGTAGGAGGTGAAGGGGGGAAAATCAACTTCTAAAAAACTCCTTTATTGCTTACGCCCCCCCCCCCCCCCCTTTCCTTCACAAATAACGTTACGCCGCCAATCTTTGCAACTGGTACAAAATGATGGTGCAGCCCTGAATATTTTTTTTTTAATTTACCTACTATTGTCAACCAGAGAAGCTACGGCCTAGAGGTTTACAAGGGTGAAGGTTGAGAAATCGAATTTTTTAGCTAGATTTTCATAAATAAGGCATAGACTTGAATTTGTTTGATACAGTAGTGATGAATTTTTATCTAATTATATATATATATATATATATATTTGGTATTCATAAAAATAGAGCCTAAAAAGACTTTCCTAAAATTTTACTAAAGACAAGGGTGGTCTAAGGTTCAGGATAAAGAAACAAGTGGACGCTTGGGGCGCCAGTAGTTGCTGTGGGCGGAATTTAGTAGCTTGCAATAATTACGGCAAATACTGTTTTTATAGTATTTATATATATTTTTACTTTCTCTCTATCTTACAGGTAGAGAAAGTATGGAGATCGTCAAAAAAATCTAACTCAAGATTTTAATGAATCTTGACGTTTCATGACTCCCTGAATCCGAAAAAGTGGTTTTTGAATTTCCGTCTGTCTGTCTGTCTGTACCTCCAACTAGACCCTAAAATATTTTACCGATCGAGCTTAAACTTGGTATCTAGGGTTTTCATAGGGTTGCTCCAAGGGATTTTTGGAATTGGGTATCTACCCCTAAAATTAAGGGTAGTTTACTGAAGGGCAAAAAGAGAAAAAGTTGATTTTCTCAAAATTGGCTCTAACGATTTTGATTAAATCTCATTTATAAACATTAATAAATATTTTAAACAAAATGGCTACTCTCAATATATCGGCAAAATGACTTTAAGGGCTTCGGTCTGATGCGTAAATTATCATTTTTTTTTATCATATCTCTAAAACTATTTGAGATATGAAATTACTTATCTTTCAAATATGTATGTCTATTTATAATACAAATATTTAATTCGAAACATAGTTTTATAAAATCAATAACTTTCAAGGTATATATATATATCTTTTAACTTTTCGAACACTAAAATTTAAGTACTTTTAGAAATAAAAAAAACTTTTATTTGACATATATTTTTATAAAAGCAACAGTTTCTGAGATATTTGTAAATGTATTAATACAATTTTGTGAGCTTTAGTTGTAACGAGATACTATTTAAGTTTTAACTCAATAGTTCTCCAATGCCATAGAGTAGTTAAATATAAGTATCTAAAAAAAGTATATGTTATTTTTCCTTAAACCTCTTAGGAGAAATGTTTGTACAGCTATGATCTATCTTCATTTTAGGCTCAATAGTCAATATTTACATTTTTTATTGGCGAAAATTTATAAATGAAGAATTTAATAGCAATGCGATGAGCTGAAGATGTGCAACACCTAAAAAAATGTTAAAATTTTAACCGAAAGTCGAAATTTTAATAGAAAGTGTAGACCCTTGCTGACCTAATATTATTCTTTTTTATTGGTCCAAACATACAAATGAGGACATCTCTATAAAAATAAAATTATAAAATTTAAAACCGTGACTCAAAAAATGTTTTACATAAGTATAGTGCAATTCGGTACCGGCAAAGATTTATCTAATTGCCAAACCCTTCCTTCACCTCTGACAAGACATCTTGTGAATGTGGGGAATGCCAGGCCACCATCGTGGTTCGGATTCCACGTTAAACTGTAGGTCCTTCATTTCATCTCACAATCACCTTACCATTACACATTAGCGTAAGTGCGTATAACCCGAACGGGTAGTAAGACGCGGTGCTATAATAATAAATAATAATAATAATAATAATAATATAATAATAATAATAATAATAGTGCAATTTATGCTTGGGTTTTCTAGAGTATATTATTTCGTTTCACATATATTTCAAGTTTTGAGTAAATATCGCAATTTTTAAACACTAGAGCGAGAAAGTCCTTGCGGGGTTCCGTACCATTTATTTAAATATATTATGTTACTGTATATACAAATACATCGTTAGATGTAATTCTTGTATTTTAAATTTTGTTGTGGTACATAATTAATTTTAACAAATATCAAAACTTTATAGATCGTTTAATTACTATTCATATAACCATTTTACAGTGTAATGGATGGTATGGTATTGTTTATAACTTGATTAAATTGAAGAAGTCAATAAAGACCTCAGGATTGATTTCATCAGTAATGGAAAAAAGAGATTTTTAAGAAAATTGTGAATAGCATTTATATATATAATATGAAAATACATATAAAAGATAACTTAAGAAAACTAGGGCTTATATTTACTTCACGGGCCCCCACAGGTGCCAGCAGACCCCTAGGTACCCGCGAACCCAGGTTGGGAACCTTTATCACATTCAATCTCCGAGTGTGGCGCATTTAGTAGACTTATGTAAAATATAAAATGTGGAGATTATTATTAAATTGAACAAGCAGTCAGAATATGATGGATCATGAAAACGAAATAACTAGCGTATGATGTCTAACAGTTTTATGCGCACACAAAACTGATTATAGTCTACGCTATAAAATTATTTAGAAACTCACCTTTCTTCAGAAGAAGGAGACATAGATTTGCAATCTATAGTTTCTGTCTGTTCTTGCATATAAGGGTTTTGCTGGTTCGATAAATTGTTACCACTTTTGTTAGTATGTAAGTCATTTGTCTTTACAAAGCATACTCTGTGGAAAAATAAGGTCACTTTTTTAAGAAACTGGTTTTTCTATGAATACGATTAAACTACAAAATCAAAAGCCTATAAATGGTATATTTGAAAATTTTTGACAGTACGAAAACATAAAGCCGAATTTACAATCCCGAAATGATGTTGTGTGTTTTGGTCATTGATCATCAATCATCAAAATCATAGAGATTTATTACATACTTTTATTAAATAGTTATTTTTCTATAACCTGTAGATATATTCTGTAAATTAAATATAATGGTGGTGTTGTATAAAATTGGTTAAATATAAGAAATTACTATGTTTTGCCTTAGATTTTGCATAATTTGTATTTCAGCTAGTAGATCAAAACTCTCAGATAAAAAGTGTAATTACCTGAGCATTTTATTGCTAGAACATATTATTTGCATGTAAAATAATACAGGATTTAATTTTGTCAAGCGTGTTCAAGTATTAATTATTGTAACATAAAACTTGTAATTTTGAAAAAATCTAACAATTTAATTTTTAAAATTTAAAACAAATATTCCAGCACCCTATTTTTATTATTATGTACTCATGTGAACAAAGATAATTCTTAAATTTAATTTCTTATGCATTCTTAATAACACACTTTTGGTTTTAAAATAATCCTTTGTTACTTTTTGGAAACAAAACTATAAAAAAAATATCGAAACAACAGTATAGAAAAAAAATATAATTTACCAGGGACGAGGAAGTATTTGATACGAAAAAGTGCTCTCACATTAGCGTGTATAAAACCAAAGTAAATTTCACATTTATAAAAACTTCCGCTAATACACCTTGGTGGAGATTCGTGAAGATTATCTCACCATGTGAGGCACTAGGTGACCTGGTGGTCTAGGGATAAGGCGTCAGACTTCTGTGCTGGGGTTCCGGGGTTCAATCCTAGGTCCCGGCACAGATTTATCTGATTGCCAAACCCTTCCTTCACCTCTGACAAGACATCTTGTGAATGTGGGGAATGCCAGGCCTCCACCATGGTTCGGATCCAACGTTAAACTGTAGGTCCTCCATTTCATCTCACAATCACCCTACCATTGCACATTAGCGTAAGTTTGTATATTCGAACGGGTACTTAGACACGGTGTTAATAATAATGTAAGGTACTGATCCTGAAACATTTGTCAATATTTTGTGCATGATTAGTGCTTTAAGCCCTGCAGTCTCAGAATTAGTTCTTTATATACAACGTACTAAGAGGCGTACATTACTGGCTGAGGGAGACTAGCTTCACGCAGCCCCAACATGTAAAGCAATAATTCAGAAACACGTGTCAATACTTAGTACACAATCCTTGCTTTCAGTCATTAGTGCTTAATAATGATTAGAAATTTTAGATTTACATCAAAAAATTTGCTTGAATTTACAGAATACTACTGGTAAACTTCTATATCTTGATACGACCCTAATTGTTGCGACATTTAGGTTTAAACAATACGGGCTTTATTTAATATTGAAATAGCAAATTCACACTTACTCATAAATTAAATATGTTGCTCAAGTTTTTTATATTGTAGTGCTGATTTTGGATATGTTTCAGTCGAGACAACCAATCAGGCATTGTAATAATTGCATTAGATTTAACCTTCACGTATCAGAACTGAATTAATCTTTATTAAAATTAAATGTTATCTTTCGTGTAATAATAATTTTGTTTTAATATATAGTTATACATATTTTAAGAAATTAAATTGTCCATTATCACTTTATTAGTAATTAGTATACGTAAAGTAGATATATACATTTCCCTCTTATTTCTCTTCATGTAATGTTTTTTTTACAGTCCAAGAAATGACCAAATAAATAAATGTTTTAAATCTAAGCAACAGGATTCAAATTATGGTTCTTTATTTCACGGGACTAACTTAATGAAACTTCCGGACGGGATTTTAACCCCGTCCTCCTGAATATAGGAGCAACACGGTAAAATGAAACTATCACGCAACCGTTGAACAGCGAACCAGCCTATTTTTATACTAATAAATCAGTATGTACTTACTTTGATCCATCAATAAAACGTCTCTTCCCCTTATTCCATCCTAATTTTTTGCGGCGAGCAGATAGTCGAAGTCTAGTTTTTTTCCCTTTACGGTAGTCCCTTTTGCTTGTGTTATTGTTCATTGTCAGTAGTTTTAGTTTATCGAAAAAACAATATAATTCTATGTTATTAATATATAATTATAATAGCTATCAGAAGAAGGCAAAGCATACACAACTGTTCGGAAACACAGGACTAGTTTGTAAACACACTTATTCATACATTTACAATAAAAGCTACAACAGATATTATTTTAAACCATTTTAAACCCCTACAATTTAAACATGTGCCGGCTCACTGTGCGTTGTCTCAACTCTCAACAAGGCGAAGGCAGACATCCAACTAAAAGAGCGCATGCGCATGGAGTCAACTGCCTTTCCTTCTTTCTCCGGCTATTCTTTACTTCCAAAGCGTAGATGGAGGATATGGCTGCGCCACTTGATGGCTCAAAAGCATTAGCTTTGACGCGTCAAAACAGCAAAAGGAATTAGCAATTATCTTTACATTTTCTGTTGTGACCTTATCAAAAAATGATTTAATTTGTTTTTGAAAGGTTTTATCTAGGATTATCTAGTAGTTACCCTCGTCTCAGAACTATAAAAATTTAATTAAAGGGCCATTGAAAATGAGCAAATTTCGAGTTTTCATTAATTTTTTATATATATAGATTATCAAGATGTAAGGTTGAGAGTACTAGATAAGCATGTTCTCACATTTTATCTGTATTTAGGCTTAAGTCAAGTTTGGTAAAAATAAAAACACTACCTAGCCATGGCCTATTTCCTGAACGTCTGTAACGCATTCCAGCGCTCCGGAAGGCGGCCCCCTTAACTGTAGGTCCTTTATTTCATCTCAAAATCACCCTACCATTACACATTAGCGTAAGTGCGTATAGCCCGAACGGGTAGTAAGACGCGGTGCTAATAATAATAATAATACATAGGTGCATAGCTCGTACGGGTGCGGTGCTAAAAAAAACTACTCATAAAAAGTGTAAATTCGATCAATAGTTGTATTACTACATTAACTAGTTTAGCCTTTTACCTAAAGAGTTGGCTCAGTTACAGTGAGATCGACTGGTGGGATCAACCTGACACCGGAAACGGGACATGGTTAGGCCTATAGTACAGTCCAGCAGGGATATACATTGAACATAGATGTTGAAGGTTCGATAGTTACCTCATAGATGATTTTCAACCATCAATATTTTGTAGCGATGTCCGAGACAGCAATATGTTTATATAATTGTTTTAAAAATAGTAATTTTTAATTGTTAGTTTTTAATACAATTTGATATGAGTTTCATATTCATTTATTTTAAATACACTTCAGTTACAGTTTCAATTGGTTCGAAAAATATTACCGATTCTTTTAGTTCGATAACATCAATGTTTTCAGACGATGTTCTTTTTTCATCTATGTTACTTCGTTAATAGGGATATCGATTTTTTACCTCAGTGTTCATCCAAATTACTGTCCCATTTGAGTGCACTAGAATGGCTTAATATTTGTTGTTTTGAAGAGAGATGTGACCCCATTCATGTATATAAGCATCTTTGGATATGTGTCAAGCACTCTATTCTGGTTTTATGGTGCTCGGGAGGTTGAGGTTCGAATATAAGTAATGTGTATGGGGGTGTTTTTTCCCTAAATGGCTTCCCACTATTCTTCCACGCAAATGCGGGAAAATTTCCAGAAGAATTATACCTTACCCTTCCCTAATCCTGAACTGTAGTAAAACTCTGTAGCTTTTGACTTTTTATTTTTTTAGCTAGCACCGCGTCTTACTACCCATTCGGCTATACGCTTAAGTACTAATTACGCTAATGGGTTAAGAATTGGGAAGGTTGAATTTAGAGTAGGTGAACCCACATTTGCGTGGAGGGAGAGTGTAAAACCATTTAGGAAAAACCACCCCAGTTCACCCGACCGAGATTCAAACCTCAATCTCCCCGTAATCAGCAGTCGAGCTCAACACGACAAGCGCGTTAGCTAACTACGCTACCGAGGCGGTTCTTTAGACTTTATTAAAAATAATAACAGTATTGTGATCAAATGATCATGAACATTTTCGGCTTAGAGATTATGCTGAATCTATGTTTTATGTGATTCTAAACAAAAAAAGTGGATTTTACAATTCTGTCTGTCTATCCACACTAAGGGATAGAGCCGAAATGGTTTTATGGATTAAGGATGGTTTACAGATGAGTAGTTTTAAAATTTTTGAAATATTTCAAATATGGGATCTAACGATTGTGTTTAAAAAGGATATCGGGAGTGTTTGTAACGACAAATAACACTGCAATCTTTCAAAAATGGCACACATGATTTGGTTTAGAATGAGAATCAGAGTAGTGTTTGGGTGATAAGTAATTCAGAGATTCAGTCAATGTTCAGGCACTAAACAATTACATTTTAGAATCAATTTTTTTTTCAGTCACTGAGGCTTTTCAAACTAAAAACTTCTTGGCTAGTTTAGGCGCACTTTTATAGCTACCATGACATTTTAAAACTTTTTTTTTTCCACAAGCGTGTCTACAAAAGGGCCAAGGTAGAAGTGTAAACTTCTCATCTAATATATAAGGAAGCGTGGTGGGAAAATCTGTCAAGAAGTAAACTGAGAGTAACAATGATTTTTTAATTGCGAATTACAAAAAAAAAAAAAAAAAAAAAGTTACATAATGTGAATATAAATATAACAAACGCGTGAAGCGCTTTTCATCCAAGCTTTTGAAATTACTCCATAATGGAAAGGATGTAATTGCCTTTATTATACATATAAAACTAATATGTATTTTGCAATTAAGCTTGAAGTTAATACAACTAGTGCGTTCAACATTGGAATGCAATGAACACAGTTATAAATCCTAACATAGAAATATATAGCGTCAGCATGGAAGTCTAAGATTCAAAGTTTGTATACAAAAAAATCTGGTACTTCCTCAAGCTTTGGTCAAATTGCTCAGATCTGTAAGGTCTAGGCCTATGCAGACTTATATGGTTGGATAGAGAATTGAATTCCCTATTAGAGCCCCGCTCTGTGCTTTTGACACAAATTCAGGTTTGGGCAATTTAAAACTTTAAAAAAGCGTGTAAAGGAGGATTTTCCTTCAAAAAAAAATCACGCACTTCCTCAAGATTTGGTCAAATTTCTCATATCTATAGGGTAGAGGCCTATGCACGCATATTTTTGGATAGAGAATTGAATTCTCTATCAGGGCCCCGCTCTGTGCTCATGATAAATATTATGTTTAAGAAGCTGTACACCTTAAGGTCATTCGACCATCAAAATTTTATTGCATTATTTTAATAAGTGTACAAATATAAGCTATAAATATTGATTCAATTATCTCAAATCATTACAGTTATCGAATAATAAGCAGTCAAACTTGCTATTTTATCCATTTTGCATACTTATTTTAAGGTAAAGTAGTTAATGCATAGGTATTAAATTTATTCTAGCTAGGCATGTATATGAAGTGTATGCAATGAAGTAGTTACAAGATCTTAAATAAATATAGTTTTTAGTCTATAAGATATGTAATAATTGTAAATTTACATGATTTTTAATCTTTTAGAAGTACTTTTCGTTTTATACCCTGATACTTCTATTTTATATCCTTTTATAGTACAAAATGTCGTTATTTCAATTTTGTTTGTTTTATTAAACTCTACTCTTATTTAATTTCTAACACTGAATTGATCAATGCAAATGTAAATTTGTAATGTCTATTTCCTGAAACTTCTTTCTTTGACTGAACCTACCAATAACACACACTAGCCGAACAAGGAAGTATCGGGTCGGTTTTTTTAATTTTAATTTTGTTACAATCTTACAATATTGAGTTATTTCGTGTTTCAAATACTTCCAAATATATGATTAAAATTGGCAATATTTACTTATGTAAATTACCCTTAAATTTATGTTTATGGGATGATTAATTTATAATGATAAACATTGCCCAGATATGAAATTTAATAAAAATCGTTACAGTGGATTTCGAGATAGCTTGTTTTCTCTTTTTTTTACCTTTACTAAACTACCCTCAATTATAGGGTAAGATATCTAACTCCCAAAACTCCTCGAGGGAACCTTATAAAATAATATATACTAAGTTTTAGCCTGATCAGTAAAATGATGTCGGCTTTAGTTCTGAATGTAGACATACAGGTAGACGGCATCGCAAACCAACACCGTTTCGGGGGGAGGGGGGCTTTACAATTATCAACATTTGGATCTTTCTTACGAGCAAAGTACTTTTCTTTTCAAGGTGTCGAGAGAAAGTAAAAGGTGTCTGTTTACGTAAAGATGAGCACAAATCATAGTCTTATACGCTTAAATGGTGCAAACACATTTCTATACATTCTTAAAACTACTTTCAACTAAAGGCTCAATGGCACTATGGAGTCGAACAATCACAATTTAAGATGCAAAAAGTAGTAAATATTACATGGGCCACTTATGTAAGTTTTTGAGTTTATACAGTCATAATGTCCAATTATTTGGATATTGTATTTATTTTTAACCTATCAACTATAGTTCTATAGTTTTATGAAGACTATTTAGTTAGAAACCGATGCATATTTGAGCTTTTACACACTTTAACAACTAAAGTGTTTTATTGAAACATATCTACTATCCAAGCCTACTATTTAAAAACCAAAGTTGTTAACCTAAAGCTTAAGCCAAACAGCTGGTTTTGTTTGTAAAACGATTACAATCATTCAATACTACTACTTATAAATCCTTACATTATTTTAACGTTTCAAAATGCAACACGCTACAAATATTAATTTGGAGACCAGAGTCTAGATTCATAGAAATATGTCAAAACACAGTTAATTTATTACATTTAATTGGGATCAAAATCAGCTTAAAGTCACAAGTACTCAACTCTCCAAATTTCACTCAATAAGATGAGACTCTTGGTGTAATATGTTCCATATTTTCTGCGTCTGTTTCCCTAAACATTAAATATTCTCCTTTGCAGTCCACAACACGTGATTGTGGATTCTAACTTTAAGGAGGTGGCTTTGTGCAAAATAGATTGTGCTTTTTGCATTGCCTCAGTTAATGAGGCTATATTATCCTTATTTTCTTCAATGCCTTTCCTAACATTATATGTACAATACCTTCTTTGTGTTGCACATAAGGAAATTGCTCAATAAATGTTTCTAGGATATGTGTTTGAACATATCTGTAGGGGATTTGAGATTCTCTAAGTCATCATGCCCTTTATTGAGATATGCCCTATGAATAATTTAATAATAATACCATGACTCCATGCTGGCATCACACTTTGTTAATGTTTTCATGCAGAGTTTACAGTGAAATTTCCGTTCTATCTTGTATGCAAGATAGCCAGCAAATTTAAAAGATCGAACGGTAAAACCAATAAGTATATAGTCTTAATTTGTGATTATAAAAAACGTTAAAATTGTATGTCTATGGTTTCATACTCATTAGCTCCTATTTAAAAACCATTCATTTAATAACAAAATATGTTAACTAGTAAATCATTTTGAGATACCTATTTATTTTGTATCTCACGTATAAAAATAATATCTATGTAGCCAACAATCGGTTTACCCTGAAAGGTGACATCAATAATTTAATGGACTAGAATAGCCTACAGCGGTATTTTATAAGCCACAATGTTACATCATAGTTTATGATAATTAAAGGAAATGTTTGTCTGTGTGTTTGTTTGTGTGCGATGATAGCCAAATCTACAGCACGCAGAGATCTGACCTTTTTAACATAGGTGGACGGAAGGTGGTCCGATTGTACCTTGAAGCAGGATTCTTATATTTTCAATTATCTTTTTAATTGTGATATTTTAAACAAATTTTTGAAGAAAATATTTTCTGTTTTAGAATTAAGTTTCAGAGATACGGGTACCATGGGGGGGAGGGATGTCTATATAATTCTTATGCCACAAGGGGTCACGAACAATGCCGTGCAGGATTGCTAGTAATTCATAAAGGAAAGCTTGCTAACTTTTAAGATAAGTACTCACACAAAATACAATAATTTAACTTCAGTGTTTACTACGCAATTTTAAATAACAGAGACCCTTAAAACTATTTAAAACCATCCCAACATTTTTGTTTTAACTTTAATTACTTAAGTGTGGGAATTCTAATTTACACCGGGAAATTACCAGTTTTTAAATTATTTCAAGTATACATTAATGATTTTAAATACATAGCATCAAATAAATATTATAGACCTGCATTGGTGGCCACGCGGTATGGTATCTAGCCTTCCTCTATCAAATAGTCATGTTTTGATAGGGTCACATTTTGTGGGGGTTCTATAGAAGATATCACACATTTAAAAATCACTTTATAATTAAAATTTAAACTATTTAATTAGTCAGAACTTTCAGCCTCATTTTGTTGAAAACAATATTAGAAAATATCTAACCACTTGTTAAATAAATTGGTATTTCTAAACGTCTGCAATTCTTCTCAGTGCTCCTTAATAAATAATTGCCGTTGACAGCCAGTCCCTTAGTTATAAAAAAAAGGTTCATTGTGTTTCAAGTTTTCTTTGTAATGTGCAGTCAGAGTAAACTTATTTGTGTGGCAGGATTAGGGTACTTATGACGAGGGGGTGGGGGGGTTAGAGACGGAGGAGGGCGCTACCTAAAGCTTTCTCGGTGACCGCCAGCCGACAGGAGCTCATATTTTGTATCTGCCTTCTATTACATTTGAGTTTAAAGTGAGTCGTTTACAAAATGCTCACTTGATTGTGCTGTAGTCACTGGGGATCGCACATAGCGATCCCAACGTTGAAGGAGTAAAGCCTCGAAAAGGAGTGCAACATTTTTAACCTGGCGGCTGTGGCTCTGTTCTTTCCTTCTCTGTGGCCTAGGCCTAAATACCAGTGGCTCATAATCCAATATTGTTTAATGTCCTGGGGCCTGGCTACCACTGGTTCATAATCTGCTATGGTTTGATCTCCCGGGGCCTACTTACCAGTGGTTGATAATACTCCATTATTTGATGTTCCGGGGCCTTGGGGCCTTGTTACCAGTGGTTCATATTCTATTGTTTTATGTCCCGGGGCCTTGCTACCAGTGGTTCATAATATTCTATTGTTTTATGTCCGGGGCCTTGCTACCAGTGGTTCATAATATTCTATTGTTTTATGTGCCGGGGCCTTGCTACCAGTGGTTCATAATATTCTATTGTTTTATGTCCCGGGGCCTTGCTACCAGTGGTTCATAATATTCTATTGTTTTATGTGCCGGGGCCTTGTTACCACTGGTTCATGATATTCTATTTTTTTTCCGAGGCCTTGTTTGTTAAATGGGTCATTCCAAAAATAAGGCACTGTTTAAGTGTTCGGAAATATATGTGTTATCAGTAAATAAACTAAAAGAGATAAGAAAATTGAAACAATACCATATTATCAGCAGGAAACATCTTGACTTACATATATATTTTTTAAATTGGTAAATTTGTTTAGCTGCCCAAAACTACACAAGCTTTGAACTAGTGTACTATTAAAATGGGTGTCCCAATTCACAGTTTAAAGTGTTATTTTTGATTTTATCCTTTCTTACAATAATGTGAATAATATATTTTAACATCCTAGGGAAAGAATATATTACTAAGAATTTGAATCAAAAGTCAAAATATGATTTTTAATTTTTTTGGTATATTTTATAAATTAAATATGTGGGTCCCATATTTTTGTCCACTGTGTTACTTCCCCTTTGTTACCATATTATTGGACATTTTAAAACTTTTAGTTGGCATCACTGTGAAGACAAAGGTTGTAAAGAAGATCAGTTTGATTCCATGATCAGCCATTTTTGTTAGCTTTGGTTGTTTGGGCCTGAATTAAAAGAAGTGTGTTTTTTCATGGTAGGTGTGTTTAATAATTGTCCATTGTGTTACTTTTATTGTCAGCAGAAATATATATACACATTTTAATCTGTTCTATAGCTATTATTACTCATGGCTCTATGTGTACATTTAGGTTGGCTTAGTGATTATTCACTTTCAATTAGCCACATGTCTAAATTCTTAAGTTAAGAGTGTCTCCTTTGTTACATGTCTCCTGTTTTACTTTGTACATGGTAACAAAGGAGACAAGAAGATAACACAGTAGTCAATTTGATTACTCTAAGCCCTTCCTATCTTCAATTAACTAGTATTTAATATATATTTACCTGGCCACTTATAGATCTAAACTGGTAGCCATAAGTGCTTATTTACATTGTTTGTTCTCTATACAGAAAATGCCATTAACAGCAGCAGAGAAACAAAAGCAGTACCGAGAAAGAAGAAAGAAGGATAAAAACAAAGAAGAAGAATGCAAGAGAAAATCACGAGAAAGGTATCACTCTTCAAAACATTTGGTTAAAGATATGTCAATGAGAGAAAAAAGATTGGTGAGAAGAAAGTGGCGAACTAGCAAAAAACTTCAGAGAAGTGTTGCAAAATCTCGTAAAGAGACTGTTGAAATAACCCCATCTCCCTTGCCAAATAAAGTGAATAATATTCAAGAAGATAATTCAACCAGAGGGCGTAAAAAACTAAGATGGGATAGAACGAAACTATACAAGGAAAACATGAAGCTTAAAAATGAAAATAAAAAGTTGAAGAAAAGTATTGAAAAATACAGAAAGCGTGCTTACAGAGCAAGTAATAGTAGAGAAAGCCACCAAATTGAACAACTGACCCCACGTTCAAAAACAAAAGCATTTTTGGAAAAAAGTTTACCAGGAGTTAGAACACCAGGAATTAGAAAAGTCTCAAAACAGTTGTTCAAGTACCATACATTGACACACGCCATGTCATATGCGTACAAAATAAATAAAAAAAGGAGTCAAAAAGAAAGCTTAAAAGCAGTTATTAGGAGTAAATTGCTCAAGAAATATAGGATGCTTCGAGAGATAGGTTTTGAAGCATTAGGCCTAAAGTGCAGAATTACAAAGGCGACCAAGGCTAAAAGAAAAGTGTCTAAAACTGTTAAGATGATACAAGAGTTCTATTTAAGAGATGATGCAGAGCTAGTTCAGGCAAAAAGGAAATCATCACAAAACACAAAGAAAGAGTACAGAAAAGGTACATGTTAGATACCATGAAGAATTTACATAGTAAATTTGTAAAGGAAGGAGGACACTGTTCTTATTCGTCTTTTACAGCTAATCGCCCATTTTATGTATCGACACCTACAGTTGATAAAAGAGATACTTGTGCTTGTAAGTTACACAGCAATATTATCTACAAAGTATCTGCCCTTAAAAAACTGTGTGCTATCAAAACCAATGACGTGAATTTGTTAGTTGAAATGACTGTTTGTAATATAGACTCTAAAGACTGTATGTACAATGAATGCAATACTTGTGCAAACAAATGTGTTCCCGTTGATATTATTACAGAAAATGCAGAAGTGGAATGGTATGAATGGGTCCAGAAAGAAGAAACATATGACAAGGAAGATAAGGCAATGAAAGTTAAGAAAATTTCTAAGGATAAGCTGAATGCTCCAATAAGCACATTTACAACAAAATTTCACCAAGAAATGATCCTTTTTAAGAAACATATTTTCAATATACACAAACAATACAAAGCCTATAGGAGTTGTCTTGACAATTTAAAGCCAAATGAAGTTGCTATCCACATCGATTTTAGTGAAAATTACAATTGTAAGCTTGCAGAAGAAGTTCAGGGCCACCATTTTGGGGCATCACGAAATCAAATCACACTTCACACAGGTGTTTTATATTGTAAGCAACATGGGCCAGAATCATTCTGCACAGTGTCATCTAGTAATGAGCACAATCCTAGTGCAATATGGGCCCACCTAGCACCTAAAATGAATTTTATAAGGACAAATGACCCTAATATGGACACACTACATGTATTTTCTGATGGACCATGTACATAGTACAGACAAAAACAAAACTTTTACCTTTTTAGTCACAGACTTTTTGAAAATGGATTCAAGCAAGGAACATGGTCTTTTTTTGAAGCTGGACATGGCAAAGGAGCAGTTTTAAAGCGAACAACTGACAGACTTGTGTCCCATGGTAATGACATTGCTAATGTTCACCAGTTCCTTCAATTGGTGGAAAAGGAAACAACAATTAAGTTGTTTCTTGTGACTGCAGAAGAAATTGATTGTGTCCGCAAAACACTTCCATTGACCATACCAGTACTATCTGGAACTATGCGCTTACATCAGTTAGTTGTAAAAGAAAAAGGGTGTATCAACTATCGAGATATTAGTTGTTGCTGTGAAGAGCTGAGTAATAAAGGGTTTTGCAATTGCTATGGCACCAAGACATATAATTCTTGTATTGTTAGTAATCAACATCAAGAAAAAGGAAAAGCAGGAGGCGGCCTAAATTATAAAAAAAAGAAAGTTAGCATTTATAATGATGTTTACTCTTCAACCTCTACTGAAGATGAACTTTCGGAACCAAATGATAGGCCTATAATCAAGGAATTACATAAGCCTAGCTCTTTCAATAAAGATACCTCTTTTAAAGAGTTGTCTACATTGAAAGATCTCACCCGAAAAATGTCACTAGTGGAGTGTACATGTTAGTTCAGATTAAAGGAGGAAAAGGAAATGCAACTAAATATAAATATGTAGGAGTGACTCAGAGTGAAGTTGAAGATGGTGGTGATATCAAGGTAATGTTTCTAAGAGCAGTTGATGAAACTGGTATAAATTGTATAATTGAAGAGAATGATGTTTCATTTGTGCAGTTTGATCAAGTTCTTGAAATCCTTGAAATACCAACTCTAAAAATGAAAGGTGACCGCATTTACTACCACTTCAATGCTCCAGTTGATGTTTATGAGAAGTAATTTCAAAGTGTTCCCAAACTTCTACTTGACATTATACTTAATATTTTATAAAAAAAAGTATGGTTTTGTTTGAATTAGCTATGTATGCAAATAATAATAACAACAATAATAAAGATCCAAGCCTCTTAAAAATAGGTGTCCCTTGTGTTACTTAGTGCGTCTCTTGTGTTACCATTTGTCCACTGTGTTACTGCCATGTTATTCTACTTTTATAAAAAAGTATTATAAATAAAAATGTAAAACAATGAGTCATTAGAAGTACAAATAATTATGAGTGGCAAAAAAAATATCAGCTGAAAAATAATATCTTTTATAATTCAATTATATTAAGTTTAAGACAATCTAACAGGAAAAACAGTAACACGGGGGACATTGAGTTTGAGTTTTCAGTCAAAAATATAACTTATGTGATTACTAACACTATTAGTTTGATTGTATATTCTATTTGATCAATGAGTATCATAAAACTAATGATATATTCGTAGTTTTGATAGCTGTGACATTTTTTTAAGGGGGGTAACACAGTGGACATATTTCTTCACCTCTTCATGTATTTTATGTAATTTAATGTAAAAAGGATATTAAAAGTGTACTCCTGACTATATAATCTTTTTTATGAATAAATAATAATTTCAATAAAAAACATATTTGATAAATAATAGGCATATTAAAAAATATATTTTGGAAAACTAATTTCAAAAGAAGGGTATATTTTTGGAATGACCCACATACACAAATTATATACTACAATAAAGTGATTTCAACTTCAAATAACGTTTAAATTTCCCTATTTGAAAGCGAAATAATACTACGACGCACACGTTTTTACAATATTTATGTAATTTTTCGATTACAAATCTGATCTTTTATTTACATTTTTACAAAATTGTTATGTGTTCCAGAATATTTGTGTTCGTGTCCTGGAGCGATAGCTTAAAGTACATTTAAAATTAAGATTTACCTATTCTTAATTAGGCCTAATACATAATAATTATATAAATTGTATACAGTAGATAGAGGAAAATGTATATTTAACAATGAGAAGGTATCTTACACCTTGTATATGATAATATACAAACTAAATAAGCATGTATTATATGGAAGTATGGAAGTTTTTAAAGAGAGTTCAACAAATATGATTATTGGATTTAAAAAATATAACCTTTGAGATTTCTCTCAACTACAAGGATCACGATAAAATAAATTAAGTTAAAACATTTCTTGAGAGAGAAAAACAACATATTTCTCCAAGAGTTTGTTGTGCCAATATTTTGTAAACACTATTTACTATTTTATGAATTAAATTTATACTAGACTATTTATGATTATTATTACTATTATTATTTATTCAGAATCATAAAGTTGAAATATTACAAGTATTTAGAAAGAATCCAGCAATTCGCAATTTCTAAAAGGGTTGTGAAATCAAAATAACATTCATGTAGGCCTATTAGGTTGGTATTTTAGTTCCTAATATTATTGTTTATACTTTATTACTGTAGTTTTCGGTGTTTGTACTCTACAAGTTTAACTTTGTAACATTTTTTAAATAATAACTTGTATAATTATGTACGTATTATGATATTTGAATTTTACATAAAAACCAACTATAAATTTTACAGCTTACCATAAGAAATTAAGTAAGTTATATTTTATAAAAAATTAAGCTTTGGTGAATCTATTATAATAATTACTCTTACCAAATTTAAATTGAATAGAAATATATTTATGTTTCTTAAATGAGTGTATTCTTGATTTTTTATTGCTAGCTATTCTTAAATATTTTAAAATTCTAGGAAATTTTGAAATTCTCGATAATTCTAATACCAAGTGTGAGTGTAAGCTAAAACTAACTAGTGATATGGACAAGTTGAGATGTTTGCATTATTTTTCATCCACTCAAAATATATTTAATTAAGAAGAAAATCATTAACTTTATATCTATGGCAAATCATTCTGACCTACAACAGGTTCAGGAGTGACACGTCAAACGAAGGTAATGGATAAGCTACATTTATATTATTACAATAATATTCTGTTTTAGAACAGTTTGTTGATAAAATTGTTTTAAATGCGTGAGTTTTTTATTTTTTCAAAATAGAGTGAGTTTCATTACTATTTTTTATATTTTGAATCTAGTATAGGTTTTCAAAATCACTCGTGTAAAGATAATGAGCATGTAACTATTTTAATCTTTAGTATATAAACCTTGTCCCTATATAATGCGGTTTATGTAAAATTGTGAATTACTCTGGGATTTCTGAAGTTCTCGATATTTTTTACTATTTTTTTTACCATAACATAAATAAACACTCCTAAAAGTCACAATGTAATGATATAGTGTAATTTTCTATACCAGTACACATCTTGTTACACGTCCAGTATATCCACCTAACTTAACACCGCGTCTTACTACCCGTTCGGTTCACACGTTTATGTAATAATTACGCTATGTTCTTAAATCAAGTACAAACACAACACCCTCCAGCCCCTAACCACTCATCACTATGAAAGGGTAATCCCCACATTTCACAAATTATAAATTTTTCAACCATGCCGCGAATCGAGTCCGTGACCCTTAGCTCAGTAGGCGGACATGGTAACGACTGAGCTAAGGCATCAAACTCTACCTGACTAATTGTGGAGGGCAAGTAAGGGAATATTTTTCGAAAATGTATCAGCATTTGCGTAGAGGTAGAACCGAACACCTAATAAAATCTTGCTGCGATTCTAACCTTGATCTCCTTGTCACTGACCCGCCTCGGTGGCGTAGTTGGCTAACGCGCTTGTCGTGTTGGACTCTACTGTTGAGGACGAGGAGATCGAGGTTCGAGTCTCAGTCGGGTGAACTGGGGGGGGTGGGGGGGGGGAGTTTCCTAAATGGTTTTCCACTCTCCTTTCACGCAAATGCGGGTCCACTTCCTCTAATTCAACCTTCTCAATTCCTAATCCATTAGCGAAATTAGTACGGGTAGTAAGACGCGGTGCTAATTATTAATTATTATTATTCCTTGTCACTGGCAAACCAAATAAGATGAGAATTACGACTACCCTTGTTACGGGTGCAGGCAAACTGATAAATCACAAACTGGCCGAGGACAAAGGGGAAGAAAGACAAGTGATCTACAGCAGGAGCAATGTGGATCAAGTGGCCGACACAAGTAGGACATGACTTGTACCAACTGGTTGAACAAATGCATATGAAAACAAAATGATTGACAGCCAACTGGTTGACCCAAAAAAAACCAACTTAGAAAATTGACTCCTTACTAATGATGATTTTTAGTCCACAAAATTAGCGTATAACCCGAACGGTTAGTAAGACGCGGTGCTAAAAAGATCCACTAACTTGGTATTTTTTTTCTTGGCTTCTCACTCCCAGTTTAAGCTATACGCCGGATAAGCAATTAGAAAGGTAAAATTTAAGGAAATATGCACTCATTTGTGTGGAGGGATAGTGAATAGGCTTTTAGGGGGTAAATACCTCTACTTATGACCGGAATTCTAACCCAATCTTCTCAACACTAGTAATCCAGCTCAATGTGATATTGACGCATTGGACCATGTGACCACAAATGTGTTTATTTATTAGAGTTTTAAATTATATAAAAAAAATTAAATTTCACAGACTTTAGTTGTTATTTTCCGTTTACGATTTTGTTGTCGAACACGTTGTTTGCAATGTATTGACTTGTCGGTCAATTGGTTCATTGAATCCATCTCGACATATGTATACCATCAGGTCCTCTCACGTCGAACGGTTGTATATCTTATCACATGGTCCTAAACGTGCCGATCAATTGACACACTCAAGCTTTGAAATATTTTTATTTATTTGGTAAACCAGTTGGCTGTCAATCACTTTGCTTTCTTATGCACGTGGCATTCCAACATTTTTACAGCTTGTCGGCCAGTTTGTAAGGGACTCATCATGAGCTCTTTTAACTATTATAATTATAAAGGAAATTCAAAATTCAAGATGGAGTAATCCATTGTCTGTGTTATTTGTACTCTCTTCTTCTTTGTGTTTGATAAAGACAACAATGCCGAAATATTATTATATTTGTGTTTAAAATGTGTGTGTGACTACTTCTACTATAGAAGACAGAAGAAAGGAAGAAGATGTCACCTTTGTGCATTGGATTCTTCCCACATCTTTCCTCTTTCCCTAGGTGGGCTTTCTTCATCAAATTTATTCTTATTCTTAGTAGTTTATTTTTCCTCTTTCTTTAGTTTTATCAATTTCCTTTACTATAAAATTATCTAGCCATTGGGCCACCTCATTTTTGAATTAATTATAAAGGAAAGTAATACTTTTTATACTATGAATAAATAACTAATGGTACCAACATGGTCTCTAAGACGTTACTCTCGTCTTAGACCAGACCATTGTTAAGGCTGTGCAAGAGTGAAAATATTTTATTTTCTTATTTTTATGGTTGTGAGTCTTTTTAATAGAATAAAAATATTAAAATAAGTAATAATAGAGCAAAATTGTTATGTATTTTTTGTTTAAATAGTTTTAATGCTTAATTTAACTTAATAATACTAATTCGTATCCAAGTATTAAGAAATACAAGCAAAAACCTTAATTTTTTTTTATGTAGGGATAATATAGCACTATGTGGTAAACATATTTTAGGAACGGTATGTACCATATTTTCCAAGATATTAATTTTTATTTAATAAATAATTAAACTGAATCGGCGGCAGACTTCCTCATTCATTTACAAATAAATTTCCTATTAGAAAAGTACTTTGTATTTTGAAATTAAATTTAACTCTCCTTATTTAGCTATAAGCACTGGTTTATTTGACATTTTTCATACAATCGTTAATATATTTTAAAAACTGGATAGGAAATAGCCAGAAATTACGTGATTTTCACAGAAATAAATACAGCCAAACCGGGCCGTACCGTTGAGAACCAAACACAGGTAGGAGAGACCGCTTGTGTTTTGATTGACAGCGGAGGGCGGCGGGGAGTGATGAGGGGGATGAAGATCATTAGCAAACTTTTCAAAACCAGCTGAGAAAAGTATTAAGGTACAAAAACATACGAAGAGTAATATTCTGATATTTTAGACTGTTCTTGCCTGTTAGCTATTTAATGTGTGAAAGCTGTACAGTCTATTGTTACCAGTATCCTTTGAAATTGTTTAGTTTTATATTTTAGTTTGAGCGTAGGCTACCATTTAACTGGCATAAATATAATTATATTAATCAAGGCCGTAGTAGCCAGCAAATAATTTCAGGGGGTGGGGGGGAGGGCATCCCCCAATTGATGGAGGCTAGGACAAATTCTAAGTATTAAACTCCTCTAGAAGAATTTTTTATGGCAACATAACATCATAACTGCCATAGGCTAGAAAAAAATTAAAATATTAAACACCTCTAAAGCTCTCTAAAGTATTTTTATGGCAACCTAACACCATAGCTGCTGAAGGTTAGAAAAAATTCTAATTATTACACACCTCTAGATGCTCTTTGAAGTGCTTTTTATGGTAACACAGCCCCCTAATTTGTACTTTTACATTAATTTTGGTATTGTTTAAACCATAAATAAAGCAATATATATTGTTCATAAAATTTCCCGTCTATGGTCTTGATATTAATCAACTTTTATGTGAGTTTTGCTGTGTACAAAATGTCTAAGCCTCGTCCATTTACAAGTAAAGTATTCAAAAGAAGAAAACGATCCAGAGATTTAAAGAGATGGAGAATCCAGAAAGAAGAATCATAATTAACCGGAAACAAATTTGAATCACTTATAAGGTAACTGTAGTTTGAAAATATTTGTATTTTGTGTTTGTTAAAGTATATGTAGTCGTATTTTATTTGTTTATTTTCTAAAAAAAATTCTACGAATATGCCAAAAATGTGCCAAATATATTTATGTTGATAAATAAATTGTAAAATTTATTTACAGTTTTGTACATGAAATGTGGCCGCGTTAAATTGGTTCCAAACGGAAATGATGGAAAGTTTTTGTAATCGAGTGTGTTGGCTACCTAAAGTTTAAAATAGTCCTTAGATATACACAAAATACAAGGTGATGATTGTATTATAATATAATTTATAAGTTATGGGTTAGTGATTAAAAGCCCTAATCAGTATGAATGCCGAGTAAATTACATGTTTTTCTGGTTTGTTAGTGAGCGGGAGGTCAAGGTTTGAATTCCGACTTGGTGTAATCTACTAAAGCTTCTTTTAGTAACAGCTTCCCACGCTTCCTCCACACAAACGCGGTACTTTTCCTCTCTATTCTACTTTACTCACTCTTACCCTATTATAATAATTAAATGTGAATAGCTTAGATGAATGGTAAGACGTTCTGTAATAAATAAATAACTATGTAAAATATATATATATTTAATGGTTTTTAGGACTTGCGCTCAAGAAAGTGAAGACTTTATACCAACTGCAGGAACCTCCAATTCCAAAGATATGCAGGCAGACACATACTTTTTTGATAAGATGACGAATTGGAGGATTTACTACCGAATGTGGAACATCCTTCACTCGTTAGTGAAAACACTATTTCAAAATATGAATATAGTAATGAAAATATCTTACCACCACTTTTCATAGAAAATATTGAAAGGTTGAAAGAACACAGGATTCTTCCACTACGGGTCACCAAATTATTGATGTAATGCCTTTTTCTAAACAGATAATTAAATTATATGAATTCTCCAAATCATGTACGTTAGGTCACTCACCATAAACTAGAAAAGGAAATAAGACATGGGCTTGAATTTACTCCGGTTTATTTTTGTGACAATTGTGATGGTAAGCAATGCATTACCTCAAAACAACTCGTAAAAATTAACTATTTGTTGGGAGAAGAACACATTTAACTCTAAATACAATTGAAAATATTTATGAGGCTAACCTATAAATTCTAGAAGCATCTAATTAAAATAAATCCATATTAGTATAACTCCAAATAAATGAGAGAGGCATCCATTTTTTTTATCTGGGGGTGGGAAGCTCCAAATATCTTTTAGAGAAATCTTATTTTAAAAAAATGTCAGACGATGATATGGGAGGGAGCTTGGTAAAATCCTAGTGGCCCCCCTGATGGAAATGTCTAGGCACACCACTGGCTTAACGAAAGGGTAAATTTGATGGACCAAGATATAATGGAACATGCATGATGTAGTAGGCGTTTGGATTAGTAATATATTTTTTTAAATACTAACATAAAATAAATGTGTTTCAAAGAGTAAAAGCTAAAGCTTCTTGGTTCAAGTGTTTGTATTCATCAAGGTTACGAAGCATAGTATAAACTTTGTCATATTAAAATGTTTAGTTTATAAACTAGGAAGTATCAAGTCTACTTCCTCACTAAGCAAGTGTTGGTGTTAGAGAGTGGTGATACAATTTTAGCTACGCATGAGTTGACAGACAGCCCTCAGTGAGCAGTTTTCTGGTTGCTGAGTAGTGTCCAAACACATACCAGGGTAACCACTCTTTTACTTACTAATATCAAGATACAGTATTGTAATCTTGAAAAAAAAAAAGTGTCATGATATTGATGAATTTTTACTTTTTTTATAAACTCGAACTCAAATAACTAGTTTTCACAATTCTGTTTTGTCCCCATGTCTATCTGTTAACCTGTCCCTGGCCACGGATCGGATACGGTTTGATTGATTTCTTCATACTTGATAAGTTATAGGGCAATATCTCAACAAGTTTATTTTATTTTGACCCTAGCCTTCAAATTTAGGATAGTTTACAAATGAGAGATTTTTTAATGCATTTTTTTTTCAAAACTGGATCTAAAGATTCTGATTAAAATGCAAACCTAGGGAGTAATTATTATTATTATTATTATTATTATTATTATTATTATTATTATTATTATTATTAGCACCGCGTCTTACTACCCGTTCGGGTTATACGCACTAGGGAGTAATTTATCTCACAAATAACGTACAGGCTATTTGGTTTTTTGGTCAATAAAATTTTGAAATGGAATGAGTGATTTTTCAAAAACTTGAAATATTTTAAAAAGAGAGTTGATGTAGGTATCTTGAACTTGTTTGAGATTAAAACAACACACTGCTGCTAGCAACAGATATACTAGCCTATATCAAGTAATGTTTTGTCAATAAGTGATTTAACAATGTTACTTGTAATTAATTGCGAGGTATATATCCAATGTAATATTTTGTTAGGACGTGAATTATGAGTGTTACTTGTAATGAATTGTGAGAGATAGAGCTAGAGTAATATTTTGTCAGTAGGTGATATGAGTGTTATTTGTAGTTAATTGTGAGGGATATACCACAAGTAATATTTTAAGGGTGGCCACTCACCAGTAAAATTGGGAAAAATCCTGGGAAATGTTCTTGAAAATTTGCCATCATTTGAGAATTTAAAGGTGAGGACCACTATAAATAGTTTTTGGGCATACACATTTAAACATTTGCCATGGGGAAAACCACTTTAAATATATTCTGGAAAAATTAAATTTAAAATATTATAGGTAAGGTAAACTATAATTAGCGTTTAGGGGTATCCAAATATCAAAACAGTTCTAGAGGAGGATCACTCCAAATATCTCGGAAGGAATCTAATTTTCAAAATATTACTGGACAAGGACCTTTCAAAATGGATTCTAAGGGTATTCAATTTTCACAAAATATATGGTGTTGAGTCCCTGGAACTCCTGTTAATTGGAAGAAAGTTCCTTTAAAAAAAATGTATACACCCCTACACAAATAAAGTTACACCGCCACTGGGTGAATCACCTTTTGTACATGTATAGGCCTATGAATACTACTGTTTATCTTGCCTAATCTCCACTTTTAGTTGAGCACACATCACAAGTGCAATAATGGCCTTTTGGTACAGACCATTAAAAAATATAAGTTGAGAATGTAGAGTAATATCATGGATTTACCCTCGTTTTTAGTGGGGAGAGTAAGGTCCTGTTTATGATGGATCTTGATAAAGTCTCCCAACAGGAGATGGTCAGATTTTTTTTTATGCATGGACTTCTCTAATAAATGTGTGTAGTACTGCAATCTATGGTGGTAGAACAGAGGCTTGGGGGGGAGGGGGGGACAAGAGGGTCCTCGTTCCCCTGAAAAGAATCTCAGCTGGAATAAATCCCACCCCCCTAAATATATTTTAAATCCTCTGATATTATCGAAAATGAAGTTGAAAGATCTTGCATTAACCTCAAAATAACTTCTATATACATTCAATTATCAAATGTTTTCCAGAGAAGACCACCTCAAAGTTTCTAGAGGCATCTAATTTTCGAAAAAAATTCAAGCATGGAGCAGTCTAAATATTTTCTAGAAGCACCTAAATTTTAAACATTTTTGGAGGAGAACCCCTTCAAATAGCTTTCAGGAGATCTAAATTTAAAAAAGTAAACTGGTTGAGGACTATTAAAAATAGCTTCTGGAGGTATCCAAACTTTAAAAAAAAATTCCGAAGGACGCTACTCAAAATAGGTTCTAGTAACATCCAAAGTTCTAAATAATTTGGAGGGGGGACTACTCTAAATATCTTTTAAAAGAGTATAATTTCAAAAAAGTGGGAAAGGACCACTTCAAATTAGGGACAGAGAAAACGATAAGTGGAGTGTAGAGAGGGGTGATTGCCCTTCTTGGAATAAATTAGCCCTCTTCTAGATTTAGTTCACACCTTCTGATATTCTCAAATATGAAGCTAAATGACTTTAATAAAACGGCAAATAACTTCTTAAGACATTTAATTTTCAAAAATGCGAGAAGTGATTGAGGTGACGACGACCCCTGCAAATAGTTTTTAGAGACATCCAGTTTTAAAAATTTGCTGGAAGGGAAGCACTCCAAATAGATTATGCATGCATATAATTTTCAAAAATAGCCCAGGTGACAATGCAAAATAGATTCTAAATACATTCAATTAAAATATAATACAGGTGAGAATCTTTCCAAATAAAGTAATATTTAATCAAGAGATAACAACGTTAATAAGGCTACTTGTGAGTGATGTGGTTAGAGAATTGTGTATATTTTTGTTGATTATTTTATTGTTATAAAAATAATAACTTTAATATTTGTATTAATTCCTTGTATTTTCTTCTTAGAGAACATACCCTTTCTGCTAATATTTTACAATAATTTGGTTTACATTTTCGCTGTATATTATGTATATGATTTACCAACATTTAATTGTTTTTATTTGTACATTAAACAGAAGGGACATTGTTTATTTAATGTTAAGTAAAGCGCACTATTTTAATCGATTGACATTATTATTAACGGATGACAGCCGTTCACTGTAATATAACTAAATATATAGTGGAAAAAGAACACCTGGATACAAAAATAAAACACCTAGCTTTTGGCTTAGCGAGTTCTTTATTCGATATCTATTAACTTGTGGTCCACTATTATATGGATCCATCTCAACGTTTGTCTGCCAGTTTTTTGTTGTCGACCAATTGGCTGTCTATCACTTTGTGGTTCTATGTACATATTTTTCGACGAGTCGACGGCCACTAGTTACCTAGTCTATCAAATGTTTGTTAATATTTTGTCGATCAGTTGGTCGTCTAGCACATGGTCCTACCCTTATCAACAACTTGGTCTAAGTACTCCTTCGTGTAGATTACTTGTTTGTCGATCACTTTGTTCACACGTATCGACCAGTTTATTGTTGATTAGTTTTATGCACCCAAATTGGTCAACTATTCGTGTGTATATCACTTTGTCCTCGTTTGCATGAACTAGTCAGCCATTAGGTCATTCTAGGGTCAGATAATTAACTCACCAAGCATTCCAAATATTTGTATACTTTTTGTCGACCAATTGGCTCTTTATCACATGGTCCTACTAACATCGACCATGTGATTGACACGGCTTTTGCATGACAAGTCACTTGTCTGTCGACCACTTTTTACACACATGTTGACCAGTGTGCTGTCGATCAGTTAGCTGGAGCCCCAATGTCGGCCAGTTTGCTGTCACTTTGTCCACCTAAGCATGAACTTGTCAACCAGTTGTTCCAAATCGTGTCGGCTACATGTCTCATCTAGCCTTCGAGATATTTTTTACAGCTTATCGACCAGTTTGTATGATGACAGTGTAAACAATATGAACCTGTAACTAATTTTGTTTACAAATACAACTATAGTACATAGGCCTAGAAATTTAAATCATATCATTAATGGCAAACAGTCCTAGTTAAATATAATTGTGTCCAAAAATATCAAGATCATTACACTTATTGTATTTCGTTGAATATCATATTAAAAAAATGTTTATCTTAAATTTAAAAAAAACCTTTAGTTAATGTCATTTTTATCCCACATATTCCAAAAAGTGTATTTAATTTTGTATATTAACTTGTTGGAATATGTAATCATCTTTACAAACAGCACAGTTAATTTGTTCTCATTAGCACTAAAAGTCATATATTTATTCGAGTTTCCCTGGCTAGGCCAGGGGAGGATCCGGGTGGGGCTGGGTGCGATCGTCCCCTCCTGCATAGAAAATAATCATAAATATCGAAACCAATACTTTAAAGTTGTAAAGAATGACTGACTAACACCTTCCTCATCCTATCTTCTACACGACCTAATCAAAATTAGGCAACATCTTTCAACTTAGCTCTAGAGCAAAGAAAGGAGAGTAAAACTACAATGTTCTAGTATTAATATTAAGTTTAGTATCAAAATACATATTTTTTCTTTTATTACTAAAACACTTTAGACCTATGTACAGTATATATTTATTATTTTTATTTTGACGGCGAATTTTTGTTTTATGTTATTTTTGTATTAAAATTACAAATTGGTTAATCTAAATTGTGTTCTTTCTTATAGTATTATTATTAAATTAATTGTTAATTTCAATTAGTTTGTTAAACTCGCAATATTATAAATTAAAATATTTATTAATAAACATTATTAAATTTATCCTTGAAGGAGCCTTGTAAAAACCAATTTACCTCTACAACTAGCCCTGGATCCACCCTTGAGCTAGGCGTAGTTAAAAGTATTTGTCCTTCTAACGATAGCATTGTATTCCACCAAACCCCCCTGTAAACATTTCCTGTTAGGCTACTAATCCCCTCTTTCCTTACTTTTATTTGTACTCAAAGTGAGAAGTTAAGTAAGAGTGAGAGGTAATGATACTGTCTCCCTCTTTAACCGGGCCGTCACGAGCACGACAAACCGATAGTACTACACTCTATCGGAATATATCTGTCCCTAGCAGCCTGTGTACAACCATAAAGAAAGGAATATCACTAGAGTGAACCAAGGATAGGGCAAAACTCAGTCCATTTTAGAACAATGAAAACTGTAGTTCTGTCGAGTCGCCGCAGAGGAGCGCTAACAAACGTACTTTCAATTTTAGACTCGCATTTTCGCGCCACAAAACCATTCATTGTAAGACTTGGTTTCCTATGTAGTGTGTGGGTTTTCTTAGAGGAACTGGCAACGTTGTAAATGACCCATCATCATTGTAAAAGATAATAAACCTGCCCCAAAAGGAGACTTGCAAGGGCGAGGAAGAAGTGCTTACAATGTCACTCAGTAGTGCCCTCCTGTCCTCCCCCCGACCAGGATCAATGACCCGCCACACCGAACAGCAACATTACCAATAATTACTAGAGAGAAAAAGAAATACTACCATCTATCTATTCAATAGGTACTGTGTCTGGTAGAGGATGGATTCTAGTTTGAAGGACCAAATGACTAGTAAAGGAAGAGACAAGTGTGCTTTTAAAGGCTGTGAAAACACACGTTCTAACACTGGAAACAAATTATCAATGTTTAATTTTCCAGTTCGTGATGAAGATAGGAAAGAAGGTTTTAGTTATTTTCTTATTGTTTAGTAAACATATAATAAATACTGTATTTGTTAAATACTCCCACACAAGATCACCTTACCGGACTAGTTTAATAGTATTTATCATATTTACAAATAATCTGATACCAAAACTGATCAATAATTTTCGAAAATTTTATTAATTTATTATTTTCAGTTGTCTGATCTTTATTAGTATCAAAATGTTCTGTATATATGTGTATTCATTTATTTAATGGCTTGATATCTTTATTAAACAAAAAAAATGGGTTTTTTTTTCGTTAAACTTACGAGATATTTACAAATTAATTTAATGAGGTAATGAAGCGAAACCTAAGGCCTTTAGGAAATGTATTCGCTCTTTCTGGGAGAAGAGGAAGATGGTTATGGAAAAGCCACCCCTAGTGTACATGGATCTCATTGATATTCAAAGATTCCGTCACTGGCACCTGATTAAATGAGATTATTACTGCTTTACTGGGCGTGACCCTAAGTGAGGGGAACATAATATATCAGTTCATGCTGGGTTATTGTAATCGTTATATTAATTTATATTTCTAAATTCTATTTCCCATGATCTTTTACAGTTTCACTGATATAGTGTTCCTTTTTTATATCATAGCTACAATACCAAAATGTAAAAACGCTTATTAACGGTTCCACTCCAGATCACCATATAAAAGTCCAAGTTTCAACTAACTTTGTAATGATCCTATCATATCCAACTACGACAGGTATGACCACACACAGCTCATGAAGGCATTCAATGCTAAAGTGTTTCTGGAAAAGCCTTCCTAGCCTCCAGAGGCTCACCTTATAACCAATATTTTATTTAGTGTCCCCTATACTCCAAATTTAAATTATGAACGCGTTACTGAATTAACATTGGGTTATATAACATGATACACATACAGTTGATTTTATTATCTATTAGTAATTTCTGATTTGTTTTATTTTTAGTGGTTTTAATTAAATTAAATATTTGATAAATGAATTCTTATTTAGAATTATGAAAGTAAAATTTGTTTTGAACTGTGTGGGTTCTTCTTGAATGTGCCTAGTAATAACTATTATTATTAGCACCGCGTCTTACTACCCGTTCAGGTTATACGCGCTTACGCTAATGTATAATAGTAGGGTGATTGTGAGATGAAATGGAGGACCTACAGTTTAACGTGGAATACGAACCACGGTGGAGGCTTGGCATTCCCCACATTCACAAGTTGTGATTAATACACTTCTTGTCAGAGGTGAAGGAAGGGTTTGGCAATCAGATAAATCTGTGCCGAGACCGAGGATTGAACCCCGGAACCCCATAACAGAGGTCTGACACCATACCCCTAGACCGCCAGGTCACCAGTAGTAATAACTATCTTTGCAATAAATTGTATGTGTATTTTTTTTAGAATTACCTAGGATTTGTTTTCATACATTTGGAAGAATTTAAATAACATTATATATTTAATGAACTCTTTTGTTAAAAAACTAAACTAAGTAGTTAATATGGAATATATTTTTTCTAATTTAAAAGTATTTGCATCAATTTTAGCTTTTGGTAGTAAATTTGGTGTGGTAGATGTTAATATTTTTGCTTTCATTTAACTGCACTTATCTTAAGACTTATGTCAAATTTGAAAATAAAATTACCCAGATCAGTAGGTACATTTAATAAATATCAGGCTCATCTAGTCTGGCTAGTCAGTGACGGAGAACTCAGGGTTCAACCCCCTGTGTAGGGCGGGGTGCTATTTCTTATATTGTTTTCTAATCTGCCTGATCATAAATATGGGTGGACTTTCTTAAAAATTCTACATTCCCCATTTACATTCGAGTGTTGTTAATAATATGCGTATAGGCTGGTTGGGTCGTGGGGCGCAATAGAAAAACAATTTCATAAGCCTTTTAAATACTAAACATTAGAAAATATTTGGCTCGATAAAATTGGTTTGCATTGCCAAGATTTTAATATAAGAGAAAACCTCATGTAGACCTATCTACAGCCAAGTTTACATCATCACAATAATGGTGTGGATTTAAAAAAAATCTTCTTTCAACCTTTAGTCAGGGATTTTTAAATTCAATATAAATAAACAATTTTGGTCATTTGTAACTCTTCAAAAATAATAAAAAGATGATCGTTACAATTCTTAAGGTTAGCGTTTCATAATTGAGTAATCATATTTAGTAAAATATAAGCCTATGGAAGTAATAAAAAATGGTAATCAAAGTTATCTAAAAACCTTCAATCGTTCTAATCCTAGTTTATAGATTAATCTTTTCACTTCGTCTTAGTACCCGTCTGGCATATCCACCTTTAATTACACAATTGAAGTAGATAGGATTGAAAAAGGAAATGTACCTTTATTTTCGTGGAGGGAGATGAGAAAATAATTTAGAAAAATCACCCCTAGTACATTCGGCTGGTATTCGAATAGTGAGTGACCTCTCCATTACAAACAAACCAAACACAAGTAATGTTTAACCCGCTTGCTCACTTACACTTGTTTTAATTATATGAAATTTCTTAATTAATGTTTACATGAAAGGGACTAAAGGGTCGCAAAAGAGAATCAATTAGCCTGATCGATGTTTCGGAAGTTGAGCTAGCAGCGCCAATCACCCAATACATAAAAGCTTATTGCCAGAGCTGGATAACTAGCAAAAATAAAAATAAGTAACTTAACAGTTGATATTATTTTAACTGCGTACATTTATATTTTAGTTTTGAACTTACTTATAATCGTTATAATAACTTAAAAATAAGTATAAAACTAAAACCTCAAAATCATTGCGACTCCACCCTAAACACGTCGTAATCTCAAGGTTGGAAAACACATGCGCTACACATATTATTTTAAGTCAGATGACTTTGTTCCTATTGATCATATAAACCAGGTCAGGTACATCTAAAATAAATTAAATGTATACAAAATGTATAGTCATTTATTAAATTCTTTAATTTTTTTTAAAATACTTTGTCTCACTAACTGTTCGGTCTATACGCCCCTATGAACTAATTACACTAATGGGTTAGGGATTAATAAGGCTTAATTAGAGGAACTTCACCCACATTTGCGTGGAGCCAAAGTGGAAAACCATTTAGGAAAATCCACCCTCAGTGCACCCAACTGGGGTTGAACCTCGGATCTTCCACGTCTTCAGCAGTCTAGTCCAGTGATAGAGTAGCGCGTTAAATATTTGGACTTAATGCTCTTAATTGGCATGATGTTAGAGACACTAATAGGGCTAGGATTTAACGTTATAGCTATAATCTGTGATCAAGGCACTTCAAATAGGAAAGCTCTTGAGCATTTAGGAGTTACTGTAGAGCAACCATTTATTTGGTTCAATAATAGAAAGGTTTACAGTTTGTACGATGTTCCTCATTTACTTAAATGCGTGCGAGATAACTGGTTAACAAATGATTTAAAAATAGGCGATGATATTGTTTCCTGGAGCATTATAAAAAAGATGGCATCAGTTAATGCATCTTGTGTAACTTCTAGAGCATCAACAAAATTGAGTGACTGTAATATTCATCCAGGACCATTTGATAAAATGAGCGTCAAACTGGCATCTCAAGTATCTAGCAATGCTGTATATGCATCTCTAATGGCTTTAGCAAGCTCTGCCAAGGATCAAGATAGAAATATTGTGTGCGTTGCTAACTTTGTAAGTCGTATGAATGACTTGTTCAACAATTTAAACAGCAAGTCTCTATACAATTCTAACCCAAATCGAAGAGCACTTTCCAGTTCAAATCCCCAAGTGGAAGAAAACTTAACCTCATGTTTGGATTGGATAAAAAAAATGGAGCTTTGCTGATAATAAAAAGAGTCTTCCACCCACTTTCAATAGCTTCCAAATTACTATTACAGGCATTTAATTACTTTGGAATGATCTTAAAAATGAAGGAATTTCCTATATGATTACATCCCACCTCCAACAGGACCCATTAGAAAACTTATTCTCTGTCTTAAGATATAGATGTGGTAATGGTAATAATCCTACTGCAGAACAATTTCAAAGAAATATGCAACACACAATGTCAATAAAATTTACAATTCCTCCTCAATCAGCTAATTGTGAAATGGATGATGATTTTAACTTGGTGTTTACTTCCACTACAATGCAAAACAATGGCAACACATCATTAAATGACTCTTCCGATTCAAAACAAAGTACAAGCTCAAAAAAAAGGTTTTTTTTACAAAGAACTCAATGTGCTATTGGCGGCTCTTGATGCTAGTGCCTTAGAAGTTGAACACTTTAGTAATACAATGAAAATATTTCCCATTACGAATCATAATGACAAGGGAAATGAAAACACAATATACAATTCTCAGTCACAAATACCACTAAGAAACACTCGAATTTTTAGTTCAACTTCACAAACATCAGTAGGTGATGTTAATACTACTCAGGCTGCACGCGAGCTACAAAATGGTAGTTTAAAAGAAAATCTAACACCATTATCAGCAGCCAATTCTAATATAGAAAACACAACTGAAATTTCTATTACTCAACTATTGGAAGATAACGCCACATATTATTTTTCAGGTTATGCTGCCAAACAATGTTTGAACAAATTTCAATGCCCAACTTGCAAGGAAAAATTCCTGGATCAAAATTCTCACGTTTATTTCAAGCCCAAATTCTTACACATTATAGAACATACAAAACTACAAAGTCTTCAACAAACTTGGACCTAGGAACAACTAACTCCAGCCTCTGCTGAATTATGGAGTGTATGTAAGTTCCAGTTACGAAAATTTGTAGAAATCTTCGACAGCATTTGTCATTAAAGTCAACTTTTAGAAATTATCACAAAAGAATTGATCTTTAATTAACGTGACCAGACGTCCCGCTTTGAGCGGGACAGTCCCACTTTGGGGAAATGTGTCCCGCTGTCCCCAAAATTTTCCATGGGACGCACAATTGTCCCGCTTTGGAGGGTAGTCCATTTTGTGAACTACATAAATTAATAAAAACGTTGTTATGACTCGTCTAGACACTCAGTGCGCCAGCCCAGTGCCTATCAGTCCAGTCTAGATGACGTGAATCCCCCTCCACCGTACCACACCAATGTACCCACAGCTACAGAACTACAGTATTCGTTCTGACTCAAGCCTCCTTCGGAAGTATTCGGTTGGACTCGTTAGTCGTCAACGTTAGTTAGCAGTACACAGGATTATTTATAGATCATTCGACCGACCAGTAACCTAAACTGTGTTTATTTATTTCGAAAGAGTTGTGTTTACTCTTTAGAAAGTTGTGTCGTATGCATTTAAGTTTGCAAACAAATATATTTAATAATGCCAAAAAGAAAGTGCTCTTTCAACGCTGACTTACGGGCTAAATATCCGTTCATAAAACTTAAAAGTGAAGCGAACAGTAGTGATGTCGTGTGTGAAAAATGTCGTACTGAGTTTAGTGTTGCGCACTGAGGTTCCTGTGATGTGGAAAAACATTTAAAATCTCATCGGCACGTAGCTTCAGACCAGGCTGCTTGTTCTAGTAAATCTATTTCTTTGTTTTTCAAAAGTAATGTGCCGTCCAAGAAAGATCTCGAAGTTTCTGCTGCCGAGGGTGTCTGGGCCTATCACACTGTACGAGAAAATCACAGCTGTCGTTCCAATGATTGTGCTTCAAAAGTAATAAGTACGTGCTTTGAACCAAAGTTTCATTGTGCCAGAACAAAATCGCAAGCCATTGTAACTCAAGTATTTGCACCATTGGCTGATTCACAACTTAAAAGGGGGTTAGAAAATGCAAATTATGTTTCCTTAATGACAGACGCATCTAACCACGGGTCACAAAAAATATTACCCGTGTTGGTGAGATATTTTGATAAGTTTGATGGGGTGAAAGTAAAAATATTGGACTTACGGTCTCAGCCTGGGGAAACTTCCGAAATTATTGTCAGTTATTTAAAGGACTTGTTGCGAAAGCATAACCTAACAGACAAAATAATTTCTTTCAGTGGGGATAACACAAACTGTATGTTTGGTGGTGCAGGAAAAAAAGGAACAGAGAATGTTTATCGCAAATTGGAAACTTTTTTGCAAAGGGATATTGTGGGTATTGGATGTGCTTCGCACATTATACACAACCCTATATTAAGTGCGTCTGATTGTCTGCCAGTAGATGTAGAAGTAGTGGTTGCGAAAATATATTCACACTTTTATATTTACACAGTAAGGGTGGAAAAATTTAAAGAAATTTGTGACACCATCGATATTGAGTACCAGAAAATGTTGGGGTACAGCAAAACACGATGGCTAGCGCTAATGCCTGCCGTGGAAAGAATTTTAAAATTGTATTTGCCACTTAAGGAATACTTTCTGAGTCAACCTAAATGCCCCGTGGTTTTGAAGACATTCTTTGAAGATGAACATTCATTAATGTGGTTATATTTCATACACAGCCAAGCAGCTACCTTCCAAAACTCAGTTTTAAAAGTGGAAGGTCAGAATGTTTCTGCCATCGAAGTTACTGCGGAGATAAAAACAATGAAAGAGAACCTTCTAAATAAGATTATCACTAGATTTATTCCTCATGTACTGCGCAACTTAATGACAAACAACTGTTCAGGACCTGAAAAAGAGGATTTTACCATGACTATTGTAACATTTTACGAGACATCATTACAATATTTAGAGCAGTGGACAACGCATTTCGAGGACTTGGAAATGTTTGAATGGGCAACTCTGAAAAAAAATCCAAATGGTTTTTTTTCCCAAATTCCGTAGA
>JBCFYV010002371.1:0-39647 GCA_039000515.1 Timema cristinae
TGGGGGGATTTGTTGGAGACCGATGACCAATCAGAGAGGGGGAAAGAGAGAAAGGGCCTACGTGCCTAGTGAGAGTGTTGTACATCAACGTGCGCCCCGGGCTGTTTATATTTTCCTCCCATGTTGTTTCCCTTGGTAAAAAGACCCCTAAAAGTATGGTGGCCACAAGAGAACTTTTGACTAGTAGATGAAACACCCCCGGGGGGAGGGTACGACTTTTGCTTAACACCATCGAGGATGGGGATTTCGATTAAAATCTCCCGGATGAACAACTTTATTCTTTTTCGTCACTATCGGGGAGGGGACTTTTGATACGTGTAGGGACTTTAATATTCGATTCGTCGGGAGAAGATTTTTCCCTAAAAATGGCTTTACCAGGAATTTGTAAAACTAAGTAAATTTCGTTAGTTTTTTTTAGATATTTAAATTTAGGAATTTAATTTAAAAATCAATTTTGACGTCAGAGACAAGCTTGAAATTTTTTGGTTTAAAAATTTGAGTATTATTGTAGAAATTTTTTTCTTTCAAAAGCTTTTAAATTTTTGTGTGCCCCTCGGGCATTTGCTCTTATTTACTTGAAAATTTTTAAATTATTGGGTTCGTGCACAAGTTATTTTGTTGAGGTGCATTTAAAATTTTTTTTAAAAAATTATTGATATTTTGATTTTTTTTTAAATTGTAAGAGATTTAGTGAACAACCAAAGAAATGTTATTGCACTTATGTAAGTGTTACATTTTTTTCGGGATGCCGGGGTTATCAACAACTTACAAAAAGGATATTGAAAGTGAAGCGCAAAAACACCCAAAAAAAAATTTTATTTTTTTGTTTTTTAAAAATTTAATGGGGAAAAACCTCTCAAATAAATAAGACTAATGTTAGTTTGAAAGTTTTAGGTAAAAACAAAATTCTTGTAGTTGCATTGCAAGTGTTATTAGTGGAAACCAAAAAAAACCCCATTACAAGGTTTTTTATTGTAATCATATTTTGAATTTTTTCTAACCTCTCGACAAATACTTACACACTATAATGTAAATTTAAAGGCTAATGTTAAACATTAACCCTATTTTCTGATGTCCCTTCATTTTGAAATTTCACCCGGGGTTAAACGGGGGTTAAAATTTAAATTTTGCTGATTTCTCCCGATAAAAAGGGGTTTTATTTACACATTTCAAATGCTGAAAAGGCCGCATTTTAAAATTCTTTTTACTACCCGGGTTTTTTTTAGCCAAAGAATATTTACTTTTCCAGGTTTTGTATAGAAAAAAGTATGGGCCAAACATACAAAATCTCAAAATTTTTAATTTACCTTCTGTTAAATTTTTTGGGCAAAAAGTCATCAAGAAATCAATTAATTGGGGATAAACCATAGGTTGATTTGGCAATGATCTCTAAAAACCCAAATTTTTTGCAAAAATATTTTGAAAAAACCTTTAGATTTTTATTTCATTTATCGACTTATCATTGACTTTTCTTGTCAACATAATTAATTCGCTTTTCGAGTTTTCTCTTTTTTTCCATGTATACCCCCTTTCCCCGGAAAAGTGTAGTTAGTTTTATGGGGTAGGGGAATTCCAAATTTGGTTATGAATGACGTTAAGATTTTTTGTAAAAAGAAAAACTAAAATGGGGCAGATGAGGTGAACCTAAGCTTAAAGTTTATATAGAGACTGGGGTTTCTTTTTGTAGTGTTTTTGTTGTAATAATAACATAATGAAAGTCTTCTGAAACCGGTACCCTAAAAAAAAATCCCCAAAGGTAAATATTAATATTCCCTTTATTTTTTTCCCTTTGATAAAAGGCAAATTAAAGGGGCAAAATTTTGAGAAGCAATTTGGAAGAAAAGTCGGCCCTCTCGTTATTTCCTCAATATTTCACAATTCATGGTTTGGGTAAAGAGACTCGTAATTGCAAAAGTAAAGCTAACAGCGGTTGAAATACTAAAACATCCATTTTAAAAGCTAATAATTTTTAAACCCCAACATAAAAAATTTAATAAACTAATGCGTAAAATATAGTTCAAAGAAAAAAAATAGGTAGCTTTAAAGGGTGCAGGTATATTCGAAATACTAAAAAAAACCCGTTAGGAAAAGAATGTTTCAATAAAAACCTAATAGTAGCGCAAAAAAATGAATTATTTATTTAAAAAAACCCCAAATTTTTATTTGTGACCTTTTGAATTTTAACCCTCTTTCTTAGAGAGGGGTATTTGATTCTGTTATTAAAAATTTTTTAAGTATGTAATAAAATTACCTCTTTGAGTAAATTGGCCAATTATTTTCTGATTTTATCGGGGCCAGGAAATCTTTAAAACATTATAATTAAGAAAATTAAGATTATACATTAAGTAATTAAAATTATTATAAAAAAAAACTGACTGAAATAGCTATAAGTGTATTTTATTATTGAAAGCTTGTGTGCTTTAGAATCAAATTTGATAATAAATATAAAATATTTTTTCCCCCCAAAAAAGCATTACAAAACACTAAAAAGGAAGGTTTATAACACACAGCTAAACAGAAAAGTGGTTATTGAACTTTTGTTTTTAAAAAAACAAAAAATAATGTGAAATTTATTATTTCCCAAACATGCATGCAGCCAGAAAAAATAAAAAAATTTTCGAAAAAAAGGAGAACGGTATCGCAGGTAATGATTTTTGAACTAAAAATAAAAAAAAAGTGGGAACCCAAAAAAATCGTTTAATTATTTGATAAGCATTATTTTTACTCGTTTCATGATTAAAGATGATTGTTTAAGTTGGGTTTAGAGTAGATGAATCTATTTGAACGGATTTTTCACTCTATATCGCCAAGATAATGCGGTTACACTCCTTTTAAAAATTCATGCATTTACATGCCAAAACCCATTAGTTTTAATGTGTATTATGCGTACAGGATAAGCTACGAAGGGAGTAGTAAGCACCTAGTACTAAAATTCCCCAATGTGTTCGTGCCCAAAATTTCAAATAAAAAATTGTGGCACATAATAGCGATTTAAAAATTTTTTTTTAAATTTGTGATGTGAACTTAATTTAAATTTTTTACAAAATTTCCGGCAGAACCATTTCCCAAGCTATGTAGGATTGTTGTGGCACATAGTAACATCCCACAAGTGTTTTCAGGGCAATGCAGATATAAAAAACTATGCCCCCTTTAAAAATTTGACGATATAGAAAGCTATTTTAATGTGTGATATAATTTTAAAATTTCTTACTAAAAATTTCCAGGAGCCCAGGGTTCAATGGTATGTGGGAAATATTGTGGGAAACCTGTAAAAAAACCCCCCCCCCAAGTGTTCTCGTTCTGCAATTTAAAAATACAAAAACTGTAAACCCTTTAAAAATTTCCCGGTTTTTGAGTGCTTTTCATTTGTATAATTTCAAAGTTAATTTCTAAAAATTTTCAGAGAACCAGGTCCACTGGTATAAGTTTTGGTTAGAAAATTAGTACACTTTCCCCCCATAAAGTGTCTCATCCCGCAATTTCGAATTTAGAGACTGTGGCATTTTTAAACTTGGCGATTGTGAGGGTTAGTTTCCATAGGAAGCAAGTTTCCCATTCCTCACACCAAATTTGACTAAAATTGTGAACAAAATTATTGTTAAAATATATTTATTTTATTAAAACAAAACGGAAACAGAAATGAACAAAAGTTAACATGAGGTGGAAGTTGAAAAAAATAAATGTTTATCAAGTCTAATAAAACCCATTATTACCAAACCCTCTCTCATTGATTTCCGAATCTAATCAAGTCCAAATTTTAAATGAGAAAATTTCCCGGTCTTACGGCTACAAGGGGTTTAGTAAGTATGTCTGCATCATTTTCTCACTTGGAAGAATCACACTAGACTCAGTTTTCTGTTTGTTTTAAATCAGAACAAAAAGAACTTTGTCTCTATGTTTTTGGTCGTTGGTTCACTTTTTAACTGTCGGGGGTTTTTGATGAAACTTTCATGTCTTCAAAGATCACTGTAGGTTTCACTAACGGTTCTGAAGGTCATCAACGTCTCAAAATTTTCCTGTTTCCCGTTTTACCCCAGCAGTAGTGCCCCCAGTAAAAAAACCCATATCATGTGTTTTATTTCCTGTCGATTTTGTCTCCACCCCAATTGCATTTGCTATCAAATGATTTGGTTCGACTCTTGTTGGTAGTGTTAAATTATGCAATTCTATCAGGGATATTTTAATTCAGGTTGGTCCCCGAAAAGGCGTTCATTTTTTTGGTAATCTTGTCTATGCTATGAACTTTTTTAACTTGATCAGTTTTCTTGTTATAGCACTTTTTGTTAAGTTTAAAACCCGGGGTTAATTATTTCTATAAATTTGTAAAATCACCCCCCAAAGCTTTTGTTTTTTTTTCTTTTTTGGCCCTTAGTAACAAAATATTTGTTTCACTTCGGTCTAATCACTTTGCAGTGGTTCCTGCAACCATGAGCTGATATACGTGCTGACGAATTTGGGCCTCATGTGGTGGGCTAAATACAATAGTGATCCTATCGACCTTTTAGAGTCTTTGATAAATGGGTTTTCTCGTTTTTCTTTTCTTTTTTGGTAACCGAACCCTTTGGAATTTTTTGAGGGTCTGTTTCTACCAGTTTAAACTCCTCAGTTTACTTAAATATAGTTACCTGATGTGCGTTAAAAACCATCTTCTTCACGTTCAAAAATGTATTCCAAATAGTGATTCAGTTATTGCTTCGTTCCCCGAGATTCTTTATTAAAAGGTTTTGCTGAACACACTACAAATTTTTCAGTGGTCTTTTCTTAACAAACGTTATCAAATTCCACAAAAATTGACGTAGGCCCAATCCTGATTTACTTGTTTTGTGTACAGGCATGGATCTTTGCACTTTGCCAAAACCTTTTTTGTCAAGACGTTTTTTTGATTTAGTGTTATTTTATTTTTAGTACCTTTTAACCCCATAATCGTTCTTTTTGGGTTTACCAAAACAAAATTATACTCACAATTTGTTATCCTTTTGGTTGTCTACATAACTTCATTTTCCCAAAAAGGTCCCATTGAGATATGCCGTCTCAATGTAAAATGATGCACCTTCATTTTTTTTTCCCATTAATTGTAAGTAGTATTCTGAGCGTAATTGTTTTGCCACTGGTGAAAATACTTCATTTTATCAATTCTACTTTGTAAAAACCTTTGTGCCAAAAAGACGAGTTTTGAAACGGTTCACTTTCCCCTGATTACACCTTCAGTTTTACACCCACTTGTTCCGACTAATGTCTTACCGGGAAAGGGGAAGTGAGCCCCATGATTTTTTTTTCTTTATTGTTTAAAATTTTTCTTCATTCATTCCCTTTAAACCCCACGGAGATGTGTCAATACTTTTCCTGCCCCCTTTGGGTTTTGGTTCCCAAAATAGGTGGTTTACCTTGAATCCCGTTTCCAGTAACCTGATGAATGGCTTTTCTTTGTTTGTCTTGGAATTCTTGGTATGGATGCTCCTCGGGGATGTTAAATTTTTTCCCCTTCAGATGGTAGGGTTAAGACATTTGTTGGTTTTTAAAACCCTCTGTCTAATCACGGTGAATCAATTTCTTCATCCCCAATTTCCCAGCGCCTAGGGTCGTCCCGAAACCCCAATGCGAAAAAAAAAAAAGGGAACTTTCGGGTTTTTCTGTTTTTTATAAATATGGGGACGAACGGGAAAATTTGGACAACTTTACTATCTAGCGTTTATAATTTTTATAAGAATATATTTATTTTATTATTATTTTTATTATTATTATGTTTTTCTATTTACGATGGGCCCTTTCCCCTTTCGTCTTTAAAATTTGGGCCACCCTGCCTTCCCTCCTTTCAGCTCCCAGGTGTTAAAGTCCCCAAATATTGTTTCCCTTTTTCCTAAGTCCTTTTTTCTTAAACCCTTTTCCTTTATGACGTCGTGCAGGCTCTGTCCGATCTAATCTGTTTCGCCCCGAAGATCACATCCAAAATGTCTCTTCTCCCCCCACATTTTAGGATTTTTTATTTGTCCCCCTTTTTTGTCCACCTGATATTTTAAAATTCTTCTCCAGCACCAATTTCAAAGCCCCCCAAAAGTATTTCTTTTTTCATCTCAAAAAGATTATTTTTCTGCTCATGAAATACGATGCCCCCAAAGTAGTTTTTCATCATTGTATTCTTCATTTCCAAACCAATTTGTTAGTCAGCAGTAACCTCTTGTTGAAAGTTTCCTTGATCTGGTATCCCTAATAAATTTTTTGGGTTGAGACTTCAACGAACAACTTAAAAATGGGACTGAAGAAAAAAAAACCTAGGGTTTTGAACATAACGGTAAACAAGTTTTTTTAAAAATGATGCAAACGCAGTTGTAAAAATATTTTATTCAGTTAAATATTTCAAAATAAGATAAATAATCATAAAACTTTATTGCATGTAAAAAAAATTAAAAAATTTTTCTTTTTTCCAAGTAATACGATCCTGATTAAAGTTATGATAAGTTCACTAAAATTATACAAAATAAAATAAGTTCCAAGAACCAAAAATAAAACTTTTAATTTGTTTAAAATATTTTCGATTGGAAAAAAAGGGAAATTTTTTAAAAAAAAAATTAAAAAGTATGAGAAAACTTTATTTTACGTTTTTTTAAAATGTAATTTTAAAAAACGGGTAAAAAAGATATTTACATTTTGACAAAATGTTATTTTTTTAAAGTTTTGGGGCAACCCAAAAAACCTAAACAATGTTTTTCGAACTGTCACCCAGGTAAAAACCTATCGAAAACGGATTTTACTCTACTGAAAAGTTTTGTAAGTGTGAAACCCTGCAAAAGAATTGAACTGGGTTTTGGGGAATGTTCGAAAAACTTTAGAAAAAAAGACATAAAGGGTTTCACCGCGTGTTTTAAATGGAAATCCCTGAGATTATTTTATGTTTTATCTATTATGAATTAGTGCGTTTTGTTTCAGGGATTTTTAAATTAAATCATACGGGTCCATACTTTCTTTAAAAGTTATTACCCTTGTTCCTTTATTTTTATTTAAATTTTATAAGGCTTATCTTACCTCCAAGCCAATTTTTTGTTTGGAATTTTTTGGGAACTTTTAAAGGGAGGGAAGAACTCGTGCCCGGGGAAAAAAAGACTCCAAAGGGGTTTGTTGGATTTTTAATTTATTTTATTTTATTTTATTCAGAAGAAAAAGAATAACTTTTCTTCAAAAATTTAACCTTTTTTTTTGTGTTTTTTTTAAATTTTAATTTTTTGACCTAAAAATACGGGCTTTTTTTTTATGGTATTGTTATATAATTTTTTGGGGGTTATTGTTGTTCCTAGACAACTCTAGAAAACCAGGTAAATTTTTTTAAAGAGGTGCTGCCCTCGCTGCTCATGAACTCCCAGAATTCGAAGGGTTTTCGGGCCCCGAGGTCAAAATATTTTTCGTGCTTATCTAAATTTATTTTTAACTTTTTTAAGTGTGGACCCAAATTATTTGTTTTTTTTGTTTACTAAATTTTTTTATTCTTGTTCAGCCTATTTGAGTTTTATCACAAATTATTATTATTTTTCTTTTTTATAGACTGTGGCCTAGAAAGGTTTACCAGAGACTGATGCCCCTGCGTATTTTAATAGAGCTCCCTTTTTAAAGAGTAAACAATTTTTACAAATCTTAATTGATATATTATTCCATATAAAGTTCATTTATAAATTGTATGGTCCAAATTGTCTATTTTCTGTGTTTAAAAAAAACCTTTTTCTTTTATTATAATTTATTTTGGCCGGTTTAAGATGATAAAAAGTGATGTAATATTTTTAATATTTTTTTTTCATGCACTATACTATCTCTTGTTGCCACAAAAAATTATGTAATGTTTGAATAATATTTTTAGTTCTTTAAACAGATGAAAAACCCAAACTATTAAACCTTGAAGAAGTATTATTTAAGTTTTCTTAACTCTTTTTTTTTAACATGCGTTTTACAAAAACAAGTAAACTTTTTTTTTTTTCAAAGGTTGACATTGGGGAATTAAACCCAAATGTTCGCAAGGGGAAATTTTTGTTTATATATTCGAATAGCTATCCGCAAAAAAATTGAAGTATAGCAGTCAGTGCAGTATATTTGACATTTTTTGGTTCGAGTATTTAAAGACACGACTGCTAAATTGGTTTTGCATCAACGATTCAAGCGGAATCCGGTTCATAAAAAATTGTTATCATTACGCAAACATTTTTAATCTAGCCCCTAAAACTAGAAAGTTAAAGGGCAGGATGAAGAGAAACGAAAAATGCCCTTTGTGATCGCAGTTTTTTAAACAAACTTTCTTTTGTAAAAATAAATAAATTTTGATCCAGTAAAAACAGAGAGTTATTTTCACGGTATATGAAAAAATGTTGAATATCTGTCAAGGCGTCCTGAAATTTAATGAAATTTTTTCTCTTCTTTTTTAAAATGTCTCCCTAATGGTTTTGCTTGTGCAGATATTAAACAACTTTTATATCAACATGCAAAGAAAATTAAACTCTCTATTGAACTGGATCAATATTTTTTTTATTTTGCTACAAAAAAAAAGTTTCGTTATACAAACTGCAAAATTTTTGGCTTTCCTGGCCCCCCCTTTTTATCCCCCCTTTTAAAAACTTATTACCCAAAGGGATTAAAAATATATAAAAATTTAAAGATGATTTTATGAAATAAAAATATATCAGTTTGAGACAGGGGTTCCCCAGCCTTTTTTGGCTTGCTCCCCCTCTAAGCTTATTTGCATAAATTGCCCCTTTATATTAGCAAAATGTGTAAGGGAAACATTTAGTGTTTTTTTCGGTTTTTATTTGTTGCGACGAAAGTAAAGGGGCAAATATTGGGTTAAAAACAATGAAAAAATAAAATGAATAAGTGCATATATTTTTAATTCAAAAAGCAAAACCAAAAAAAAAACTAACACATTTAATTTTTTAAATTTTTTTTAAAAACTGTTTAATGTTTAAATTGAAATAATTTTTCTAAAGGTCAATATTCGTCATATGTTAAATTTAATTTTTCTATCTTTTGATGATATTTCGTTTCACTGCGGGCATCCCCACTATTCAAAATTTTAGTGCCCTTTAAAAATTTTTGGCACCGCGGGTTTAAAAAATTGAAAATTTAAAAGGGGTAATCAGGGAAAAGGAAAGCTAATTATTTGTGTGCGGGGAGGGGGAGCTTTATAGAAAGTATATTTTATAAAAAATTTATATTGGGGGGGGGTTGGAAGGTAGGGGGGAGTAGCAAAAAAGTTTTTTGGGCGTTGTTTTGAAATATTTAAACTTAAATCTAAAGTAGGTTATTAAGTCAAATTATAGAAAGATGGTTTAAAAAAAAAAATTAAATCAAACTTTAAGTTAAAAACGATTTTAAAGCTTTTTTTAATATGTATATTTTTTTTTTTAAATCAAAACCCAAATTTGAATTAGTCTTGTTGATAAAAAATTGTTTTCTCAAAAAGAATCCTATGCCGTTTCTCCTTAAAACATTTTTACAAATATTCATACGTAAAAGTCTGTAACCGTACTGCACTTTCGATAGATGTGAACGTAGACAAATTGATAAACTATTCAAATTTGTTTGAACTACGTCTCAAGGTTAGCTTTAAACCCTCATTTTTTCACTTTTTATGCAGGATATGTCGGCGGGGGAACAATGTTTAGTCCTTTGTTTGTTTGTTTGTTTGTTTGTTTTTTACTACCCTGACAACTAAACAAACTTTGTGAAAATACCGGTCTTCAACAAAAAATTTAAAATATCCGCGTTACGTAGGTTTTTTTTAAAAAATATAATCGTGGTTCCCAACCCTTTTTTGGGCCCCTCCCCCTTTTGGGGTTGACTAACACTTCGCCCCCTTTTTTTTTCATTGTATGCCAATTTTAATTTGAAAAATAAAGGGGTAAATAATAATGCAGTTTTATTTTAAACAATTTTACCACCGTTTTTTAAAAAACCAAAGCAGTTTTATCCGGTCACTTTTTAAAAAAAATAGAAAAAAAATGTAATTTTTTACAGATTTTTTTAAATAACAAAGAAGTGAAATAATTAATAAAACATTTAGTACATTTAAAAAAAAAGGAGTACATGTTTTATTTTTAAAAGGAATTGGGAAAAATTAAAAGTTGACGTTAAAATTTTAAAAAAAAAATGGAAGTTTGAAAAATTTGTTATTGTTTTATTTACCTTTTTAATGGCTACCTTTTGCTTGGGAGATTTCAGTTAAAATTTAATATCCGGCTTTATGTTTGTCAAGTTTTAGGCGCAAGTCTCCTTTGAGGCAAATGTCCAACTTATTTCTTTTTTTTTGGAGGAGTGGACAACAAAACTAAACCTTTTTTTAAATAAATATGTTGACGGGGAAAGAGAGAGAAATGGGTTCAGTTTTCCCCACAGTTGTGGATAAATGTCCATATCTTTACCCCGCCTAACCGTAACCGCTCTGCTTGAAAATGATTTTCGCCCCACAGTCTACTTCAGATCTAAAAAAACCTGTCTGCAAAGAGTTAACAAAGCATATCCCCAGCTTAAACAGAAGGATTAGAATCCAATCGGAATTTTCAAAATTGGTCAAATCTTAATTACATGTCGTTTTTAACTGGGCAAGGTGTCAGTCAAAAATTTGGGTTTTGTCTTTTTGGGGGTTCAGGAGTTTTCCCCCTTTCGAGAGAACCTTTTTAAGTTTTTCGGAAACTGAATCAGTCTTTACGGGCCCAAAATTCCCTTTTGAATATCAAATTGGCGATGAATAAAGAAATAAATTTCTTTGCCTTTTTAAGGTTATCTTGTTTCCTTTAAGCCTTATATTATTCGTTATTCTTTCAAAATTCTGTAAGGACCAAGTTTCCCAAATTGCGTTCTTCAAATTCTACTTAAAAAGGGGCAGACGTGTGAGAAAACCAGTAACCGTGTCAAATAATTCAAAAAAACGGCGCAAAAAAATTTCCTTTTGGAAAGACCTCACGGCCCCTAGTAGAAGCAAAGCGTTCGAATTTCCCCATCATTTTCATCGCAAAAGTGTGGAAAAGACGTCATTGAGGGGAAATTAGCTTAAACTTGTTTACACCGTAATAACCGTTTTTGGGGAACCACTCAAATTTTTTTTTTAGTAAATTTTTACAATGAATGAAAACAGTGAATAGTGATGCCTCTGGCCTTCTTTCTTTTAAAGGGGGGCAGAAAAACCCAGCATGACGACCCGACATGGAGGAGCACCGTTGTTTCGCAAGCGCCCGTTTTTTAGGGGGAAACTCTTTTTCCTCAAAAAAATCTTTTTACCACTTTAAAAAACGCATCCCTTGTACATATCTTGCAAACCATTTCCTCGGTAATTTTCCCTTTTTTTCATTTTATAAACCCTAAGCTAATAAATTCTTTGTTTCAATCAAAAGTTGATTTATCAATTGTATGCAAATTTACTTTTTTTCAAAAAAATTGGGAGTTTGGATTCAACGTCTGTGGCCCTTTCGTCAATTCGCCCCGGGAAAAAGTTTGTTGTCAAAGGAACCCAAATTTACTTACTTTTTTATAGGGCCCCCGCCCCGCAGATTTCAAAAATTTTTTTGGTGCCGGTAAAACAAAAGTTTCGCCAAATTTGGGGTTTTCCACTTTAGGATCAATAAAGACACCCTAAGAAGCAAGGACCTTTGTCAAACATTGTGGTTTTTTAAAAAATTCCCCTAACATTTTGGCCGTTAAAAACCTTTAGCTTTGAGGTGTTGAAAAAAAACTAAGTTCTTTACTCAATTTTTTCACTGTGTACCCTTTTAAATGATCTTTCATTCGCGAAAACTTTCATGGTTTCATTCTAAAAAGTTTTTTCGCACAAAAAAACAATGTGGGGAAAAAGCCATTTGGGTGACGGATAAAAATCCGAATTTTAAATATCAGGGAGATTTACGACACTTCTTCTTTTTTGAAACATGTGCATAATTTTACACTTCAAAACAAAAAGCCATAAAAAAGAAAGACCCACAAAAAAAGTGGGGGGCCACAAAGGCTAGTGAGGGCGAAGACAATGTAGGTCAATGGCAATTTTTTTGTGTTGGGAGGGGGGGGAGGGGTTGAGTCACATCGGCCGCGTTGAATAAAACAGATGGGGGACTGTGAAGGGGGTGAGGCAGTGAACCGCCCGGTAAATGCCAGTGATCGTGACCCGGGAAAATTTTACTGAAGTACATTTTAATTTTTTTCCCCCTTTGAATACTCTCGCCCCCAAATCGCCCCCCCCCTTATTTATTGCCCCCCGATACCCCAAAACCCCCCACTTGGGGGGGATCGCCCCCAGGTTTGGGGAAACCCCTGATATAGTAACCCGGCCCCAAATTTTTTTTTAGGAGAAATAGGCAGAGGGGAGGTTTTTGATTGGTTTTCTTTTTTTTTTTAGAGCCACGTGGGTAGAAGCACCCCGACACTTTGTCAGAAGGGAAAATTTTTTTTTTTGCAGTAAAAAAAAATAGTAGGTGGTTGTGGTAAATCGTTTTTTCCCCAAAGGAGGGGATCAAAAGGGGCAGAAGGGTACCAGTCAGCGGGGGAACGGTCCCCCATTCAGTAGAGTCTGTTTTTTTCCTTTAAAAAAGGCTTATTTTTTTAGGGTTCAATTTTAAACCCAAATTTTTTTTTTTTAGACATAGCATTTTTTGTAGCTAGGGCAAAATTTATTGTTGATGGCTGCAATTATGAAGAACGGCAGTAGAAATTTTTATATTAAAATATATAATTTTAAGGTTATCTGCTATAGAGAAAAAAAAAAGGGGGCCCCAAAAAGAGCCCTGTGGAACACCCCCTCAAATGGGCGCCAGTTTTGGGAAAATGTTGCCAATTTAACACTTGCTGGGACCCTGCAACTATCTCTCCACTGTATACTGCCTGGGGAAAATTTTAAAAAATACATGCATTTGCTGTAGAATATTAAAACCACATATTATAATTTTTGAAAATTTAATTATATTAAGTGTTTTGGGTCGCGCATCCAGGGGAGCTGTGTCGTCTGACATTTTTCAAGCGGTATTGTACATTTTGGAAACCGTAATAAAAAAAAATTGTTATTTTTATTATTGTTGTATAAATTTTAAAAATTTTTTAAAATTAAATTTTCCTCTCATCTTGTTAACATAACAAAATAGTTAAAAATCAAGATGTATAAGGACGGTGTTATTGTTGGGCGCCACCCTAGTATCTAGGAGAAAAATAAAATTTTTAAAAAAAAAAAAAGAAAAATTTTTCCCAGTTAATTCAAACTTGTCACTACGACTCTCAAAACTCGAGCCTGGGTAAACTTAAAATAAAAACAGAACAATTCAGAAAAATGGTTTTTTGGAAAAAAAATGTAAATTTTGACAATAAAAAAATAAAAAAATTATAAAAAAACAAATTTTTGGCACTTTTTTGGATTTATTATTGTTTTCCACTTTACCATATCCAAGCCTACCCAAGGGAATTTGGGTGAAAATAAATCTTTTAACAAAATATAGAACAGGGATTGTTGAGACAAAACAAAACAAAAAAAAAATATAATAATAAAAAAATTTAAAAATTAAATAAAATGAAATGATAATTTAAATTTTCTACATTTTCTGTATTTCTGAAAGTAATGTTTTTTTTAGGGAAAAAAAAAAATTATAAAATTTTAAATTGAAAAGTTGGCTTGGCCCACACTGAATTAGTCCATATTGCACCAACTTCAGAGATTTTTACACTTAGAATTTTTTTTAATTTTTACGCAAATGAAACGAAAATAAAAAATCTGTTATTTTACAACACTTCCTTTTTCATTCCAAACGTGACTTTTGTTTTAACACCCTTTAATTTATTTTTAAAAAAAAATTTTTAATTGGAGTACCAGATTTGGGTCCCTGTTAAAACCACTAGAAAAGAAGACCTGTAAAATTATAAAAAAATCTTCCCAAAAAAAAATTTAAAAAAAAGGGTTTTATTCTTTACCTCTCAGTCCAAGAGAAAACAAATATTTATACATAAAACCAAAAGATGAAAGTTGTTATGGCTAGGGGTAAAAATCAAATAAAAGCAGGTTTAACCCAAAAATTGAACTGTGTTTAATGTTAAAGAATTTAATGTTTATTTCCATTGTCAGAAATTTAAAAACGGCTTTTTTTGGTTATTTACATCGAGCTTTGTTTTTCTTTTAATTTACGGTTTGATAGAATGCGCATTTTCGTTGAAATCAAACATGGGTGACGTTCATTATAAAAGTCACAACTTCTTTAAAGGGATAATTAAAAAATTTAATAAAAGGTATGTTCTTCTTTAAATCAAAATTCCTTTTTAGATGATTTAAAACAATGTGTTACGTTTTTCCCTCCTTCCCTTTAATTTAATAGATGAAATGTATTATTTGTCAGGCCAGGGAACCAGCGTGTAGCTAACTTCGAAATGTTAAAAATTTAAGCAAAAAAATTGGAAATTGTCACAAAAAGTAGAAAAAAAAAAGGGGAAATACAAAGGTAGGGTGGCAAATAACGTCACAATCTGAATAATTAAAGCGTCAAGATTATTTCAAGATGATCGTTTTAAAGGGCCAAGTGAATGGTTTTTCAAGTGTTGGGGCATCTTGCATTTCATTCCACCGGACACCCCAATTTTGGGGGTCTTGGAAAGCGAGTGGGGAGTCGATGAAATTCCGTGATACGTGTTGTAAAACAAACAATCTAAACCCTTTTAAAAGTTTTGTACTGTGTACAGTCTTAGCAAAGTAGAAGCTTTCCCAAATTTCGTCTTCTTTGTAAAATTTTCAGCCGATCCCCTGACCCCGGTCAATTTTTGATAGGTGGGCCTTCACCGCAATTTTAAAGTCAAAATACACCCCAAATTTCCAGAACGACCATCCCGGTTTAACTGGTCTAACAAAGCACCAAGGTTGTGGAATGTTTGGGGCTCTAACTAATTTATCCAAATTCCGCAGCGTTCAAGGGGACCACTGGGTCCCTCGATTTCAACCCGGAATGGTTTGGGGTCTTGAAAGGCGATGATGTTCCCCCCTAAGTGGAAAATGGGGAAGAGATCTAGTGGTCTTGGGTAATCCGGTTTGATAGCTACTATATGTACATTTTCCCCTATTGTCAAAGGGTGGTACAAAAGCTGTGTCCCTTATCAATTGACTCAATTAAATAATTTTACAGAAATCTTTCCAGTGCTTTTTATTTTATATTTCACCCTTCTGAACTGTTGTTTAAAATAATGTTATTTTAGGGAAGTGTATGTTGTGTCCTGTGTGTCTTTGCATTTGTTAAACACCCTTTTGTATTACTATTGTACTTTCTTAAGTGCGGACCCGTTGTCTTTTTTTTGTTTTCATCCTAATGAAGCGGGCAACAAGGTAATTTTTATGTGCTTAATCACACAACCCCAAATAGCATCATTTCCTTTTTTTTCGCTATTTCGTCAAGGTCCCTTAAAAAAAGTACTGTGGTACGATGCGAACCACGGGCCGCCATCTGGTGACCACAGACCCATTGATTTAAAAAAATGACATTTTAAGAAAAATCGATATCATTAACGGCATTTTTTAAAGAAAGAATCCCCGACTATGTATGTTTTATTGAAATTTTGTATACTAATGTATTGAAAAATTTATCTTTTTAAATAGATTTAAATTTTCTGTAAAAAAAACAATGAGTTTTTGAAATAAATCGTGGTAATAATGTTTTTAGTAAATCAAAAATTTACAAAGTAGGAATGACCTTTTTTTCAGTCTGAAAATAGGTTTTGGGCTAAGGGCGCAATCTATTATATATTATTAATAGGGCTGGACCCATTAACCTTTTTTTTCAGATTTGGCGATGCCCTTATTTTTTTTTACAATATTACAAAAAATGTATAGTAAAATACACAAAAACAATTTTAAATTTTTGATTTTTGGGATTTCATTTTTAATAAATAGTAGTAGGTATGTTTAAAAAAAGTTTAGATTTAAGTTTTAAAAGTTAATTTTTGGTAGATATGTACAAAAAATAAAAATATTTACAACGCGGTAGATTGGTACCTCGCATTGTGCTTGAACATGTCTAAGAACTTATCTCAAGGAGCGCTCAGTCCGATCGATTGAACTTGGGTCGCTCAGTAATCGGATGCAACCAACGTTTGTATCATTAAGAAAAAAAAAAACACTTATTATCAAATTCGGGTTTTGTGGCTAGCCCCCAAATACACAAAAGAGTAAAAATGATGTAACTTTACATATTAGTTGTTTTTGCTGTTGAACAAGTTAGGTTAAGCAAAAAATTAGTTAGTTAATTCAGCTAAAAGGGAAAAAAGGGGGTTATAAAAATTAAAAAACCAATGCAAAACGAAAATTATTTGTAGAAAGCAAAATGCGTGCGCAGTCAGCCCCAGCTTTTACTTAAAAAGTGTTTTAAAATTTTTTTTTATTGGTATAAAATTTTAACAATTAGGACTTGTTATTAAGCCATATGATTTATTTTTAAATTTGTATTTCCCCAAGAAAAAAAATCATACGGCCACCTAATATTGTTTTTTTTAGTGTTTAATTTGTATTGAGGTCTTTAGCTCTAATTTATTTATCAAGTATTTCTTTTTATTTAAAATAAGCCCCAGGGGTTAAAATTTTAATGGTTTATTTGTTTAGAATGTTGGTTTTGCTGTTTTATAAAATAAAATTTTAAAGCAGAATTAAAGAAATTTGTTTTACAGCAGAGACTGTATTTAAATATTTTTGTTGAACTATGAATTTATTTTCTTGAGTTGAGAATTTAAAAATTTTAATTTTGATTTTGAATTATGGTGTAAAATATCTGATAAAAAATGGGTTTTTCTTTGGTCGATTGTACCAATATCAGCCAAAAATCGGGTTATCGCATCGGCCCTAAAATTTATATATAAATTGAATTTAAACTAAAAATAAAAAGTTTGGACAATTAAAGGTGATCAAATTAAGTGAGGTTATTTAATTTAAGTCTGCGAGGGATGTCTTTAATTTAAAAATAAAAGTTTGACATAAAGTTGTAGGGCAGGTAAAAAAGGGGTTGACCAAACGGTTAGGAGTTTGGGGGTAACAGTCTATGAATAATTGCCTTAGAACACAACCCCTTTTCAGTGAAACCTCACCCCAAAAGTCAATATATAAGGTTTATGACTACCATGGTTGGAGATGGGTTTTTTAAAAAGTTAATACTTTTTTAAAATCCTTGCCCCAAAATAGCACTTGTGAGGTTTTTGGTACTATGATTAAGATATGATTTTAAGAACCACTTTTTTTGAAATATTTTTCCAAAACTCACACTTGTAAGGTTTATTTCACTTGAATTGTGAATGATTTTTAATTCCTTCCCCTAAAATACCCTTTCCCCAAAAAATCCAAATTTTTAGGTCTTTGGTTACTATGAGTAAGAAGATGAGGTTTAAGATGGGTTTTCTTTTTTGAAAACCTTCCCAAAAAATCACTTTTTTAGGTTTTTCTATTTATGAGTAAGAAGATGAGTTTTAAGATTAAAAGTTTACTAAAACCCCGGCCACAAACATCGCATTTTTAAAATTTCCCCCCATATGGTAAAGAGAAGAGTTTTTTGACCCCTCCTTCCCTTTTGAAAAACCCGCCCCCAAAAAATCCAAAGTGTAGGTTTTTTTTCATATGAGTTGAAATTGAAATTTTAAAACCCTTTTTCCTTTTTAAACACTTTCCCCCAATTATCAAACCCCTATTGTTTATGTTCACTATGAAAAAGGAAATGAGATTTAAATATCTCCCCAATCAAAACATTTCCCCAAAAATCCCTGTAGAAATATTTGTCATTATTAGTGGGAGAAGGATTGTAAATTTCCCTTTTCAGTAAAACCCCTTGTTTAAAATCCAAAATTGTTTTTTTTCTCATCTTTTTTTAATATTGGAAACTTTTTTTAGAATAGTGCCTCCTTTAATTTGTATCTTTCCCTTAAATCCAGTTTTTATTTTTCATATTTTTACCAGACTCCCTAATGTATTTTTTCTTACTAAACAGAACTTTTATCAAAAAACATTCTTCTTTAAAAAACCCAAAATATTACCAACCATTGGTGGGGAATTAGAAGTTTTATGTGGATTTTAAATAGACTGGCTTGGTTCAAAAATTTTTCCCCGTTTAATTTATTTTCGTTTTTAAATTGGGTTTATTGTAAACTAAGAATAATTGATTTTTTTTAAAAAAAAGATAAACTTTCTTAATATCATTTAAAAAATTAGGATATTAGAGAGTTTAAAAGAGTTATTCTTATGATTTAAAAAATGTTATTAATATTAGTAAGATGTAAAATATTTTTTTTTGTTAAAATGCATAGTGCATGAAGCAAATTTCTGGAAAAAAGTGAGATGTTCAGATTTTTCAAACTTAAAAATTCCAAATCGATTGATATTTTAAATTTTTTTGTATTTGTTTTATTTTTTAAATTTTTCAAATTGGGTTTTTTTTTTTAAACATAATTGTTTAAGTGAAGCGGCGATTTTGTTAGACTTTTACGCCACTAAATTTTCGGGATATAAAACAGAAGGTTTGTACTTGAAAAATAATATTAAAAATGTTTTAGAGTTTAAAAAAGGATAAAACAAACATTTTCAAAAGTAGTGAATAAAACAAAATCCATAAATTTTCCCGTTGACCTGCCGAATGGGCAAAATACCAAATAAACAATGGTTTAGTAACAAAAAATCATAGCGTGAATGGCATGAAGCGCCCATTGGTTAATCCCCCATCCAGACTACAAAATTTGCGGTTTTTTTTAACTTCGCCCCTTTGAAAGAGGTATAATTTCACTTTTTTGGAGAAAAAACAAGACTAAGCTAATTTAAGTTTCCTTCCTTGGGGACAAAGTCAATGATATAGTTGCAGTATGAATTTGTTGTAACAAACATCAAAAAAGCATAACACTGCCCAGCAAGGCATAGCCAAAAACCCACAAAACTTTTAAGACCAAAAAACCCCTTATTTTAAGAGGTGAGATTTTTAAGTGCCATTGAAGTTAGCATTGAAATTTTTTAAAACCATCTAGTATAGTTTACTTAATTAAACGAAAACTGTTTATTTTCCCCCTAGTATAGAAACCCCGGGGGGTTTTTATCTTTAGAAAGGGGTTTAACGGTTTTCAGGACTCTTTTCTATAAAGGCTGGCTTGTTCCCAAAACTAGTATTCCAATCATGATTTTTAACCAAAACTCAAACATAGGAAACTTACACAAAGCGATAAAGGTTTTTAACGATCATGTTTTCTCATGTGGTTTCAAAAGGGAGTAAAAACACAACATCTAATTGGATAGGGCCAACCCAAAGGGGCAGCAAACAAACCCACAACACACTCCAATGAAAAAAAGGGTCTTAAGGACCAAGTAAAAAAGAACAAGATATAAAAAAAACAATACCTATGATGTGGCCCAACATGATTTGGCAATAAAAACCAACCAAATTAACAAAATAAAGTCAACAAACTTTACGTGAAAAACCCCTTTTAAAAACTTGTAAGAAAAATCCAAATGAATTTTTATGAATTGAAAAATAGAGCCTCCGGCTTCTTTAAGTAAATAAAACATATTTTTACAACAAAAAATTTTCCTTTCGCCCGGTGGGGCCCGGGACGGTCCCTTTCGTCGTGCCCCCGAATTTTTTTGTATTGTTATACTGTTTGAAGGGGAAAAAGAGCTGTCATCGTTAATAAAAATTTGGGAACTGTGTTTGGGGGCCCCCAGCGGACCCAGGCGTTTTATACAATTTTAACTAAAAAAACTAGGGGTGGGGGGTTTTTGGCACACTTCTCGAGGGTTGGGTTTAGAAAAACGTGGGGCCCCCGGGCAATAAAGTATAAACCCCCCGCAAGCCATGTTCAACCCGCTCAGTAACTTGGAGGTTATTTGAGAACGGGGGTTTAAAAATGGAGATCAGTGCATGCAACTCTTCCCAGGAAAAATTTTTTCTCCCCAAGGAAAAGTTCCCGAGGGGGTATGCAAAAAAAAATTTTTAAAACATTAACAATTTAAAAATTAATATTATAAAAATTTTTTAATATGGGAACCCATTTTTTTCTGGGGGGGAAATTTTTTGTACGGGCCCTGAAATTGTCACCCCTCCCCTTCCCCCCCAAAAGCAAGTCACTCCCACATGTTGCCATGAAATTTAAAACAAACGCATTTAAAAACCCGTTTAGTCGGGCCATTTAAAGGAAATTTCCTCAATTAACTTTTTTGTTGTTTGATGATGCCCAGAAGGAATAAAAACTTTTGGCGGATTAAAATTGTTTAGCGGACAGGTTTCCAGGGGGGGAAATTTTGACTTGTAAAGTGAAAAAAAGTTTATGAAGCCTCATTTGGTCACTCGGTCTTTGGGAGTAAGATAAGAATAAAGGGTGCTGTGTGCCCTATCTCTCCCCCTTTTTTCAAAAAATAAAAAAAATACATTTATCTGTGTGTGAGTACTTCCCCTCCGGGTTTTGAAATGGGAATGTTTAAAGACGTGTTTTTTTCCCGAACCACCCCTTCTGTTAAAAGAGAGTATTTTTTAAAGATATTTTTTAAAATTTAATCAGGATTACTATCTTTAAATTTTTTAAAGATAAATAAAAAAAACCTTTTATTTTTTATATATTCCCCCTTGTGTAATAATCCCTGCGCAAGTAAAGAAAGGCCATAAAATTAAAAAAAAATTTAAATGGAAGGGTTACAAAAAAAATTGTTTTTTATTTTAATTTATTTATAAACAAAAAAATAAAAATTTTTTAATGTGATTTCATATATTTTATATTGCATCGCTTTTTAAAACTACCCGTTGGGGTTAAAAACCTTTAAGTACAATTACGCTAATGGTTGGGAAATTTGGGTTTAAGGGTTGAATTAGAGGAAGTTAATCGCATTTGCGGGGAGGTAGAGGGGAAAAAACCATTTGGGAAAAAAAAACCCCCCCAAAACCCGGGTTCCCCCGACCGAGATTCAAACCCCTCGATCCCCCCGTCCTGAGAAAGGAGCTCAACACGACCAGCGTGTTCCAAAATTACGCCCCCGAGGGGTTTTAATGTGAGTTACTTCGATATGAATGCAATTTATCGGGTTGATATTTTTACAACTGAAATGTTTTTTTCAAATTAAAAAAAACTACAATAATCAACCCAGGGTTTTTTAATATCGCTCGGGGGCCCCTTATTTATCCTTTTTAATTTTAAAAAAAATATCCGTAATTGGTAAAGAAAAAAATCACTCAGGAAAGAAAAGGGCTTTCAGAGGCCAAGAGAAAGCGAAAACCCTGTATAAATTATTAAAAAAATTTGTGATTTAAAACAAAAACCCTTGCAAATTTAAATCCTAGAAACCAAAAAAATTAATTTACAATGAGTGTCAAATAAATATGCCCATAAACGCTGTTTAAAAGTGTTTTTTTAGCATAAAACCCCCAAAATTCCAATTCGGGTTTAAAAAAAAAATTTTCCATGTACTAATTTAAATTATGCAAAAGTCTTAGGGATGAAAAAAGGATGCATTTTTGGAGCAACATGGAAAAGGGTTTTTGGGAAAAGCCTCCTGGGAAAAAACCTACTGAGTTCGAATCCCCCAAACCTCCGGGTCTTTTGGGGGTTTTGTTTACGGGAAAAAATTTATGCCTTGGACCGTGGTGAGCACCGAAAGGGGTTTAAAAAACCATTAATATGTAACGGTACAAATTTAGTACTTTTTAAAATTTAACCAACCCCATCCCCCTAAGCTAACCTACAAGTTTAAACCCTCTTTCATTTCATATTTACCCACTTCGAAAAAAACTTCAACATTAAGTATATTTCCTAAAATTAAAACTCTTCTCTTTTTCTATTCTATTTAGTTTCAAGCTATCCCAAAACATTTAAATTCCCCAATTCAATCTCACTTCTATTTAAACTGTTAAAGTACTTACCCTCTAAATCTTCTGGTTTAAACACAGATTTTCAAGCCTGGCCAAATTTAAAAACGCCCTTTAAATTTGGGACGAGGGGGGCAAATCTCCCATGGTGTCCAACAGTGTGTTTCTGTGGGCCTGGCCCACGAGTAAAAAAAGGGTAAACTACCGAGACAACTTCGAAAGTGGGGCGGACTTACCCCCCCTGGTGGGGGAGGGGTTAACCACCCCCAAAATCTCGCCTCCCCACATGGGGGCCCATCAGCCCCTTCCAGTTAAAAAGATCATAAAAAACAAATTGGGGTGATCTTGTTGGAGACGCGTGCCCAATCGGGAGAGGGGGAAGAGAGAAAGGGCCTTTACGTGCCCTAGTAAAGAGATTTGTAATCAACGTGACGTCCCCGGTTAGTTTTCTCCTCCCACTGTTTTTTCCCCCTTTGAACAAACGCTAAAAGTTGGTGGCAAAAACAAGAGAATGTTGACAAATGAATGCAAAAACCCCCGGGGTTTAAACGCTATTAGCTTCAAAAAAACCATCGGGGAAAAGGGATATTCGATTCAACATCTCCGGGGAAATAAAACAACTTTTATTCGTTTCGTCCTATCGAGGATGGACTATTTTTTTGGCACCACCGGGGAGGGTTTTTTTGATACGTGGATTAAACTGTTTTTATTCGTTTTGTCAGGAAAAAGTTTTTTCCCTGAAAATGGACTCTCCCGGAAATTTGTAAAACTATGTAAATCTTCGTTATTATTATTTATATTTTTAAATTTTGGGTAAATTTAATTTAAGACTCAAAAATTTTTTGACGTCAGAGACTAAGCTTGTATTTTTGGTTTAATTTGAGTTTATTGTGGGACATTTTTTTCCTATAAAAAAGCTTTTAAATTTTGGATCCCCGCCTCAGGCCCCTTCCCTCTTTTTTTTCATTTGTAAAATTATTTAATTTTTGCGTTCGTGCACAATTTAGTTATTTTTGAGGTGCAAAAATTTTAAATTTAAAATTATTTGAATTTTGAGTTTTTTTTAATTGTAGTTAACTTTAGTGCCCCAAACCAAAAAAATTGTGATTCCCACTTAGTAAGGGGTACAGGTCTTATTGGTTTTCCCGGGGGTTATCTACAACTTTACAAAAAAGGATAGTGTAAGTAAAGCGCATAAACACCTAGATAAAAAAACTTTTAAATTATCAAATGTCTTCTTAAAAATTTAATGAGGAAAAACCTCTCAAAAAAAACCCAGACGGAAATGTTTTTTTTAAAAAGTTTTGGGGTAAAAAACAAAATTTCTTGATAGTTCGCTTTGCAAGCCAGTTTTTAGGGGTTTACACAAAAAAAACCTTTTAAAAGGGTTTTTTTATTTTTAATCATTTTTTGAATTTTTAAAAACCCTCTCGAAAAATACCCTACACATTTTAAAATGTATTTTAAGGCTAATGTTTAAAAACATTAACCTAATTTGATATCCTTTCTTTGGAAATATTTTCCATCCGGGTTAAGGGCTGATTAAAATTTTAACCTTTTCAAATTTCTCCCGTAAAATGATTTATATTAAAACCACTTTCAAACATCGGATAAGGCCGGGCTTTTTTAAAATTCTTTTACAAACCCAGGTTTTTTAAACCCAAAGGAATATTTATTTTTCCCGGGCTTTTTATAGTAAAAATATGGGCCCAACAAAATTTAATCTCATAATTTCTTTAAACCTTCTTTTAAAAATTTTTGGGCCCAAAAAGATCATCAAGAAATCACATTAATTGGGGTTTAAGACAAAAAGGTTAGATTTGGAAATATTCTAAAAACCAATTATTGCAAAAATTTATTTTAAAAAAACCTATAAAATTTTTTTATCTTTAAATCGGGACTTATCTTTGACTTTTTTGTCACACAAAATTTAATTCGCTTTCGAGTTTTTTTTTGGGTTTTCCATGTATACCCCTTTCCCCGGGGAAAAGTAGAAGTTATTTTTTATGGGCATAGGGGGGAATTTCCCAAAAATTGGGTAGGTTATGACAGCCCTTTAAAAGATTGTTGTAAAAAAAAAAAACTAAAATGGGACGATGGGGTTTCCCCCAACCCTTAAAGCTTATATATAGGGGACAAATGGTTCTTTTTTGGTAGTGTTTTTGTTGTAATAAAAACATAATGAAAGTTTTCTAAAAAACCAGTAGCCCCCCAATATACCAAAAAGAAAAAATAACTAATTTTAACCTTTATTTTTTTTTTTGATTAAAGGCAAACTTAAAAGGCAAATTTTTTGGAATGCAGATTTGGGAAGCCAATAGCTCGGCCCTTCGTTTCTTCCTAAATATCTTAAAATTTGGTTTGGTTTGGGTCTGATAATTGCAAAATAAACAGCAACAGCGGTTGAAATACTTACTCTTATTAAGCTAAAAATTTTTAAACCCAACTTTAGAAAAAATTAAAAACCCAACAAATTGCGTGAGAAATAGTTTTAAAAAAAAAAAGGTTTAACGTTAAGGGGGCAGGTATAGTTTTTAAAATAGCTCAAAAAAAAAACCGCTACAGGAAAAAAATAGTTAAAATAAAACCTAAAGATGGCGAAAAAAAATAAATTTATAGTTTTTTTTTTAAAACCCCAATTTTTTATGTTGTGACACTTTTTAAAGTTTAATCCTTTTTTTAGAGATTTGGCTTTTTGATTCTGTAAAATTTAAAAAAATTTTTTAAATTTATAGTAATAAAATATATCTCAGGGATAAATTTGGCCAGTTTTAGGGAATTTTTCTAGATTTTTTTAGGCCAGCAAATCAAAAAAAATTTTTAAAATCTAAGAAAATTTAAAGATTAATACTTTTAAAGAAATTTAAAAATTATATAAAAAAATAAAACTGATGAAATAGTTAAAGTAATTTTTTTTCAAAGCTTTTATGTGTTTTAAAAAAATAAATTTAAATAATAAATTTTTAAAATACTTTTTCCCCCAAAAAAGCATTCCCCAGAACACTAAAAAGGAAGGTTTATAACAACAGCTAAACAGAAAAGGGGGTTATTAAACCCCCCCTTTTGGGTTTTTGAAAAAAACAAAAATAAATTGTGAAACTTTTTAAATTTAAAGTCCACATGCATGCACCCCAAAGAGAAAAATTTTAAAAAAATTTGAAAAAAGGAAAACCCGGGGAAACGCGGGTTTTAAAAAATTTTTTTAAACTAAGAATAAAAAAAATTTGGGAACCAAAATTCCCGGGCTAATTTTTTTAAAAAAATTTTTAAGCATTTTTTTTTCCTCCGTTTCCCGGTGATTAAAGAGTCGTTTTCGAGGATATTTGGGGTGTAGAGTAGGTGAATCTACCTGAACGGATTTTCACTCTATATCGCCAAGAAAATGCAGGAAACACCCCCTTAATATTAAATGCTTTGCATTTACATCCCTAACACTTTAAGCATAATACTATATATGCTACGGGGGATCAACAGCTACGAAAGGGAGTATTAAGCACCTATATAAAATCTCCCACGTGTTTTTTGGGTGCCCCACAATTTAAAATTTTAGAAATTGTGGCACTTTAAATAGCAGATATATAGAAAAATTTTTTAAATTTTGGGAAAATGTGTTTTTTAAGGAAATTTTTAAAATTTTTCCCGGCAGAACCAGGTTCCACAGCTATGTAGGATTGTTTTAGGCACTTAGTACTACAACCCCTCCCAAGTTTGTTCATGGCGCAAGGGCCAGATTTAGAAACTTTGCCCCCTTTTTAAAATGACGAATAGAAAGTTTTTTTAATGTGGATAAAATTTAAAATTTTCTTATTCAAAAATTTCCCGGAGAACCGGGTTACAAGGGTATGTAGGAATTTTTAGGCACCTAGTACAAAAACCCCCCCCAAGGTTCCTTTTCTGCAATTTAAAAATAAAAAAATGTGACCCCTTAAAACCCTTCCCGGGTTTTTTAAGAGTGCTATTTTTCATGTTTTAATTATAATTTCAAAAGTTAATCTTCTAAAAATTTTTTCGGGAAAAAAACCGGGTTCACTGTATATAGTTTGAAATTTGGAATCTATTTACTAAAATTCCCCATCAATTTTTTGTCAGGGCCGCAATTCGAATTTAGAGACTGGGGCCCCACTTTAAACTTGGCGTTGAAGATTTTTAAATTTCCCTGGGAAAAGCAAGTTTCCGCTTTCCTCAAAAACCCAAAAAGTTGACTAAAAATATGTGAAAAAAATTTTTTGTTCAAATATTTTATTTTTTAATTAACGTAATGGAAACAGAAATAAACCAAAATGTTAACATGGGGAAAGGAAAGTTAAAAACAAAATAAATGATATAAAGATCTAAAAAAACCCATTATATCCCAAATGCCTCTTCATTGATTTATTTCACGAACCCAAATCAACCCCAATATAATAAAAAACCTTCCGGGTTTCCAGGGCTACAAGGGGTTTTTAGTAAGTATGTCTCTATCATGTTCTCATTGGACATTTAAAATCAAAACTCAGACTCAGCTTTCTCGTTTTTTTAAATCTCAAAACAAAAAGATCCCTTTGTCTCTATGGGGTTGGGTACTTTGGGTTCCCTTTTTAACTGTCGAGGTGTTTGTGCAATTTTTCCATGTCTTCAAAGTCCTGGGGTTTTTTCACAAACGGTTCATGAAGGGTCACTAAACCAGTCCCAAAATTTTTAACTGCTTCCCGATTACCCAGCAGATAGGCCCCATTTTAAAAAAACCAAATCATGTTTTTATTTCCTGTCTTTTTGGGGTCTCCCCCCCAAAAATCTGCATTTGCATTTTAAAAAATGGTTGGGTTCGACTCTTGCCCGGGTAGTTTTAAAATTTATGAAATTTTCTATGCAGGGATTTTTTTTAATTCGGGTTGGTACCCCGTTAAAGGGTTCTTTTTTTTTTTTTAGGTAATCTGTGTTATGCCTATAAAACTTATGTAACAGTTGGTCATGTTTTTTCTTAGTTATAGAAAAATCTTTGTTAAGTTTAAAACCGGTTAATTTTTTTCTAAAAACTTGTGAACTTGACCCCCAAGTTTTTGTTTCTTGCCCTTTTTTCCCCTTAAAAAAACAAAATTTTTGTTTAAACTTCGGCAAATTTCACTTTGCAGTGGTTCCTGAAAACCCATGAGCTGAAGGACGTGCGATTTGCAATTTTGGGGTTTTCATGTGGGGGGCTAAATACAATAGTGATCCTATCGACCTTCAAATAGATGTCTTTTTGGACTAAAATGGGTTTTCGTTTTTCTTTTTTTTTTCTGGTAACCCAGAATCCTTTGGGGAATTTTGATGGCCCTGTTGTCTACCATTTAAACTCCCTCAAAATTTTATTTTAAATTATAGTTAGTTTGATGGGGCGTATAAAATCCCATTTTCCCATACGTTCTTTACTGTATTTCAAGATAGTGATTCATTTTATTGCTTCAGTTCCCCGAGATTCTTTACTTGAAAGTGTTTTCTAGAACACACTAAAAAAATTATTCAGTGGCTATTTCTTACAAAAACTTTTTATCAACCCTCCACATAAATTAGTACGTGGGCCCAATCCTGATTTACTTGCTTTGTGTACGGGCATGGATCTTGGGACACTTTGCCTAAAACCATTTTTTGTCAAGATCGTTTTTTAAATTTAGTGTTCCATTTTATTTCCTATTCCCTTTTGCTTAACCCCATAATCGCCCAAAAGGGGGTTTTTTAAAAACCCCTTAAAACTCCAATTTGTGAAACCCTTTTTGGTTGTCCCACAAACACTTCATGTTCCAAGCCCCAATTGAGATATCCCAAGTTAAATTGCCCCATAATGATGCATTTTTCATTCTTCTTTTCCCATTAATTGTAAGTATTTTTCTGAGCGTATTTTCTTTTTTTCCCACGGGTGCAAAAAACTTCATTTTCACATTATATTTTTGGAAAAAACCTTGTGCCATAAGCCCGAGCTTTGAAAGGGTTTCACTTTGCCCTTTTTATCACGTTCCTTCATTTTTGTACCCCCATTTGGGTTTTCCGACTAATGTTTTAACCTGGAGGTAGGAAGGTGAGTTCCCAGGGTATTATTTTTCTTTTTTAAAATTAAAATTTCTTCATTCATTACCTTAACCCACGGAAAAGGTCAATACTATTCATGCCTTTTTTGGGGATTTGGGTTCCACAATAGGTGGGGGTTCCCTTAATCCCTTTTTCCCAGAAACCCTGATAAATGGCTTTTTTTGTTTGCCCCTTTAAAGGAAAAGTTTTTTGGAAATGGATGCCCCTCCTCGGGGATTTTGAAAATCTTCCCCTTCAGATGGAATGGTTAGTGTACATTTGTTGGATTCTTAAACCTCTGATGTAAAGGTGGAATCATTATCTTTTAAAACCCCCAATTTCCAGGCCCCTATGGTCGCCCGGGCCCCCCCAATGCGAGAAAAAAAAAGGGAAAACTTTCGGGTTTTTCTGTGCTTTATAAATATGGGGACAAACGGGAAATTGGACATACTTTATTTACTCTATGCATTTTAAAAATTTTTAAAAAAATATAATTTTTTATTATTTTTATTATTTTTATTATTATTTTTTTGGGTTTTCTATCTTACGTTTGGGCCATTCCTTTTGTCATTGAAACTTGGGCCAAAAAACCCTGGTCCTCTCCCTCCTCTTTCAGCCCCAGAATGTTCAAAAGTCATCCAATATTTGTTTCCCTTCTTCCTAAGCCCTTTCTTTTTTTCCCAATTTTTCCCTTCTTGAATCGAGGGGCTCTGTCCGATCAAACTGCTTCGCCCGAAAATCAAATCCAAAATAGTTTCTTTTCACCCCTATTCTTAAAATTTCTTTTTTTGTAAACCCGTTTGTCCCCCTGATATTTTCAAGTCTTTTTTCCCCACCCAAAAAATTTTAAAAGCTCCCCAAAGTATTTCTTTTTTCTTTACTCAAAGGTTTTTATGTTTTGCTTCATAAAAATGCTATGCCCCAAAATGTAGTTTTTTCATCATTGTATTCTTCATTCCCAAACTCAATTTGTTAGTCAGCATAACCTTTTTGTTGAAATTTTCCTTGATCATGGTAATCCCCAACAAAAATTTTCTTGGTGCGGGCTTCAAACGAACATAGCTTCAAAAGGGGCGACTGAAGAATAAAAAACCCATAGGTTGAAAAAAACCCGGAAAAAACAAGTTTTTTAAAAAATGATGCAAAATGCAGTTGTTTAAAAATTTATTTTATTCATTAAAAATATTTCAAAAAAATTTTTAAAAAAAATCAAAAATCATTTATTGCATGTAAAAAAAATTTCAAAAATTTTCTCTTCTCCAAGTAAATCGATGCCTGTATTTTAAAAATTTTTGATGAGTTACAAAATTATACAAAATCAAAAACGTTCCCAAAAACCAAAAATAAGAAATTTTAATTATTTTTTTAAATATTGTTTTGAGTTGGATAAAAAAGGGAAATTTTTTAAAAAAAATTAAATAGTTTTGAAAAATTTAGTTTCGTTATTTTAAAAGAATTTTAAAAAGGAAATTTTAAAAATAATTTTCAATTTTTGACAAAAACCCTTTTCTTTTTTAAGTGTTGGGGAACCCCAAAAACCTAAACATTTGATTTTCGAACTGTTTATCCAGCTAAAAAACCATCGTAAACATTTTATCAAAAATTAAAACCCTATTGTAAGCTTTGTGTAACCCAGCAAACCCAAAACATTGAACTAGGTTTGGAAGTGGGTTCGAAAAATTTAGAAAAAAAAAACACTAAATGGTTTTACCGCGTTTTTTTTTAAAAGGGAAAAAACCTGAGATTAATTTTATGTTTTTTTTCTTTATGAAATTAGTGCGTTTTTTTTATGGACTTTAAATTCACCCTAAACAGTCCCCCAATACACGTCGTTCAAAGTTATTATCCCTTTTTCCATTTTTGTTTAATTTTTAAATTTTTAAAACCCGGGTTATCTTACCTCCAAGCCCAAAGTTTTGGGCTTTTTAATTTTTTTGGGAAATTTTTGGGAAAAGGGGAAAAAACTGTGCCCGGGGAAAAAAATCCAAGGGAGGAATTTTTTGGGGTTTTTTTAAATTTTTTTTATTTTATTCAGAAGTAAAAAAATACACATTTTTCAATAATTTACCTTTTTTGTTTTGGGGTATTTTTTTAAATTTTTAAATTTTTGACCCAACCCAAAACAAAGGGTATTTTTTTTTTGGTATTGTTATTAATTGTTTTTGGGGGTTTTTGGTTTTTTACCCAGACAACTCTAGACACCCGGGAAAATTTTGTTAAAAATGGTGCTGAACCCCGTCCGCCCCATGAACTCCCAGAATTCGGGGGGAAAGGGGGTTTTCCCGTGGTCCCAGGTCATATTTTTTCGTGCTTATCTAAATTTTTTTTTTTAACTTTTTTAAGTTTGGAGCCCAAAATTAAATTTTTTTTATTTTGATTCCCAAATTTATTTTTTTCTTGTTCAGCCTTTTGGGGTTTTTTTTCACAAATTATATATATTTTTTTCTCTTTTGAAAAGACTTTTTGGGACATGAAAGGTTTTCCAAGACTCATGTCCCCGCGATAGTATATAGAGCTCCCCCTTTTTAAAAAGTAAAAAAAATTTTTACACCAATTTTTAATTGATATATTATTCCATATAAAGTTCGTTTTTTAAATTTTATGGTCCAAAAATTTTTATTTTCTGTTTTATTTAAAAAACCCTTTTTTCTTTTATTATAAATTTTTGTTGGGGCCCGGGTTTTAAGATGATAAAAATGTGAGTGTAATTTTTAAATATTTTTATTTTTATGCACAAAACTATCCTCTTGTTGCCCCAACATAATTTTAAAAAGTTTGGAATATTTTTTTTGTTCTTTTTAACTAGTCATGAAAAAACCAACATTTAGAAACCCCTTTAAGAAGTAAATTTTTATAAGTTTTTTTAACTCTTTTTTATTTAAATATGAGTTTTTTCGGAAAAAAGTAAAATTATTTTTTTTCCCAAAAGGTTTACATTAGGGAATTTCAAACCCAAAGTTCGCAATGGGGAAAAAATTTTTTTTAAATTTTTTCAGAATAGCTTCCCAAAAAAAATTTAAGTATAAACAATCAGTGCATATATTTTGACATTACCCCTTTAGTTCGAGGCAAATTTTAAGACACGATGCTAGATATTGGTTTGCATCAACGATTTCAAGCCCATATCCGGTTCATACAAATTGTTATTCATTACGCAAACATTTTTTTTATCTTTGCTACCTAAAAAATAAAATTAAGGCAGGGTGAAAAAGAAAGCGAAAAAAAGAACCTTGTGATCGCTTTTTCATAAAAAACATTTCTTTTGTCAAAAAAAATAAAAAATTGGGTCCAGTAAAAAAAAGAGATTATTTTTTACCCCGGGATAGAACAAAAGGGGAATATCTGTCAAGGCTGTCCTGAAAATTTTAAAGGGCAACTTTTTTTTCTTCATTTTTAAAAAAGTCTCCCCCTAATGGGTTTCTAATTTTTTTGGGCAGATATTCAACAATGTTGATATCAAATGCGAAAAAAAATTAAACTCTCTATTTGAAATGGATCAAAATTTTTTTTTTTTTGCTGACTAAAAAAAAAAATTTGTTTTTAAAAAACTGCAAAATTTTTGGCCTTTTCCCGGCGTCCCCTATTATCCCCCCTTTAAACTTATTATCCAAAAAGGGGTTAAAAAAAATATATAAATTTAAAAATGAATTTTTTAGAAATAAAAAAATATCAGTTTGAACAAATGGTTCCCAGCCTTTTTTTGGGTTGCGTAACCCCTCATTTAAACTTATTTGCATAAATTGGGGCCCCTTTTTTTTTAGCAAAATGTGTAATGGGGTACGTAGTAAATTTTTTTCGGGTTTTTTTTTTTTGCGACAAAGGGGAAAATAAAGGGCTAATTTTTGGGATTAAAAAACAATGTAATAAAAAAATGAATAAGTGCATATATTTTTAAACCCCAAAAACAAAGCCCCCCAATAAAAAAAAAAACATTTAAAATTTATTTAATTTTTTTTAAATGTTTTTAAAGTTTGAAATTTAAAAAATTTTCTCAAGGTTTAAAATCTCGTCATATGTTTAATTAATTTTTTATCTTTTTATGATATTTCGTTTTTTCATGCTGGCAAAAGCCACTATTCAAATATTTTTCCCCCGTGTCCTTAAAAGTTTTTTGGGGACCGCTGGTTTAGGAAATTGTAAAATTAAATGGTAATCAAGGGGTAGAAAGTAATTATTTCGGTTTTTTGCGGGGGGGGGGGAGCTTTATAGAAAGTATACGTATTAATTAAAAATATATATGTAAAGGGGGGGGGGGTTTGGAAGGTAGGGGTGAAGGGGAAGGGAGAAAAGTATTTAGGGGAATTTTAAATTTAAATATTTAAACTTTAAACTAAAGTAGGTTAAATTTAAATCAAAAATATAGAAATGATGGTTTAAAAAAAAAAAAAAAAATCAAAACCCTTTTTCAAATTAAAACAGGGTTTTAAAGCATTTTTTTTTAAAATGTATATTTATTTTTTAAAACAAAATCCAATTAGAATTAGTCCCTTTTTGAAAAAAAATTTTTTTTTCAAAAGAATTTCCCATTCACGGGTTCCCCCTTTTAAAAAAGTTTTCAAAAAATTCATACTTTAAGTCATGTAACCCCTATTGTCACTTTTTGATAGTAGTGAACGCAGACAAAATTTTTTATAGATATTCAAATTTGATAGAACTATCGTCTCAAGAAATTAAATTTTTAACCTCATTTTTTTTACGTTTTATGAAAAGGGTATGTCGGCGGGGAACCCAAAGTGTTAGTTTTCTTTTGTTTGTTTGTTTGTTTGTTTTTTTGTTTTAAATAAACCCCGACAAAATAAAAAAAACTTTTTGAAAGTACCGGTCTTCAACAAAATTAACTCACCGCGACTTTCGCTAGGGTTTTTTAAAAAAATATAGATCATGGTTCCCAAAACCTTTTTTTGCCCAAAACTCCCCCTTTTGGGGGTTTACTAACACCTATTTGCCCCCCTTTTTTTTTTCATTGTATGCCCAATTTTTTAAATTTTAAGTAAGGTGTTTAAAAAATAATGCAGTTTTTTATTATATAAACAATTTTTCCCCCGTATATTTAAAAACCCAAACCAAAAACATTTTATTTCCCGGGCACTCTTGAATAAAATTTGGGAAAAAAAAAAATAAATTTTTTACAGAAATTTTTTTTAAAAACAAAGAATGAAATAATTAAATAAGATCATTTTTGTACATTTAAAAACAGGATACATGTTTTCATTTTTAAATTGGAATCTTTAAAAAAATTAAAAAAAGTTGACAGTTAAAAATTTTAAAAAATAAAAAGGAAGTTTGAAAATTTTTTATTGTTTTATTTTTCCTTTTTTAATGGCTTTCCTTGTGGGTTTGGAGAATTTTAGTTAAAGCTTGAATTTTCCCGGGTTTTTTTCGGCAATTTCCCGGGGGCAAATCTCCTTTGAGGGAAATGTCCAACTTATTTTTTTTGTTTTTTTTTTGGGGGTTTTTTTTAAAAAAAAAAATTTTTTTTTTTTTTTTTTTTTTTTTTTTTTTTTTTTTTTTTTATTTTTTTTTTTTTTTTTTTTTTTTTTTTTTTAAATTTTTTTTTTTTTTTTTTTTTTGTTTAAACTTGGCCCAAAAAACATCCTTTTTAACTTAAAAAATTTTTGGGCGGGGAACCAATTTGGGAATTTGCCCCCAATTGGTAAGGCCCCAAATTTACCCCGTAATTTTAACCCCGGAAAAAATTTTTCCCGTCAAAATTGGGAAAATTTTTCTCGGGGGTTTTCAAAAATTTCCCGTTAAAAAAGGGGGACTGGTAACAAAAATTTTAAAATGTCAAATTTTTTTCAGAAATTTTTTCCGGGCCAAATTAATTTTTTCCTTTGGGGGAATAACAAAACTTTTTTTCGGAAAAAGAAATAATTTGGAAAAAAATTTCCCTTTGAAAACAAAAGGGGTTTAATTTTTTCTTTTAACCTTTTTAATTAACCCTTCGTTCTTCTTTTCAAAAATAACTGTAAGGTACGCAAGTTCCCAAATTGCGGGGCTTCAAATTTTCAAATTAAAAAAGGAAACCGACGTGTCCCCCAAAAATCAGTAAACCGGGGTCAAAAAATCAAAGAAAAGGGGGCAAACAATTTCCCCTTTTGGGAAAACCACCTCACGGCCGTAGGTAGAAAACAAGGTTTGAATTCCCCATCATTTTCATCGCAAAAAGTTTTCGGAAAGGGGGTCCCTTGAAAGGGGAAAATTGCTTTAATCTTGTTGACCCAGTAAAACCAATTTTTTTGGGGCACCCCCAATTTTTTTTTTCACTAAGTTTTTTAAAAAATTTAAAGACAACGTGAAAATTTATGACCCCCCTTTGGGACTTTTTTTTAAGGTGGGCTAGAAACCCAGCATGACGACTGACATGGGAGGGCACCGTCTGTGCGCAAACCTCAAATTTGTTAGGGGAATCTCTTTTTTCCCCAAATAATTTGGAAAAAAATTTAAAAATCGACGATCCCTTTTGTTTTCCCGTAACTTGCCAAAAAAACCCCTTTCCTCGGTAATTTTCCCTTTTTTTCATTTATAAAAACCCCCAATTTAAACAATAAAATTGCTTTGTTTTCAATCACAGTTGATTCATCCAAATTTTATGCAAAAATTTTTTTTTTTTTCAACAAAATTTGGGGAGTTTGGATTTTAAACCCGGGCCATTTTTGTCAATTCGCCAGGAAACAGTATTGTTTTCTTTAAAGGGAACCCAAAATTTTACTTTTATCCCTTTTTAAATTGGGCCCTCGCCTAGCTGATTTCAAAAAATTTTTTTTTGGGGAAACCCGGTTTTTAAAAAAAGAGTTTCGCCAATTGGGGTAGGTTTTTCCACATTTAGGGTCAAAAAAGACACCTCGTAAAAAGAAAAAAACCTTTGTCAAATCGGTTTCCGTTTTTTAAAAAATTCCCCTCACATTAGGCCGGGTTTTAAAACCCCTTTTGCTTTTAGGGGGGTTGAAAAAAAATAATTTTTTACTCACTTTAAACACTGTGTACTCTTGATTTAAAAAAACTTTCATTCGCGAAAAGCTTTAGGTTTTTTATTACTAGTTTAAAAATTTTAAAAGCAAAAAAAGGGCAATGTGGAAAAAATGCACATTTTTCGGTGACGTGATAATCCGAATTTTAAATATTTAAGGGGTATTGACCGGGCACTTTTTCTTTTTTGAATACAATTTGCATGAACTTTACACTTTAAAAAAAAAACGCCCATAAAAAGAAAAAAAACGCACCCAAAAAATGATGGGGAGGCACACCCAAAGGGGTAGTGAAGACTGAAGGGCGAAAGTAGGTCAATGGCAAAATTTGTTGTGTTGGCAGGAAAAGGGGGGGGGGTTTTAATCACCATTTGGCCCGTTGAATTTAACCCAAAAGGGGGGGGGACGGGAAAAAGGGGGGTTTTATGCAGTGAACTCGCCGGTGGAAAAAGTCAGTGACTCTGTACCCCGGGAACTTTACTGTACATATTTTTTTAATTTTTTTCCCCCCTTTAACCCCATCGCCCCCCCAAACGCCCCCCACTTTTTTTATTCCCCCCTGATAACCCAAAAACCCCCCACTTGGGGGCGATCGCCCCCAGGGTTTGGGGAAACCCCTGATATAGATAAACCTTGGCCCAATTTTTTTTATAGGGGGAAATAGTGCAGAGGGAAACGTCTGATTGGTTGCCTTTTTTTTTTTTTTTGAGCCACGTGGGTGAACAGCCCCCACCCCTCTTGTCAAAGGGAAAAAATTTTGTTTTCGCGTAAGCCAGTACGAAGGTGGGGTTTTGTGAGTAAATCGTTATTTCCCCATGTGAGGGTCAAAAGGTGCGGCAGAAGGGAGTACCATCAGCAGGGAACGGGCCACATTTTATTGTAGTTGCTTGTTCCTATAAGAATGGCTTTAGGGTTTTTTTAGGGTTCAATTTTTTCCAATTTTTTTTTTTCAGAATAAACATTTTTTGTAGCTTTGGTCAATATTTTTTCCCTTGTTTGGTGCAAAAATTTTTGAAGAACGGTCCCCTAAAATTTTATTTTATATATAATATTTTGAAGGTTTCTGCTATAGAGAAAAAAAAGCAGTTTGGCCCTAAAACTGACCCTGGGAACACCAGCCTAAATGGGCGCCATGTTTTAGCAAAGTTTCCTATTTAAACACTTTCTGGGACCATGCAAAATATCTCATCCACTGTATACTGCCTGGAGGTAGAAATTTTAAAAAATACATGCATTTTTCTAGTAGAAATTTTAAAATCCACCGTATTATAAGTTTTTGAAAAATTTAAAAAAATATTTTTTGTTGGATCGCGCTTTTCATGGGGAGCCTTTATGTCTTTGGTTTAAATTTTTATCAATGCGGTATATGTACTATGATGTGGAAACCTGTAATAAAAAAAAATTTTTTTATTTTTTATATTGTTGTAAAAAATTATTAAAATTGTGTCTAATATTTAAATTTTCCTCTGCATCTTTTTTAAACATAACAACAAAAGTTAACATCAAGATGTATAAGGGGGGGGGTTTTTGTTGGGCCCCCACCCCTAGGATCTAGGAAAAAAAAAATAATAAAATTAAAAAAAAAAAAGAAAAATTTTTTCCTCAGTTAATTAAGCATTGTCACTTTCGACTCTCAAATTTCTCGAGGGCCCCCTGGGTAAACTTAAAACTAAAAACAAGAACCCTTTTAGATAAAATGGTTTGTTGGAACAAAATGTAAAATTTTGACAATTTAAAAAAAAAAATGCATAAAATAACAATTTTTGGTTTGGGGACTTTTTTTTGGGTTTTTTTTTTTGTTTTCCACTTTCCAAAAACCCAAAACCTACCTAAGGAATTCCCGGGGAAAAATAAATCTTAGTTAACAAAGATAGAAAAGTATTGTTGGAACAAAACAAAACAAAAATTATATAATAAAAAAAAATTTAAAATTAGAAAAACAATTTAAATTTATTTAAATTAAAATTCTCTACATTAGTCTGTATTTTTTGAAAGTAAAAAGAATTCTTATTTTTTAGGGAATTTAAAAAAAATTATAATAATTTTAGTTGAAGAGTTTTGGGTTGGCCTCACCACTGAATTAGTTTCCAAAATTGACACCAACCCTTTAGGATTTGTTACACTTTTAGTAATTTGTTTGAAATTTTTACGCAAAAAGAAACGAAAAAAAAACCCAAAATTTGTTATTTTTTTCACACACTTCCCTTTTCAATTTCCAAACCAAAGTGTACTTTTTGTTCAAAACCCCTTTTAAATTCATTTTTTAAAAAAAATTTTTTTTCGGACTACACAGATTTGGCTCCATGTTTAAAAAACCCCTCAGAAGAAGAAGGGCCTCGTAAATTATAAAAAAATCTTCCAAAAAAAAATTTTAAAAAAGGTTTTTATTCTTTACCTCTCGCCAAAGAGGAAAAAAAATATATTTACATAAAACCAAAATGAAATGTTGTCTATGGACTAGGGGTAAAAATCAAATAAAAAAGCAGGTTTAAACCCAAAAATTTAAAAAATGTGTTAAAAGTTAAAGAAATTTAAAAGTTTTTTTTCCCTCTGTCAGAATTTAAAAACGCGCTTGGTTTTTAGTTATTTACATGAGCTTTGTTTCTTCTTTTAATCACTGGTTTTATAGAACTGCGCATGCGGGTTAAAAACCAAAAATGGCTGACGTTCATTATAAAAAAAGTTAACAGACTTTTTTAACGGGATAATTAAAATGTTTAATAAAAGGGTTTTGGTGTTCTTTTCTTTTAAAACAAAATTTCCCTTTTTTAGATATTTTTTAAAAAATGTGTTTTTGTTTTCCCTTTCCCTTTCCCTTTTAAATTTAAAAGAAAGTAAATGGATTATTAGTCAGGGGCCCCAACCAGCGTTTTAGCCTAACTTCGAAATGTTAAAAAATTTAAACGAAAAAAAAAATTGGGGAAATTTTTCACAAAAAGTAGAAAACCCTAGGGGGAAAACAAGGTTTGGGTGGCAAAAAAAACGTCACAAACCTGAATACTCTACAAAACTGTCCCATAGATTTTTTTCAAGATGATAAATTTAAGGACCCGTGAATGGTTTTGCAAAAGGTTTTAGGGCATACAATTGGGTTTATTCCCCCAAAGGGTCACCCCAATTTGGGTTTCCCTTTGGAAAGCGAGTGTCGAGTCGATGAAATTCCCGCTGATACCCTGTTGTAAGAAAAACAAGTCCCAAACCCTTTTTAAAAGGGTTTTGGGACTGGTCAGTCTTACACAAGTAGAAGCTTTTCCCCCAATTTTTCGTCTTCTTTGTAAAATTTTCAGCCGATCCCAGTGATCCCCGGGCAATTCTTTATAGGGGTCCCAACACCGCAATAAAAAGTCAAACCCACACCCAAATTCCTATGAAAAGACCATCCAGGTTGCAAACTGGTCTAACAATGCACCCCAAAGGGTTTGGGAAGTTGTGGTCCCCTCTAATACTTATCCAATTCCAGCAGCGTTTCCAAAATGGACCACTGGGGTCCCTCGATCTTCAAACCGGAATGGTTGGGGTCTTGAAGGACGATGATGTTTCCCCTCTACAGTGGGAAAGGGTGGAAGAGATCTTGTGGTTTGATAATCCGGTTAGAGTAGCACTATTGTACATTAAACCCGTATTTTCAAACGGGTTTGGGAAAAAAAAGCTGTGTTTCCCCCTCAATTGACTTTAATTAAAAATGTACAGAAAAGTTCCCCGGATTATTATATTTATATTTTTAGCCTTCTGACACTGTTGTTAAAATAATGTTTTTTAGGCAAGCGGGATGTTGTGTCCTGTGTGTCCCTTTTCATTTTTTAAGCACCTTTTGTATTACATTGTAAACTTTTTTAAGGGGGACCCGTTGTCTTTTATTTTGTTTTTTAACCTAAATGAAAGCGGGCAAAAAGGTAAATTTTTTTGTGCTATTAAAACACACAAACCCAAATTTGCATCCTTTCTTAGTTTAACGCTATTTCGTTTAAGGTCCTTAAAAAAAGTTTCTGTGGTACAATGCGAAAACCCCGGGTCCCCATCTTTTGGTGGGCCCCAGACCTATTTTCTTTTAAAAAAAAGGGCATTCAAGAAAATATCGAATCATCTAAAGGCATTTTAATGAAAAAAGATCCTCGACTTTGTAGGGGTTTATTGAAATTTTGGATACTAATGTATTGAAAATTCATCTATATTTAAATAGATTAATTTGCTGTAAAAAGAACAATGAGTTTATTGAATTAAATCGTGGTACATAATGTTTCCAGTAAATACCAATAATTTACAAAGTAGGTAATGACACATTGTTTCAGTCTGAAAATAGGTTATGGGCTAGAGGCTGCAATACTAGTTATATATATATATTAATTAGGGCTGGACCGATTAACCTTTTTTTTTCAGATATTGGCGATGCCGATTATTTTTTTTTTACAATATTACAAAAGTGTATAGTAATAATACACAAAAACAATAATTATCTGATTTTGGTACTTTTACATTTTTAATATATAGTAGGTATGTTTAATAAAAGTTTAGATTAATTTTAAACGTTAATTTTGGCTAGATATGTACAAAATCACTAAACAAATATTTACAACAGCGGTAGATTGGTACCTCGACATTGTGCTTGAAAGCTCTAAAGAATTATCTCAAGGAGGGGCTCAGGTTTTCGCGATCGATTGTAACTTGGAATTTGCCTCAGTAATCGGCATGCAACCCCAAAGTTACGTATCATTAAAAAAAAAAAAAAAACACATTATTATCAAATTTTGGTTATGTGTAGCTAGCCCCTTAAAATACACTTTGAGTAATAATGAAGTTAAACTTTTCATATTGTTGTTTTTTCTGTGTGAACAAGTTACGGTTAAGGGAAATTTAAAAATAGTTT
>JBCFYV010002372.1:0-35773 GCA_039000515.1 Timema cristinae
TAGGGAGAGTGGAAAACCATTTAGAAAAAAATCCACCCCTAGTTCACGCAACCAAGATGTGAACCTCAATCTCTCCATCCTCAACACTAAACGAGCGTGTTAATTAACTACGCCACCGAGGCGGGTGCGTATGTACTGATCACACTCATGTGTAAGAGATTAGGATGGCTTAATTTAGAAGTGTGTACCTGCATTTGCATGGATCGGAACCCCGATCGCTCATTCATTGGCACTCCAGTCTAATGAAGACTAACTCCTTTAAGACCATTTGCAGGGTTCCTACCGTATTTGTAAAAAAAATTCTCCCTGACTATTTTCTCTTTGCCAATCAGTTCAGGAAAATGATGGAAAAATAATTAAATATGTCTAACCCTATCAAAAAGTTGTAACAAACTTGATTCACTTTGGTATCATGTGCAGAAATACGTACTAAATAACAGGCCACAAGAACATACTAAAAAGTTTGGTATCATTTCAGTCTTATTTTACCTAAACTGTACATATCCTGAACTGAATAGCTCACAACAGGAGGAACTGTGTCTGCTTTCATATTATTCATGTCTCAAGTCAATTTTCTTTTCATGAAAATATCAAAAGTCATACAATAAGAGACTATGCTATATTTAATAAAGTGAAGCTTGTTTCTTCTTCATTTCTTGCAATTCCACTTCTATTGCTTCTCGTTTCTCTTCAGTTGCCATCATTAATTGTTTTCTCTTTCCTTCTAAATCTTTAACTTGTATATCTAATTTCCTCTTTTCTGCCTTCTTCACTTCTTTCCTGCTTCTTCATCTCCAAATATTCATGATAGCGTTTCCGAGCACCTCTCACGTAATCCAACATCTTTTTGCTAATGTGTATGTTTTTAATCCCTCCTGCTTCTTGTATCTCATCATGAATGTGACGCTGTGCAGTGACTGTTTTTTCATGCATATTTTCAACCAGTAAAGATTTATTGACTGAAAAACCACCTTCAACAGTTGCATTCCCATGCGACAAGACAAGGCAAATCTTTATTACTTCCCAAAGATGTTTTTAGTTTGCTTCTCCTATTAGAAAGCTACCATAAATAGTGTCAAGTCCTACTTCATCACTAAACTGATCAAAAGGACGAAATATTTCTTGAAGCTGAGATTTTTTGAGGTTGCAAAAATGCAATATTCTTTCTTAGCATTTTCAGCCAGAACATCATTTATGATGTTGTCATGGTTGAGTTCCTCCAAAAGAAAAGAAAATCTCTTCTGGCCCATTTGAGGTGAATGTGAATAACACAAGGATCCAATGAAGACAAACCTCTCACAGCTTTATGTTTTAAGGGACTTCTTTCTTGTAGTTTTGCAATCATGGTGGTTAACATACTGCGGAACTCGTGTATAAATTCTAGTGTTTGTCTTTCTGTTACTGTGATTGCAGTTTCTCCTAACAAACGTTTTGTTGCAAATCCTACATCAATATTTTTGCTAAGAATCAAATTTTCTGATTTTTTTGTGTCGATAAACAGTAACTTTGGACCCTTGCACTTCATAAGATCAGGTTTCACGCAACGATTCATAAGGTATCTTAGAAGTTTCTCTACAGCTTCAAAAAGATATGGAGTCATTGGTTTTGATGTCTGGAACCGTTGCAGGAAAAGCTGACATTCATCTGCAATTGTCTTGCAGAAAGCTAGTTTACACTTTAGGAATGGATCACAGGCTGCTCTTTTCAGTGTCTCTACAGGTTTTGTTTTAGGAAGTTTTGCTTCTTTGAGAAACTTAACAACTTGGTCCAAAATTTAAATGCCCTTTGAAAGCACTTTGCATTCTCTAACCAACGCACACCACATAACTTCAATGGAAAAGATGCACATTCTGTCAACTGGGTAAACAATGCTCGACGAGCTGGAGAGTCAGTGAACAGGTAGTACATGTGACGTAATAAGCTACTTATATCCCAATCAACAGACTCCACTCCTGTTCTCAAGGAACCATGAACAACATGAAGCCCACATGTTAACAGATTTAGCAAACTACATACTTCATTGTCTGTGACAGATTTGATATGTTCCTGAAAAAGTGTTATAAACTTTAAATTGACATTTGGGCCATCCATTGACACTTGTATCAACTTAAAGAGTGGAAGAGGAGAAATACCATCCATAAAATGCTTCAGTAATTCTTCAGCGGTGCTTCTATTGAGAAACACACTGTTTAAGTAACGACTGATGACTTTATTACTTTCCTTGTCCCAGAATCTGATTACAATGTCCATTTGTCCTCTTTGAATAACTTTATTCAACGCTTCATCAAAACAAATTACAAAGTTGTTGCATGATTTTAGGCAGTCCAGTAAACTGTTATGAGAGAATGGAGCCAAGCCATGCACAATGAAGTATTCAGCCTTGTCTCCGCCAAGGGTAAAGGTATTGTCAATAGAACACTCGGGAAACATCAACTGAAAAATTGTACTTAAATTATTGCACGAATTGAAAGACTTTTTTTGTAAACAACTTGCATAGCCCAAATTACTTCCGCCTTAGTTATATCATCTTTTATAACAAAAGTGTTATAGTTTCTTCGAGGCACTACACTAATTTCCCTTTTGGCAACAGCTTCCTTCTGCGGCTTTACAATTTCCGAGAAACAGAAAAACTCTTGGCGTAACCAGCCAAATCAATCACTAGGTAGAATGTCATTGTGTGCCAGAGATTCTGTTGAAACAGGGGAGCTCGATGAACCTGAATCACTTGACTTTTTGAGAAAAAAGTCAACAAAGAGTGTTGATTTGTCAAAGTTTCAGGAGTTTTTATATGTTGGTCCTTTTGCATGAGAAGCTAATGCTTGCTTTCCCATATTACTTAGGTTTATAATTTTTTTGCACACTTTACAAAATGCCTGCAACTTATTACTTTCAACGCCACTGATCCAGTATGAGAATTCAGGAAAATGCTCTGGGCTTAGCCAGAGCTGGTTAAAAACTATTTTTTTGTTAGACATTGCTGGTGTAGTCTAATCAGTCCTAATTCACTGTATCCAACAATAATGATGCCAAACCTGAACAAGAACCAAAACAATGGATCACTAAAGTTAAAAGAATTGTCGTGTGCAGGCCAGGAGATTTCTGCGTTCACCTTCTGAAATAAAATGCTACCAAAACTTGTGTTACAGCAAGTTTGAGCATGGTAAGTGCCCCTCAGCTTTCTTCATTGGGGCAGTGGCTTATGACGCAGTAAATACGAAAAATATTTCCGTTTTTTTTTTTAAGTGTGACATGAATTGTCATTTCCCTGACCTTTTTAAAGCTTCCCTGACTTTCCAGACCGTAGGAACCCTGATTTGTCCATCAGAGTGAGTACTTAAAGCGTGAAAGTGTGTGGACTGGTAGTTATAAGAACGTTGGGCGGGGAAACGCTCACCTGCTATTGTGGTGGCGATATCTTTGAAGAGAGAATCCAGCTGGATGTGTCTTTCCTTGTCAGACACCTGCAACTCCCCCTTGGCCAATATCTCCTTGCAGATGTCTGTCTGGTCGTCTATACCGAAAGCCTTGACGAGGTCTTCCTTCTTTGCGACTTGCCCTTTGGATACATTTATGAAGACTGTGTGAGTCTGCAGTACTTCGTCGATGTCCTTTTCGCTGGTAACAATCACTCACTCATCAACAACAGAGATAGGTACTAGCAGCCTGTGTTTGTTGGGGTTTGGAGGGGATTCAAAATTACCAATCTTAATATTTGAAAGATTTGTATCAGTTTAAATAGAATTTAATTTGAATAGGCCTATATTAATATTATTGAGCATATTACATTATCAATCAAGTATTAATAATCATTTCTAATAATAGGGTATGGAGAAGCTGGTACCTTTTAGAAGTTCTCTTTTGAGCATTTTTAAATTAACCATAGACGCCACTTCCACAAAAAAAAAACACGTTCTAACGGTTATTTTCATAAGTTTGTGTTTCAATAATTAATATTAAAATGCTTAAAAGAAAAACAAATAATTAAAAATAAAATCTTTTCCTAGCTGTAAGTTAGGCCTACCACCCCTCCTGTGCTGGATGGACTGTAATTAGAGTTTTAGTTGTTTTGCTCTAACATTTTCACGATGTATAATATAGACAAAAGTGTAAACCAATGTGTGGAAATACTGATGCAATATTTTAATCAGTTCACTTGTTAAGTAGGCCTAATTTAAATACTTAGGCTAATAAAAAAAAAGGCTAGTCACCATGTTGACATGTCAAATACCAATATGTGTCTAGTAAACCTAATAGTACAATTTGGAAATGATTTCATCATTATAAAACCCTTTTCCAATAGCTGGTGAATGTGTTTCTGACCCTATACTGTCGCTATCTAGTAAAAAGGGTTGCAGTTGCTTTAAAATTGAAGTAAATCAATTGTATTTCTAAAGTTCAAATAAGAAACCATTTACTCACGCTTTATTTCTCCAGGAGACAACTTTGTTTCTGTAGCACGCTATTTCAAAACGTTTTCCTCCCTTCTTCATGCGCACTACAGCAACGTTTGTTAATCTTATTTGATTGGTTGGCGTAAATATTTTCGACATTGCTAATTTTTAGTATATACCTCTGTGCCTTTAACCATCAAACTTATTTTCCACTGGATTTTGGTAATTTTTATTAGGTAAATAAAGAATGTAAACAAAGTATTTATTTTGATATTTTTCAATTTATAAGATAACGCTACATATGAATTAAAAAGCCTTAAAGATGTCTTCAATCACACACATTTATTTTGAAAACTAAAACTATAAAGCGCATTTAAAAAATTATATAGGCCCTAATTTAGATTTCACTATTAAATTTGTGTCCATCACTTACGAAATTTATAAATCAGAAATAAATATGATACACGTCAGGACTACCAACTTTCTCTAGAAAGCCTTAAATTTCCTTAAAACTCAGAGAGTATGCGCAATTTATGTCGATTGTCTACTTAGCGACGAAAAATCTAAGATGGCTCCGTTTGGCGAAAGTGCTGTCAAGTTCTTGACAAAAAAATATGTATTATTCACGAGTGAAATGTATTTAATTGAACGGTGCGGGTTGCGTGAAACATTTTAAAACACCCTTTGGACTCCTGGATATGGCTCTTGTCACCATCCAGAGATCTCCAAGTATCAGTAACTGCAGTTCGCCACGGAGTTCAGTAAGTTGCACTCCACATAATAGAAAGTTGACATGTACATCCTTGAGCCTAGGCCTATCTTGGCTCACAAGCCATAAATAGTTTAACACTGCCTTATGAACAATGGAAATAATGATATTCATCCTATTATAAATACTTCTCGCGCTAGGATTCTTATTCTATGATTGTATTTTTTCGCACAAATTGCTTGGCATACAATTTGAACAAGACACAATGCCCTCTTGAGGATGATTTAATGAATTTTAATTAGGAAGGGAGGAGGGAGTAATACCCAACTTCACGTAAACATGGACCTTTAATATTGTAGTTATTTAAAAAAAAAGAAACTATCAAGTAATAACTAGCCAACAACTATTAGGGCTACAAACACTACTCCGATCAATCATTGTTTTCATTTATTTATGGAATCTTTAATTAGATCGTTATTGGAAATTCGCGACCAATTCACCACATTTATTGAATAATGGGATACTCTCCCCAAAAACAAGCGGAAATAAGACACAAAAAGGTCTCGCCTAAAAATGGTAATTTCATGAAATCTGGACTTTTCAACAAATAGCCATAAGCTAATTGTTAGGCCCACAAACTAGGCTTAGGTTTTTTTTTATATTACCGCGCCTTACCATCTGTTCGGGCTATACACTTACGTAGTAATTACACTAATGGTTTTAGGGACTTTGAAGGTTATATTTAGAGGAAGTGTATTCATATTTGCATGAAGGAGGGTGGAAAACCATTTCGCGGGGTATTTCGGTGCACCCGACCGAGATTTGAACCTCATTCTCCCTGTAATCAGCAGTATAGTGTACTACTAGAAGTGGACTAGGCCTGCTCTATCGTATGCACAGTAGGCGGTTGTTTCCAGCCCATGTTAGTTGTTAATTACCTTGAAACTATCCCTTACCTACAAGAGTATAGACCTGTGGGATTGAAATAGACTGACCTAGTTTCGGTGCAATGGAGGGGAGTTTCCCATCATTCTCCACGCTAATGTGGGCCCTTCCTTATACCTAAGCAAACTGATTGTAAAGTTGTTGAATAAATTGGTGTTAAAACTTTTAAGAACACTACTTAACTGAGCCTTTAGAGCATAGGTGAGCAAAATACGACCCCCGGGCCATTTCTGGCCCGCCGCCGAGTACTATCACACGGTGTAAATTGATATATAGCCATATATATACAACAGAACTACAATACCTAATAAAGAAATTGTAACTTTCTAAACTATCCTCCTTTTTTTTCTAGAAATGTTCCAAGCAATAAGAATATCCGTAGTTATCTGTGTGAAAATATCTCACCGCCCGATGGTAAGGGTGAGCCGACAATCTGTGAACCTCTCCATTTGAGCTCACCTCGAACTATCACAAAGAGTTTGTGTTGCATCAAGGTCACACAACAGCCGACAATCGTTGCGACAACTGTTGGTGTGTGCAGGATAGCAATAGTCGCAAACTAGATAGCTCAAAGTTATGTTAGAACCAATCTGCCAGTTTATATTTAAGATTGAAACCCCCCATCTATTGTGTGTTGGCTTTGCAGCGAGTTTTACCATCGGTAGCTGAGCAATACAATCGATGGGAGTCATCCTCAGCATATCTTGAGGAACTCCAGACAAGATGGAAGCCACACATGTTTACTAGTTGGGACATGTGAAGCTTCCAGTTGTAAACCCACGACCTTCACATCTTCACTTTGATGATTATAATAACATATGTGAATCATTTCTTATAACAGCCATTAAGGTGGGATAGAAGGTTACGTGAAAAAAAAGGCGTGTTTTTTTGCAGTTTTTAGGGGGAATTTTTTTTTGGCCAAAATAAAAAAAATATTGCTTCAGTACAAATATAGAGTTTAATTTTGTTCACACGCATATAATCAGAACGGGTAGTAAGTTAAGACGCGGTGCAAAGTATTTTCTCTTTGTTTTAAAAGTTTCTCATCTAATGCCATCATGCTCATGACAGATATTCAACAACTGTTGATATCAACGTGTGAAGAAAATTAAACTCTATATTTGACATCTAAAATGTATCCATAGATAAATCCAGATATAAGTCCAATATAAATATAGGCTGGTGTTTATTTTTCTAAATGTTCCTTTACCTGGTTTCACTTGTTCGATAGTTATACACCCTAATAGAATTAGTTTTATGTGACAGTAACTAAAACCTTATTGACTTCGAATCAAACTTAGAGAAAGTTTCACATAAAGTGACCTTTGCATGCCCCTAACCTACCAATAATTATATAACATTATATATTATATGTTTGACTGTATGTCGAAACCCTGTTTCCCAAAGAAGGGGATTCATAAAGATTGGCAACATTTGTTTAGAAGATGTTGTCAAATTTGAGAACTTGGGAACTTTGCCAACAGATTGGAATGGAATCAATGAGGTGGTCAGAAACAGAACTAATGTAGGCATTGTTTGCTACTATTCAGTGTGTAAGGTGTCTCGAAATATTAGAATGAGAATATACGATATACACTATAGTCCTAACAGGTGTGGAGTGACCTTGAGAGTCAAGTGCTGAGAGAGATAGAGAGAGGGACGAACAAACAGGAGAATGGAGAAAGTTACATATGAAAATTTGATGTCATAAATACAAAAAAACAAACGCCTGATGGTTTCAAACTAATCCACCATTAATTAATAATAATATGTTCATACAGTTGGATAGAAAGTACATTCATAGGCCCAAGTAGTTACAAAACGGCAAATTAAAAAGGTTTTCCCCGCGTAACAGTAAAATATTATTAAATAGTTCAAAAAGCATGGCTCGTATGAATATAAACATCCTAATGTAGGCGTGGTTCATTCACTAACTTGCTACATACATTTAGGAAAGTGAGGTCTATTACAGGGTATAAATTATTTGTCCTCATCCGGCCACATTATTTTAGATGCATTCAGCCCAATGATAGAAAAACTGCAATTAAACATAAAAGTATACCACAACAATAACAACAACAACAAACCTTTACAAAATAAAGAAAAATAGTACAGTATATATACACATTCTGCTCCAATTATAATAACAGTTTCTACAAAACTACAGATAACGTTTCGCCCACATATCACCTGGTCAAAATTATTTTCCAGATTGTATCTTTTTACTTCCTTTTTAAAAATATTAACTTTTTTCATCTTTATTTCTTGTAGTATTATATTGAAAAGTTTTAGTCAATTAATCTTTATTGAGTAGAGTCCAAAAGTAGTGGTGTTTACTCGGTTCTGGAAATAATTATTCAGACTTCTTGTAAAGTAATTCCCCTTTTTGTGTTCCCCAATTTTTAGCTTAATAATAGTTAGGCTGTTTTCAAGTTTATATACCATTACAACCGTATCAAAATAATAGCTTCAGTTAATTTCAAAATACCCTGGAACCTTTTAACCTTAATGTCTCCGTCCGCACCGCTGGGCAGCCGAAAAATATATTTTAGTGCTGTGTTTTGAAGTCTTATTAGTGGTATTAAATGACTTTTAAAAGTATTACCCCATATTACATTTAAGTAGGACAAATGCGAGTTAACCAGAGCAAAGTAGATGGGCTTTAACACGTTTGCAGTGAATTTGTAGGAGAGTTTTTTTAGTATCCCAACTGGACCCCTAATTTTTATTGTGACATGGTTTATATGTGAGCTCCAGGATAGTGAGCTGTCAATGGTCAGACCGAGATATTTTGCTTTCCTTACTTGTTTCAGAACGTTATTGCCAAAGCTTATCTGGTAATTATCTATATTATTTCTAGCTTTGTTTCCTGGTCTAGTAAAAATAATATAGTTAGACTTTTCAAGATTTAGCGACAGTTTATTGACTCTTAACCAATGGTAATACAATTTCAGGTCTGTTTGAATATTATCTGCTATAGTTTTAAAATTTTGTCTAATGTAAAATAAACTTGTGTCGTCTGCATATAGTTGTAAATGGCCTTGAAAATTTACCTGGAAAATGTCGTTAACGTAAATAAAAAAAGTAAATGTCCAATTACCGAGCCCTGAGGGACCCCACACGTGACACCCCGTACAGTGCTTTCGTGATTGTTTATGTAAGTGTATTGATTTCTGTTAGTAATATAGCTCTACTCCTCTTATTCCTATTTTAGACAGCTTGTATAATAGAGTTTCACGGTTGACAGTGTCAAATGCCTTTTTTAAATCAATAAATAAAGCCCCAGAAAGCTTAGTATTGTCATCCAATGTATTTTGTATTTTGTCAATCAATTCAAAAGCCGCCACTAGTGTATCAGATTTCCCCCTAAATCCATATTGGGGATGTTTGAAGAAATTTATTTTGTCTAAAAACTTAAGTAATCTATCTTTAATTATTTTTTCTAATATTTTTGATATGGAGGATATAAGTGAAATAGGCCTGTAGTTTGTTGGATCACATTTCGAAATGCCACCCTTATATACGGGAATAATTTTTGATATTTTCAGCTGTTCCGGAAATTGACCTTCTGTTATAGGTTTATTAACTAGAACAGATATATACTCTGCAAAAAAATTTGAGCAATGTTTTAATAGTTTATTAGAACATTTATCAAAAAGCAGACTTTTTGAGTTACTAAGATTTCTTATCATATTTTTTACTTCCATTACATCTGTTAATAAAATTGCAAATGATCCATCTATAGTGGTAGTGTAATAAGTCCACTTATCATCAGGATTTACAGGAATATTCATTGCAACATTGTGTCCTACATTTATAAAAAAAAAGATTTAACATATCTGCCATTTCAGGAGTTGTATTATTATATTCCTTGTTCATAAATTTCAATTTTGATATTTTATTATTACCTTTACAGTTTTTATTAAGAGACTTATTTATTTCCTGCCACAATTGTTTAGGATTATTACTACTATTCTTATAAACCTTCTTGTCAAATAACTTTTCATCCACCTTCTCTTAAGTGCTGTTACATTATTCCTAGCTAAAATATAATCACTCTTATAGCTTGTATTTTCTAGGTTGAATATAACTAGTTTATGTTTTGTCACGTAATTTAAGCTTTCTAACAACTCACTGTTCACCCAACCACACCTAAGAGAATAATGAACACTATTTGTAATTATTTGACCTTCCCTTCTTTCAGCATTTTGTACTGTCGTCATGTCGTCATGAGTTTGTATTTGTGCTGGTGTTAATTTGTCCCAGAGATTCATTGTAATCAATTACACGTTGATTTTCAGTGTCGTTTTTCCTCTCCACCGTGATATAATTTGATTCCAACTCCACTATTAGAATGTTGTGATCACTTAAACTATTGTTGATGTTTGAAACCCACAGAGCCTGGCCATCTACATTTGAAATAATTTGGTCCAATGTACTTTCATTGTTGTTAGTTATTCTAGTTGCTAGCTCATTGTATTAATGTTGTGTCCCCTATGATTATGCATTTTTTCCTGCCAAATTGTTTAGAATGTTTTCAAAATATGCTAGGAAGTTATTAAGAGACCTATATATAACACTGATCTGTAGGGGTGGGCTTAATGAGTCTATTTCAATTCTTAGAAAAAAAACAAAAAAACACTCATCCATTTCCATAACATTGAAATTCAGGTTATTAGCAGTTTACACCCCCCCCCCCCTTGTCTGTCATTCCTACAAGCAAATGTCCCTGTATATCCATTAATATTATAAAAGTTAGTTTAAGCCAAGTTTCTGTAAGTATAATTAAATCTGTTGTAAAGGCAGAGTACCTGTAGTTGATCCAACTTATTTGTAAGACTTCTCATGTTAAAGTAAAATATATTTAGTTTGGGTTTGGGAAAACAATTAACAAATTGAGTCAAATTATCTCATTTTTTATCATTGTTTGTGATAATTTAAAACAACAAAAGAATAAAAAGGGCCCATACTAATTTGTTTATAGAAATACATGTTGCTTATCAAACCTACTAAGCCTACTATTACCCTATTAGTAAAAAACAGAGAACTTATCCCTGTGTATAAAATAAACATAGAGAGATAGATGACAGCCATATTTACCAATAAGACAGTTTCTTAGACTAAAGAAATATTTAGCCCTACATGCTTGTCTGAAACCTGACCTATACACTTATAAACTAATGTTAACTAGTGAGTTGTGGAGGAAGAGGATTGAAGGAAATGTACCCACACTTGCGTGTAGAAAGAGATATAGGTAAACTACCCCTGATTCAAACCCTGGTCGCTCCGTCATCACTAGACTGGGATACCTTGAAGCACATATAATATGTGAAAACATCTAGTAAAGGAAACAATCAGACGCTTGTTTTGTTTATCGAAACTTAAGTGTTTCATCAATCCAGTTAACAATAACAATATGTACCGAGCTGTTGGCCAATTTATCAACCTCGGACACAAACAGTACCATTTTACTAGACATGACCTTTTAGAAAACACAGGATTTTGTTTTGTGGTCAACATTGAAAACATTTTCTATATTATTATATTTTATAGTTATGGATAATTTCTATCAACAGAGACGGATACAATGACTTGACGTATGAACTATGAACACACTGCTAAGCAGGTGTCGGCAACTGATCGATCGGTCGATTTCGCGGCAATTTTCAATCGTTCGCAACTACATTGTTATTAAAAGTCCTGAGTTTCTCTTGTTCCAGCCACGAGTTTAAATTAAACCAAACACTGTCTAAAGGTTGTACAGGTGTTGTCATCTGGGAGGCCGCAGATCGTCAGTGTGTTATTGTTTAGAACGAGTCTATCAGGTACACCGTGTGTAAGTTAGAAGCGCTAGTGAGTGACAAGTTACAACACTCATCAAACGCTACCCAGTGTGACAATACCCTTCCGGCAGGGCCCAATAATGTTTCCGACCCGCTGGTTGTTTATTGTAATTTGTAACGGGTACTAGCAGTGTCAGCGCTGGCCGCCAGGAGCGCTAGTATCGTGTGGACAGTTGAACAGCGGGTTTACTCGATTCAATGTTGTTTTGTGCGGTGGTCTTACTATGTACTACGGGCGGCGAGTGACGACACATGTTTCTGCCGCCCCCCGAACCCCCTCTATGGATCCATCGTGCGGACAAGGTAAATAAACAAACACCCTCATTATTTCGTTTGCTGGTCTCTCCGATGGGCTTCGCCACTTCCTGTTATGTATATGTTGCTAGTTTACTATGTACTAGGTGTTCTGTCTTTCAACAGGTTCGTTGCCTTTTTCACATCTACTTGTCTTGTTGTCAGTTGAGGGTCATACTACCCCCACATTGACCAGCCCTGTCTATGTTCAAACCCGCCGGAAAAGTTTATTTGCACTCCAGTTACATGCTTTGGGAGGGTCTTCGCCCCCTATTTGTTATATGGCCCACTGTGCCCCCTGGGGGTGTGGTGCGCTACAAGGTACCAGTTTGGTAAATTCGCCCGCATCGGTGGGCTCGACGGACTAAATGTCAGGCGCACTCAGTTTCTCTTTCTGGGGACGGTGAGGTTAGGGTTCACTACGAATTCGAATGTATGGAGTTATTTTTTTATAAATAGCTTCCCCACTTTCATGCAAATGCTGGTACATTTGTAAACTCTATAGTCCTCAGTACTATACTGGTATCATATTTAAAATACCAAAACCCCGTATGGGTGCTAAGGGTGACCTGTCGGTCTAGGGGTAAGGTGTCGGACTTCTGTGCTGGGGTCCGGAGTTCAACCCTCGGTCCCGGCACAGATTTATCTTATTTCCAAACCCTTCCTTCACCTCTGACAAGACATCTTGTGAATGTGGGGAATGCCAGGCCTCCACCGTGGTTCGGATTCCACGTTAAACTGTAGGTCCTTCATTTCATCTCACAATCACCCTACCATTACACATTAGCATAAGTGCGTATAACCCGAATGGGTAGTAAGACGCGGTGCTAATAATAGTAATAATAATAATAATAATGGGTGCTAAGACGCGTCGAAAAATAAATTGCACGTCTCATATTTATTTATTTTCATAAAATAATATTAATTTTACTTTTGTATTTTAGAAAAGCTGTCATAAGCTACAGTACAATGATCACATTCTACAATATTATTGTTTTAATATTGACATCTGCAGGTCACGTGACTTTACGTATGAATACCTTGAAGTAGATCTAGTTACTACCTCTCTAAACATCTCTTCCCTCCTCTTTCATTCACATCTTCCTTACTAGTGCTTTCTAGCGGTGAAATATAAAACTAATATTTAAATTACGTAAGGCTTTATTTTCGTGACTTTTGACCCCGCCGTCCCCCCCCCCCCCCCCGGGATTGTTAGATTTTCCGTCCCCCCGCCTTTATTTTACATATTTTTTATGATTTAGTAAATTAGATTATTGTAGCTGTTTGATAATTTTTAGACATTAGGATTATTCTTAAAGCGCTTGGTATGAAATTTTAGAACAATTTAGATGCATCAAGTGAATGAGTGCAATTTTTGGTTAATATATTTATTTTCTGGCAAAAAAAAATTAGACTTTGTCCTTACGTAAGACGGATTTTAACCCCACCCCCACCAAAAAAAACCAACCCAACATAAGCTAATGACGACCCCTAACCGGACATATCCCCCCCCCCCCCTAATTCTGTGACGCGAGAGTATATTCTACGCGAAGGAACTTTGTTATAATAAAACCTGCTGTTTAGTAAACAAAAGTACCAAATATAATTAGTCTCCCCGAGCAAGACGTAATATCCTCTAATTGCTGGGTCAGACAAGGGGACTAGTATCTTGGTCACGTGACGAGCTCTGAGCCAACTGTATTAGTAGAGAGAGACACTATCAGCTCTGTTGTGAAACAACTTGTTACAAGGTGTAATTATATATATATATGACACGAGAAAAGGTCTAATGGCCAAAATAATAATAATATTAAACTATTGCTCCAGTAGAAACAAAGAGTTTAATATTCTCCACGTGGTGATATCAACAGTTGTTGAATATCTTTTATGAGCATGGCGATATTAGACGACAAACTTTTTAAATTCCAGGAATCCTCTACAGACATTCAACAACTGTTGATATCACCGTGTGAAGGTAAACTAAAGGTTTCTACTGGGACAATATTTGATTTATTAGGTTTCCTCGTGTCCCCTCAATCACACCTTACATGGAAAGTGCGCGTTCTCACTTGACTTGTTTCAATACAACATCCTTCAGGATCTGTTTGTCCGCCTGAAAATACAAACACATTACTTTGCGGTCAACATTGATACATTTCCGGCGTTTAGGAATACAAGCGCTGGCTGGTAATTGTACAGTATACAGTAGTCAAGTAAACGTTTGGAGAGAGGGAGGGGTAGTATTCTGGTTGAATGACCCGCCGTGCTACCACCCACTCACTCCCTTGTCCGAGGCAGGAGGGCCACGAGGGACCAAGTGAGTCTGCCTTTCAAAAAAAAATATATATATATTGTTACCATCTTACGTAAAAAAATATGGCGTCGGCCAACAAGCGAGCTATACAGACCGAGCGACCGCTGAATGTTGGCGAAGATAGTGCCAATATTTGGGGATAAAGGTTGTTGTTATGTGGTCAGCACATTAAACGTTAATCTCACGTTTCTAGACCGTAACTGCTACATGTTTATTCAAGTAACTCTTCATTTGTTCTAACAAGGCTGAGTTGATCCCGTTTCAGACCCACAGAAACATCTGGAAGCTTCGGTCATCGAAGCCGGGACCTCTGGATCTGTAGTCAGGAACTCTAACCTCTAGACTACAGAGGTGGTCTAAGTAAAAAAATGACTAGATTTTAAAATTGTTGCTGTTACAAAAATAAAATTAAGGTTGGATAGTATTCTAAAGACTTAACTTGTGCACAAATTGCTAACCACCCCAAATAACGACAAACTTTCAAATTGTGTAGTTCTACAAAGTTTAAAAGATGACTTGGTCCGCATTGTTTTGTTTTTTTATCACCGCGTCTTACTACTTGTTCAGGTTGTATCCATATAAGATAATTATTATAATGGGGTAGAGATGAGAGTGGAACTATTTTAGGGGTCATCTACCAGTGGACAGAAAGTGGGACACCATTTATAAAAAAACACATCCTTAATACAAGTCTTCAGCATTCAAGTCTCTTGCGAGAGTGATGCCAAGTGGTGCCCAACTGGCGGCCAGCCGTCCCAGTATCCAGGGGGGAAGATGTGAAATATAAACATTGTCATGATTGCGTTTTATTTTACATTTATTTGATTACTAAAATATATATTAATAATGCCAAGTTGTTTTGTGTGTACGTGCATATTACATAGTACATTTTTGAGAGATTATATAAACTTATTTTGTCAGTAAAATTTGAAAGATTTACCAACATATAATATCATTTATACATGATTATTGAAATAATTGTTTATTAAGTGTTGTTTACGGGCCTATATTAGGTTATTGGAACTGATAAGATTTGAACCTTGGGGTGAGGAACGTTGCACCACCCTAACATAGACCATTCTGCCACACAAGACAATATACTGAACTGCCAATGATGGGGGATCGGGGATCTAATCCCGGTTGGTTGTATGGTTTTTTTTTTTCATAGATAGTTTTTTATTATCTCTATCTACGTGAATGCATGTACACTTCGTCTAATTTCATCCTTACCCATCCCTAACACATTATCGTAATTAGTATATATGCGTATAACATAGCGGGTAGTAACACGCCATGTTAAATATTCGCCCCGTCAGGAGCTGAGATCGATCCTTGTCGGGCGCACAATATGACCGCCGCTATCATTTATATCTGCTCTCCTCTATTAAGTTAATGTGGGAGTTAGAGGGGGGTGGGGGCATTGCAGGCTCGGTGTACCCCACCGGCTGGCACCGCCTGGTACCATCTCGACATTCTTAACTCGTTTGACAAATTGCTCTTCCTCAGTCCATGTTATTGTCTATTATGTCGACAGGCAAATGGTTTCTTGAAGTTAGTTGTCCTCTTTGTTCGTATTGCTCTTGGAGGAAATAGCTCTAGAGATACAACCTTTTCAAACAGAGCCATATAGTGTTTTAACTTTGTACTAGTGAGTTACACATAGTAGCTTAACTTTGTACTAGCGAGTTATACAGAATAGCTTAACTTTGTACTAGCGAGTTATACAGAATAGCTTAACTTTGTACTAGCGAGTTATACAGAATAGCTTAACTTTGTACTAGCAAGTTATACAGAATAGCTTAACTTTGTACTAGCGAGTTATACAGAATAGCTTAACTTTGTAATAGCAAGTTATACAGAGTAGCTTAACTTTGTACTAGCAAGTTATACAGAGTAGCTTAACTTTGTACTAGCGAGTTATACAGAATAGCTTAACTTTGTACTAGCAAGTTATACAGAATAGCTTAACTTTGTACTAGCGAGTTATACAGAATAGCTTAACTTTGTACTAGCAAGTTATACAGAATAGCTTAACTTTGTACTAGCGAGTTATACAGAATAGCTTAACTTTGTACTAGCAAGTTATACAGAGTAGCTTAACTTTGTACTAGCGAGCTACACAGAGTAGCTTAACTTTGTACTAGCAAGTTATACAGAATAGCTTAACTTTGTACTAGCAAGTTATACAGAATAGCTTAACTTTGTACTAGCAAGTTATACAGAATAGCTTAACTTTGTACTAGCAAGTTATACAGAATAGCTTAACTTTGTACTAGCAAGTTATACAGAATAGCTTAACTTTGTACTAGCGAGTTATACAGAATAGCTTAACTTTGTACTAGCAAGTTATACAGAATAGCTTAACTTTGTACTAGCGAGTTATACAGAATAGCTTAACTTTGTACTAGCAAGTTATACAGAATAGCTTAACTTTGTACTAGCGAGTTATACAGAATAGCTTAACTTTGTACTAGCGAGTTATACAGAGTAGCTTAACTTTGTACTAGCGAGTTATACAGAATAGCTTAACTTTGTACTAGCAAGTTATACAGAATAGCTTAACTTTGTACTAGCGAGTTATACAGAATAGCTTAACTTTGTACTAGCAAGTTATACAGAATAGCTTAACTTTGTACTAGCGAGTTATACAGAATAGCTTAACTTTGTACTAGCAAGTTATACAGAATAGCTTAACTTTGTACTAGCGAGTTATACAGAATAGCTTAACTTTGTACTAGCAAGTTATACAGAGTAGCTTAACTTTGTACTAGCGAGCTACACAGAGTAGCTTAACTTTGTACTAGCAAGTTATACAGAATAGCTTAACTTTGTACTAGCAAGTTATACAGAATAGCTTAACTTTGTACTAGCAAGTTATACAGAATAGCTTAACTTTGTACTAGCAAGTTATACAGAATAGCTTAACTTTGTACTAGCGAGTTATACAGAATAGCTTAACTTTGTACTAGCAAGTTACACAGAATAGCTTAACTTTGTACTAGCGAGCTACACAGAGTAGCTTAACTTTGTACTAGCGGGCTACGTAATGGTTTATTCCAATTTTCTTATGAATGGACATATTTGACATTTAGGAAACTTTACTAAATTATACGTTCATATATTCATAGATCAAGTCATGTGCGCTACATATATTAGGCGTGCACAAGGTGTGGCTAATGGAAGATGAAGGGTCCGCGATCGAAGCCCTCCTGCATTCCACTGAGATTTTTTTTTAACTATTACAATAAATAAAAACAAGGAATCAATATTTTACTTTATAATCTTATTCTTTGATCTACAAACTTTAATAAACAATGTCATCCGCCGACTGAAAATGACAATGATGTGATCCAAGACCATGACCTAACCCCCAGTTGTCCTTTGTTCGTGATGTCGGGGCCTCCCCTCGGGACAACGACCAGATTCTAAAAACGTCATTTTCCTAGTTTTGCGGCTGGGGGGAGGGGGCAGTGCACCCACGCCTCTGCCGCATGTCAGTTTCAAATGATAGATAATATTTATAACACTGATGTCTATGTCTACAGTTTCTAAAAAATGCTTATATGTCCATTTGTCGGGGTATATATCACTCGTAACACACTTTGTGTACAGATTAGCCGGTACTAATGTACTGTTGTCCAGGGAACGCCCGAATGTACTAATCGTACGTCCTTTCTGTGGAGGCTTTTCCCATGTTCCTATGAAATGAGGTAATGTTTATATGAGGGTGATAGTGAATATATGAGGCTGATAGTGAGAATATGAGGGTGGGGAAGCAGTGTTAACCTAAGTCTTATCAACCCAACTCTGGTGACTGTTGGGGTAATGCTCTTTTCGGGAAAAATACCCAAGGTCCCAGCCGGGAATCGATCCCGGGTCCCCTAGGCTCGTAGTCAGGTGCACTGACCACTACACCATGGGGCCGGTTTGTCAGAAGTGAAATATTACCATATTATAGTTGACCGCGTCAGACGAGCGACAGGAACAACTTGGTCTCATTGGTTACAAACCAATACACTGCATCCATCGCTCTTGAATGGAACATTATTCATTATTTCCTGAAGCTTTGGCCGAGCATATCGTGATTTACAGCGAGATAGGTTATATATGCCTGTATAACAATATAATGGTTAGCACACCCGACAAGGTTCAAATTGACCGCGATATCAAATTCTAAATATTCTCGAGAGCTTGGTCCTAATTTGAAAATATCTTTGAATTGATTTTTTAAAAATCTTGTAGATATGTTTGCGTTACTACTGTAGATCTAATATATATTTCTACATACATACACCAGAGGATCTCTGGTTCGATTCCCGTCGGAAGCGTCAAATGGGGACTAACAAGCCGGGGCCACACTAGTGCCGTGTCCCCGACACGGTCATGGCTATGGCTGCGATACGCTTCTATCAGACCAAACATTGTCGTAGGTCAGGAACACATCGTGAGGACAATTTTCAACTATTATTATTTGTTTAAAATAATTCCAGCTGAGTTTATGAGATCCTAAATGTCAACGTTTATACTCAAGATTAACTTCTCCTGAGGGTGTTAACACCAGAAACAACATCAAACAAGGTTCGGTGGGCGCGCGGTCTAACGCGCTACTCTCGCAATGGACTAGACTGCTGATGACAGGGAGATCGGTGTTCGATTCCAGTCGGGTGCTCTGAGGGCAGTTTTTCCTAAATATAGTGTTCCACATTCACTGGTGCAATTCCTCTAAATTCAACCTTCCTCATTCTTAACACATTAGAATAGTATGTATATAGGCGTATAACCCGAACGGGTAGTAAGACGTCAATGAGTGCGAGCCTTTGTAGACCCGTTATGTTCATAAATCATACTTCAATTATTTTTTATCATCAATAACTAAACTAATTTTAAGTTTGGCCCGACATTTGTCCCCCCCTCTCCCCCCCCCCCCTCCCACCACACTCGTCTCTCAACACACAATATTTTGAAGTATAAAAGGCTCTACTCTACAGTTTAACCGCAAGCCGCCACTCTAGACGAAGCGAGGGTTGGTTCTGACGGTGTAATCCGGTGCCAATAAACGAGCGAGTTGTCTTGCTCCAGTTTAATTCCATTGTTCGTTCCAAATCTGCCAGTCAAGTCAACTTGTTCGCTCTCTTTTTGGATTTATGCTGATGGCCTGTCGACATTTATTTCCATTTTAATGTAAACTTGACTTGTTTGTGGTTTCACAAGCTGTTTTTTCGAGGATTATTGTGGTTTTCTCTCTAAATAGTTGAATGAATTTGATCATTCAGCAACTGAAATATTGCATTTTCTCTACTTATTAGCAATTCCGTTGATATTGTGAACTTTTGTGCTGCGTAACGTTTCTTTGTTTTTAGTTGAAAAAAGGAAATAGGACAAGAAATTGTTCAAACTACTTGTTTTTTTTCAAGCGATGTTGCAATTTGACATTTTACTGCCCTGACCTTCTTCGGGACCATGGACCAATCTTTTCATGAGGGGCGGGTACCATCAACTCTCAAAATTCGAGCTCTCCTTGCGCACACACAAAAAATTTTTTTACATGGTCTTGATCTTATTGTTTGACAACTTTTAGTAAAAAAGAATAAATACTAGTAACTTTCACACCATTGGTTCAACTTAAACTCAACTCGCGTTAAAAATAGATCAATGATCCTTTTAACCAAAATATGTTTACAGCCGTCATCTTGAATAACTTTAAACTTTTTAAATTTCAACTTATTATGGTCAAACATTCAAACCCTGGTGACAGACAACACGTGATAGCAGTTAGGAATCATGTGACACACTGGATAGTTTGCGATATTGTATTCATACATCTCTAACTTAGCTTTGCCTTCTCTCGGCACCTCGGAGGGAAAGTCTGTCTGTCTGTCTGTCTGCCATTACCTCGGGCCAGAGCCGAAACTTTTTACCTAATGGGCTAAAACTTGGTATCTGAGGTTTTTATAAGGTCCCCAAAGGGGTTTTTGGAATTATATATTTAATACTAAATTTAAGGGAAATTTACTGAAGGGCAAAAAGAGAAATAATCAATTTTCTATAAATTTGCTCCAACGATTTTGATTAAATTTGGTAGATTGTCGCTGTTTATCGTTATAACCAAGATGGCAACTATTCTCATTTCCTCGTGAAAATGACTCTGAGGATCTGTTTTAGTTTTGTTGGCATTGCACGGACAACGCAATCAATAGTCGACCTTATACTTTGCTAGTACTTGAGAATATGACGTACGTAAGGTTGACTATCGATCAGCAGCCGAGGACAAATAGATGGTTCATTTCATTCCATTATAATAATATAAAGCTGTTCTTGATGACTATCGAATGAACGTCGGATAGTTCGCCACCCCTAGTTTACATCATTCTGTGGTTGCCACCCCTAGTTTATAACAATGGTCCGACCATCAGAAGAGAGATAATAACTGGAATGTTTGGAGCAGTTATCACCTGCACCCAGTTTGAGAATCAATCTCAACTTTTAGGACAAGGACAATGTTGCATGAGAACAATGGAATGTTTAGACCAATTATGATTGTATAGTCATTTGAAACAGGAAACTGTTATTCCTACATTTCTTGATTCGTCTTGTAAATAAAAAACAACATGAGTACTTGTAAATTTGAGAATTGACACAACCATCGAATCCTGGACCCTTGGCTTTGCGTGTCGATGCTCTAACCACTGAGCTATCCAGAATGTGTTCTATGCTCAGGTCATTGTTCACCCATAGCTTGAGGAAGAGTCTGTGATGGATGTGTGGAACTCACCAGCTCATGTGGTGAGAACCCATCCCCTGTTCTAGGCAACCCTCGCACCACCTACCACCGGAAATAAATGTTCGGGAGCTTCTTTCACACGTGTTACCAACATTACAATACAACAACCATTCATTCTTCTTCTTGATTATCAGATAACTTAAAACTTTATTCTTCGTAATTAATAGCTAACTTAATTTTATGAAAATAGGGGGGAAACTAAGCAAGTAAAAATAAAAATACAAACTTATTTTGTAATAGAACTCGGTCTGTAAAGAATATAGAAATGGTTTTCTTTTTTTATTCATAATAACTTTATACTTGGTTTGATAAAGTGAATTGTTTAAAAATCCTCCGCGATGTTATTGTAAATAAATTCACTTGCTGTGCGGCTCGTGTAGCAGCCATAGCTTGGCGTATGGGGGGATTTAATAAAGTGAGTTAAGTTAGGTTTGAAATTAATACAACATCGTTCATATTCTGTACTTTAGTTCTATCAGCAAGTCTTACTACCCGTCCGGTTCAGCCGCATTTAAATACACTAATAGGCAGTGCACCCCCCACCCCCTGAACCCACCAATAACACCCTCATTCTAGGGTTATTGTTATGTAAGGAATAACAAGATGTGTAACCTTTATTGTGCAGAATGTCGACAATCAAAAACACTTTTTAGATCATCCAAAGCTCAAATATTCATTTATTAGTTCATAACACATTCCTGACACCATGGCTTAGTTCATAACACATTCCTGACACCATGGCTTAGTTCATAACACATTCCTGACACCATGGCTTAGTTCATAACACCTACCTGACACCATGGCTTAGTTCATAACACATTCCTGACACCATGGCTTAGTTCATAACACATTCCTGACACCATGGCTTAGTTCATAACACATTCCTGACACCATGGCTTAGTTCATAACACATTCCTGACACCATGGCTTAGTTCATAACACATTCCTGACACCATGGCTTAGTTCATAACACATTCCTGACACCATGGCTTAGTTCATAACACATTCCTGACACCATGGCTGATAGGAGATAGTGGAGGAGGTTCATCACGAGGCCTGTTAGAAGATAGTGGAGGAGGTTCATCACGAGGCCTGTTAGAAGATAGTGGAGGAGGCTCATCACGAGGCCTGTTAGAAGATAGTGGAGGAGGCTCATCACGAGGCCTGTTAGAAGATAGTGGAGGAGGTTCATCACGAGGTCTGTTAGAAGATAGTGTAGGAGGTTCATTACGAGGTCTGTTAGAAGATAGTGGAGGAGGTTCATTACCAGGCCTGTTAGAAGATAGTGGAGGAGGTTCATCACGAGGCCTGTTAGAAGATAGTGGAGGAGGTTCATCACGAGGCCTGTTAGAAGATAGTGGAGGAGGTTCATTACTAGGCCTGTTAGAAGATAGTGGAGGAGGCTCATCACGAGGCCTGTTAGAAGATAGTGGAGGAGGCTCATCACGAGGCCTGTTAGAAGATAGTGGAGGAGGTTCATCACGAGGCCTGTTAGAAGATAGTGGAGGAGGCTCATCACGAGGCCTGTTAGAAGATAGTGGAGGAGGCTCATCACGAGGCCTGTTAGAAGATAGTGGAGGAGGTTCATCACGAGGTCTGTTAGAAGAATAGTGTAGGAGGTTCATCACGAGGTCTGTTAGAAGATAGTGGAGGAGGTTCATTACCAGGCCTGTTAGAAGATAGTGGAGGAGGTTCATCACGAGGCCTGTTAGAAGATAGTGGAGGAGGTTCATCACGAGGCCTGTTAGAAGATAGTGGAGGAGGTTCATTACTAGGCCTGTTAGAAGATAGTGGAGGAGGCTCATCACGAGGCCTGTTAGAAGATAGTGGAGGAGGCTCATCACGAGGCCTGTTAGAAGATAGTGGAGGAGGCTCATCACGAGGCCTGTTAGAAGATAGTGGAGGAGGCTCATCACGAGGCCTGTTAGAAGATAGTGGAGGAGGTTCATCACGAGGCCTGTTAGAAGAGTAGTGGAGGAGGTTCATTACTAGGCCTGTTAGAAGATAGTGGAGGAGGCTCATCACGAGGCCTGTTAGAAGATAGTGGAGGAGGCTCATCACGAGGCCTGTTAGAAGATAGTGGAGGAGGTTCATTACAAGGCCTGTTATAAGATAGTGGAGGAGGTTCATCACGAGGCCTGTTAGAAGATAGTGGAGGAGGTTCATTACTAGGCCTGTTAGAAGATGTGGAGGAGGCTCATCACGAGGCCTGTTAGAAGATAGTGGAGGAGGTTCATCACGAGGTCTGTTAGAAGATAGTGTAGGAGGTTCATTACGAGGTCTGTTAGAAATAGTGGAGGAGGTTCATTACCAGGCCTGTTAGAAGATAGTGGAGGAGGTTCATCACGAGGCCTGTTAGAAGATAGTGGAGGAGGTTCATCACGAGGCCTGTTAGAAGATAGTGGAGGAGGTTCATTACTAGGCCTGTTAGAAGATAGTGGAGGAGGCTCATCACGAGGCCTGTTAGAAGATAGTGGAGAGAGGCTCATCACGAGGCCTGTTAGAAGATAGTGGAGGAGGTTCATCACGAGGCCTGTTAGAAGATAGTGGAGGAGGCTCATCACGAGGCCTGTTAGAAGATAGTGGAGGAGGCTCATCACGAGGCCTGTTAGAAGATAGTGGAGGAGGTTCATCACGAGGTCTGTTAGAAGATAGTGTAGGAGGTTCATTACGAGGTCTGTTAGAAGATAGTGGAGGAGGTTCATTACCAGGCCTGTTAGAAGATAGTGGAGGAGGTTCATCACGAGGCCTGTTAGAAGATAGTGGAGGAGGTTCATCACGAGGCCTGTTAGAAGATAGTGGAGGAGGTTCATTACTAGGCCTGTTAGAAGATAGTGGAGGAGGCTCATCACGAGGCCTGTTAGAAGATAGTGGAGGAGGCTCATCACGAGGCCTGTTAGAAGATAGTGGAGGAGGTTCATCACGAGGCCTGTTAGAAGATAGTGGAGGAGGCTCATCACGAGGCCTGTTAGAAGATAGTGGAGGAGGCTCATCACGAGGCCTGTTAGAAGATAGTGGAGGAGGTTCATCACGAGGTCTGTTAGAAGATAGTGTAGGAGGTTCATCACGAGGTCTGTTAGAAGATAGTGGAGGAGGTTCATTACCAGGCCTGTTAGAAGATAGTGGAGGAGGTTCATCACGAGGCCTGTTAGAAGATAGTGGAGGAGGTTCATCACGAGGCCTGTTAGAAGAATAGTGGAGGAGGTTCATTACTAGGCCTGTTAGAAGATAGTGGAGGAGGCTCATCACGAGGCCTGTTAGAAGATAGTGGAGGAGGCTCATCACGAGGCCTGTTAGAAGATAGTGGAGGAGGCTCATCACGAGGCCTGTTAGAAGATAGTGGAGGAGGCTCATCACGAGGCCTGTTAGAAGATAGTGGAGGAGGTTCATCACGAGGCCTGTTAGAAGATAGTGGAGGAGGTTCATCACGAGGCCTGTTAGAAGATAGTGGAGGAGGCTCATCACGAGGCCTGTTAGAAGATAGTGGAGGAGGCTCATCACGAGGCCTGTTAGAAGATAGTGGAGGAGGTTCATTACAAGGCCTGTTATAAGATAGTGGAGGAGGTTCATCACGAGGCCTGTTAGAAGATAGTGGAGGAGGTTCATTACTAGGCCTGTTAGAAGATAGTGGAGGAGGCTCATCACGAGGCCTGTTAGAAGATAGTGGAGGAGGTTCATCACGAGGTCTGTTAGAAGATAGTGTAGGAGGTTCATTACGAGGTCTGTTAGAAGATAGTGGAGAAGGTTCATTACCAGGCCTGTTAGAAGATAGTGGAGGAGGTTCATCACGAGGCCTGTTAGAAGATAGTGGAGGAGGTTCATCACGAGGCCTGTTAGAAGATAGTGGAGGAGGTCATTACTAGGCCTGTTAGAAGATAGTGGAGGAGGCTCATCACGAGGCCTGTTAGAAGATAGTGGAGGAGGCTCATCACGAGGCCTGTTAGAAGATAGTGGAGGAGGTTCATCACAAGGCCTGTTATAAGATAGTGGAGGAGGTTCATCACGAGGCCTGTTAGAAGATAGTGGAGGAGGTTCATTACTAGGCCTGTTAGAAGATAGTGGAGGAGGCTCATCACGAGGCCTGTTAGAAGATAGTGGAGGAGGCTCATCACGAGGCCTGTTAGAAGATAGTGGAGGAGGTTCATCACGAGGCCTGTTAGAAGATAGTGGAGGAGGTTCATCACGAGGCCTGTTAGAAGATAGTGGAGGAGGTTCATTACTAGGCCTGTTAGAAGATAGTGGAGGAGGCTCATCACGAGGCCTGTTAGAAGATAGTGGAGGAGGCTCATCACGAGGCCTGTTAGAAGATAGTGGAGGAGGCTCATCACGAGGCCTGTTAGAAGATAGTGGAGGAGGCTCATCACGAGGCCTGTTAGAAGATAGTGGAGGAGGCTCATTACTAGGCCTATTAGAAGATAGTGGAGGAGGCTCATCACGAGGCCTGTTAGAAGATAGTGGAGGAGGCTCATCACGAGGCCTGTTAGAAGATAGTGGAGGAGGTTCATTACTAGGCCTGTTAGAAGATAGTGGAGGAGGCTCATCACGAGGCCTGTTAGAAGATAGTGGAGGAGGCTCATCACGAGGCCTGTTAGAAGATAGTGGAGGAGGCTCATTACTAGGCCTGTTAGAAGATAGTGGAGGAGGCTCATCACGAGGCCTGTTAGAAGATAGTGGAGGAGGTTCATCACGAGGCCTGTTAGAAGATAGTGGAGGAGGTTCATTACAAGGCCTGTTATAAGATAGTGGAGGAGGCTCATCACGAGGCCTGTTAGAAGATAGTGGAGGAGGCTCATCACGAGGCCTGTTAGAAGTATAGTATAGGGAGAGGAGGTTCATCACGAGGCCTGTTAGAAGATAGTGGAGGAGGTATTCATTAACTAGGATCCTAGTTAGAAGATAGTGGAGGAGGCTCATTACTAGGCCTGTTAGAAGATAGTGGAGGAGGCTCATCACGAGGCCTGTTAGAAGATAGGTGAGGAGGTTCATTACTAGGCCTGTTAGAAGATAGTGGAGGAGGCTCATTACTAGGCCTGTTAAAGATAGTGGAGGAGGCTCATCACGAGGCCTGTTAGAAGATAGTGGAGGAGGTTCATTACTAGGCCTGTTAGAAGATAGTGGAGGAGGCTCATTACTAGGCCTGTTAGAAGATAGTGGAGGAGGCTCATCACGAGGCCTGTTAGAAGATAGTGGAGGAGGTTCATTACTAGTCCTGTTAGAAGATAGTGGAGGAGGCTCATTACTAGGCCTGTTAGAAGATAGTGAGGAGGCTCATTACTAGGCCTGTTAGAAGATAGTGGAGGAGGCTCATCACGAGGCCTGTTAGAAGATAGTGGAGGAGGTTCATCACGAGGCCTGTTAGAAGATAGTGGAGGAGGCTCATTACTAGGCCTGTTAGAAGATAGTGGAGGAGGCTCATCACGAGGCCTGTTAGAAGATAGTGGAGGAGGCTCATTACTAGGCCTGTTAGAAGATAGTGAGGAGGCTCATCACGAGGCCTGTTTAGAAGATAGTGGAGGAGGTTCATCACGAGGCCTGTTAGAAGATAGTGGAGGAGGCTCATTACTAGGCCTGTTAGAAGATAGTGGAGGAGGCTCATTACTAGGCCTGTTAGAAGATAGTGGAGGAGGCTCATCACGAGGCCTGTTAGAAGATAGTGGAGGAGGCTCATCACGAGGCCTGTTAGAAGATAGTGGAGGAGGCTCATTACTAGGCCTGTTAGAAGATAGTGGAGGAGGCTCATTACTAGGCCTGTTAGAAGATAGTGGAGGAGGCTCATCACGAGGCCTGTTAGAAGATAGTGGAGGAGGCTCATCACGAGGCCTGTTAGAAGATAGTGGAGGAGGCTCATCAACGAGGCCTGTTAGAAGATAGTGGAGGAGGCTCATCACGAGGCCTGTTAGAAGATAGTGGAGGAGGTTCATTACTAGGCCTGTTAGAAGATAGTGGAGGAGGCTCATTACTAGGCCTGTTAGAAGATAGTGGAGGAGGCTCATTACTAGGCCTGTTAGAAGATAGTGGAGGAGGCTCATCACGAGGCCTGTTAGAAGATAGTGGAGGAGGCTCATTACTAGGCCTGTTAGAAGATAGTGGAGGAGGTTCATTACTAGGCCTGTTAGAAGATAGTGGAGTAGGTTCATCACGAGTCTGTTAGAAGATAGTGGAGGAGGCTCGTCACGAGGTCTGTTAGAAGATAGTGGAGGAGGCTCATCACGAGGCCTGTTAGAAGATAGTGGAGGAGGCTCATTACTAGGCCTGTTAGAAGATAGTGGAGGAGGCTCATCACGAGGCCTGTTAGAAGATAGTGAGGAGGCTCATCACGAGGCCTGTTAGAAGATAGTGGAGGAGGCTCATTACTAGGCCTGTTAGAAGATAGTGGAGGAGGTTCATTACTAGGCCTGTTAGAAGATAGTGAAGGAGGCTCATTACCAGGCCTGTTAGAAGATAGTGGAGGAGGCTCATTACTAGGCCTGTTAGAAGATAGTGGAGGAGGCTCATCACGAGGCCTGTTAGAAGATAGTGGAGGAGGCTCATTACTAGGCCTGTTAGAAGATAGTGGAGGAGGTTCATTACTAGGCCTGTTAGAAGATAGTGGAGTAGGTTCATCACGAGGTCTGTTAGAAGATAGTGGAGGAGGCTCATACTAGGCCTGTTAGAAGATAGTGGAGGAGGTTCATTACTAGGCCTGTTAGAAGATAGTGGAGGAGGTTCATTACTAGGCCTGTTAGAAGATAGTGAAGGAGGCTCATTACCAGGCCTGTTAGAAGATAGTGGAGGAGGTTCATCACGAGGTCTGTTAGAAGATAGTGGAGGAGGCTCATTACTAGGCCTGTTAGAAGATAGTGAAGGAGGCTCATTACCAGGCCTGTTAGAAGATAGTGGAGGAGGCTCGTCACGAGGCCTGTTAGAAGATAGTGGAGGAGGCTCATTACTAGGCCTGTTAGAAGATAGTGAAGGAGGCTCATTACCAGGCCTGTTAGAAGATAGTGGAGGAGGCTCGTCACGAGGTCTGTTAGAAGATAGTGGAGGAGGCTCATCACGAGGTCTGTTAGAAGATAGTGGAGGAGGCTCATCACGAGGTCTGTTAGAAGATAGTGGAGGAGGCTCATCACGAGGCCTGTTAGAAGATAGTGGAGGAGGTTCATTACTAGGCCTGTTAGAAGATAGTGGAGGAGGCTCATTACTAGGCCTGTTAGAAGATAGTGGAGGAGGTTCATTACGAGGTCTGTTAGAAGATAGTGGAGGAGGTTCATTACTAGGCCTGTTAGAAGATAGTGGAGGAGGCTCATCACGAGGCCTGTTAGAAGATAGTGGAGGAGGCTCATCACGAGGTCTGTTAGAAGATAGTGGAGGAGGCTCATCACGAGGTCTGTTAGAAGATAGTGAGAGAGGCTCATCACGAGGCCTGTTAGAAGATAGTGGAGGAGGTTCATTACTAGGCCTGTTAGAAGATAGTGGAGGAGGCTCATTACCAGGCCTGTTAGAAGATAGTGGAGGAGGCTCATTACTAGGCCTGTTAGAAGATAGTGGAGGAGGTTCATTACTAGGCCTGTTAGAAGATAGTGAAGGAGGCTCATTACCAGGCCTGTTAGAAGATAGTGGAGGAGGCTCGTCACGAGGCCTGTTAGAAGATAGTGGAGGAGGCTCATCACGAGGTCTGTTAGAAGATAGTGGAGGAGGCTCATCACGAGGCCTGTTAGAAGATAGTGGAGGAGGTTCATTACTAGGCCTGTTAGAAGATAGTGGAGGAGGTTCATTACTAGGCCTGTTAGAAGATAGTGGAGGAGGTTCATTACTAGGCCTGTTAGAAGATAGTGAAGGAGGCTCATTACCAGGCCTGTTAGAAGATAGTGGAGGAGGTTCATCACGAGGTTTGTTAGAAGATAGTGGAGGAGCCTCGTCACGAGGTCTGTTAGAAGATAGTGGAGGAGGTTCATTACCAGGCCTGTTAGAAGATAGTGGAGTAGGTTCATCACGAGGTCTGTTAGAAGATAGTGGAGGAGCTCATCACGAGGCCTGTTAGAAGATAGTGGAGGAGGCTCATTACTAGGCCTGTTAGAAGATAGTGGAGGAGGCTCATCACGAGGCCTGTTAGAAGATAGTGGAGGAGGCTCATTACTAGGCCTGTTAGAAGATAGTGGAGGAGGCTCATTACTAGGCCTGTTAGAAGATAGTGGAGTAGGTTCATCACGAGGTCTGTTAGAAGATAGTGGAGGAGGCTCGTCACGAGGCCTGTTAGAAGATAGTGGAGGAGGCTCATTACTAGGCCTGTTAGAAGATAGTGGAGGAGGCTCATTACCAGGTCTGTTAGAAGATAGTGGAGGAGGCTCATCACGAGGCCTGTTAGAAGATAGTGGAGGAGGCTCATTACTAGGCCTGTTAGAAGATAGTGGAGGAGGCTCATTACTAGGCCTGTTAGAAGATAGTGGAGTAGGTTCATCACGAGGTCTGTTAGAAGATAGTGGAGGAGGCTCGTCACGAGGTCGTGTTAGAAGATAGTGGAGGAGGCTCATCACGAGGTCTGTTAGAAGATAGTGGAGGAGGCTCATCACGAGGCCTGTTAGAAGATAGTGGAGGAGGTTCATTACTAGGCCTGTTAGAAGATAGTGAAGGAGGCTCATTACCAGGCCTGTTAGAAGATAGTGGAGGAGGTTCATCACGAGGTCTGTTAGAAGATAGTGGAGGAGGCTCATTACTAGGCCTGTTAGAAGATAGTGGAGGAGGTTCATTACTAGGCCTGTTAGAAGATAGTGAAGGAGGCTCATTACCAGGCCTGTTAGAAGATAGTGGAGGAGGCTCGTCACGAGGCCTGTTAGAAGATAGTGGAGGAGGCTCATTACTAGGCCTGTTAGAAGATAGTGAAGGAGGCTCATTACCAGGCCTGTTAGAAGATAGTGGAGGAGGTTCATCACGAGGTCTGTTAGAAGATAGTGGAGGAGGCTCATTACTAGGCTGTTAGAAGATAGTGGAGGAGGCTCATTACTAGGCCTGTTAGAAGATAGTGGAGGAGGCTCATTACTAGGCCTGTTAGAAGATAGTGGAGGAGGCTCATCACGAGGCCTGTTAGAAGATAGTGGAGGAGGTTCATCACGAGGCCTGTTAGAAGATAGTGGAGGAGGCTCATTACTAGGCCTGTTAGAAGATAGTGGAGGAGGCTCATCACGAGGCCTGTTAGAAGATAGTGGAGGAGGCTCATTACTAGGCCTGTTAGAAGATAGTGGAGGAGGCTCATTACTAGGCCTGTTAGAAATAGTGGAGGAGGCTCATCACGAGGCCTGTTAGAAGATAGTGGAGGAGGTTCATCACGAGGCCTGTTAGAAGATAGTGGAGGAGGCTCATCACGAGGCCTGTTAGAAGATAGTGGAGGAGGCTCGTCACGAGGTCTGTTAGAAGATAGTGGAGGAGGCTCATTACCAGGCCTGTTAGAAGATAGTGGAGGAGGCTCGTCACGAGGTCTGTTAGAAAATAGTGGAGGAGGCTCGTCACGAGGCCTGTTAGAAGATAGTGGAGGAGGCTCGTCACGAGGTCTGTTAGAAAAATAGTGGAGGAGGCTCGTCAGGAGGTCTGTTAGAAGATAGTGGAGGAGGTTCATCACGAGGTCTGTTAGAAGATAGTGGAGGAGGCTCGTCACGAGGCCTGTTAGAAGATAGTGGAGGAGGCTCATTACTAGGCCTGTTAGAAGATAGTGGAGGAGGCTCATCACGAGGCCTGTTAGAAGATAGTGGAGGAGGTTCATTACTAGGCCTGTTAGAAGATAGTGGAGGAGGTTCATCACGAGGCCTGTTAGAAGATAGTGGAGGAGGCTCGTCACGAGGTCTGTTAGAAGATAGTGGAGGAGGCTCGTCACGAGGTCTGTTAGAAGATAGTGGAGGATGTTCATCACGAGGTTTGTTAGAAGATAGTGGAGGAGGTTCGTCACGAGGTCTGTTAGAAGATAGTGGAGGAGGCTCGTCACGAGGTCTGTTAGAAGATAGTGGAGGAGGCTCATCACGAGGCCTGTTAGAAGATAGTGGAGGAGGCTCGTCACGAGGTCTGTTAGAAGATAGTGGAGGAGGCTCGTCACGAGGTCTGTTAGAAGATAGTGGAGGAGGCTCATCACGAGGCCTGTTAGAAGATAGTGGAGGAGGTTCATCACGAGGTCTGTTAGAAGATAGTGGAGGAGGCTCATCACGAGGCCTGTTAGAAGATAGTGGAGGAGGCTCATTACTAGGCCTGTTAGAAGATAGTGGAGGAGGCTCATCACGAGGCCTGTTAGAAGATAGTGGAGGAGGCTCATTACTAGGCCTGTTAGAAGATAGTGGAGGAGGTTCATTACTAGGCCTGTTAGAAGATAGTGAAGGAGGCTCATTACCAGGCCTGTTAGAAGATAGTGGAGGAGGCTCATTACTAGGCCTGTTAGAGAAGATAGTGGAGGAGGCTCATCACGAGGCCTGTTAGAAGATAGTGGAGGAGGCTCATTACTAGGCCTGTTAGAAGATAGTGGAGGAGGTTCATTACTAGGCCTGTTAGAAGATAGTGGAGTAGGTTCATCACGAGGTCTGTTAGAAGATAGTGGAGGAGGCTCATTACTAGGCCTGTTAGAAGATAGTGGAGGAGGTTCATTACGAGGTCTATGTGAAGATAGTGGAGGAGGCTCATCACGAGGCCTGTTAGAGGATAGTGGAGGAGGTTCATCACGAGGTCTGTTAGAAGATAGTGGAGGGGTTCATTACCAGAGCCTGTTAGAAGATAGTGGAGGAGGTTCATCACGAGGCCTGTTAGAAGATAGTGGAGGAGGTTCATCACGAGGTCTGTTAGAAGATAGTGGAGGAGGTTCATTACCAGGCCTGTTAGAAGATAGTGGAGGAGGTTCATCACGAGGCCTGTTAGAAGATAGTGGAGGAGGTTCATTACTAGGCCTGTTAGAAGATAGTGAAGGAGGCTCATTACTAGGCCTGTTAGAAGATAGTGGAGTAGGTTCATCACGAGGTCTGTTAGAAGATAGTGGAGGAGGCTCATCACGAGGCCTGTTAGAAGATAGTGGAGGAGGCTCATTACTAGGCCTGTTAGAAGATAGTGGAGGAGGTTCATTACTAGGCCTGTTAGAAGATAGTGGAGGAGGTTCATTACTAGGCCTGTTAGAAGATAGTGAAGGAGGCTCATTACCAGGCCTGTTAGAAGATAGTGGAGGAGGTTCATCACGAGGTCTGTTAGAAGATAGTGGAGGAGGCTCATTACTAGGCCTGTTAGAAGATAGTGAAGGAGGCTCATTACCAGGCCTGTTAGAAGATAGTGGAGGAGGCTCGTCACGAGGCCTGTTAGAAGATAGTGGAGGAGGCTCATTACTAGGCCTGTTAGAAGATAGTGAAGGAGGCTCATTACCTAGGCCTGTTAGAAGATAGTGGAGGAGGCTCGTCACGAGGCCTGTTAGAAGATAGTGGAGGAGGCTCATCACGAGGTCTGTTAGAAGATAGTGGAGGAGGCTCATCACGAGGCCTGTTAGAAGATAGTGGAGGAGGTTCATTACTAGGCCTGTTAGAAGATAGTGGAGGAGGTTCATTACTAGGCCTGTTAGAAGATAGTGGAGGAGGTTCATTACTAGGCCTGTTAGAAGATAGTGAAGGAGGCTCATTACCAGGCCTGTTAGAAGATAGTGGAGGAGGTTCATCACGAGGTTTGTTAGAAGATAGTGGAGGAGCCTCGTCACGAGGTCTGTTAGAAGATAGTGGAGGAGGTTCATTACCAGGCCTGTTAGAAGATAGTGGAGTAGGTTCATCACGAGGTCTGTTAGAAGATAGTGGAGGAGGCTCATCACGAGGCCTGTTAGAAGATAGTGGAGGAGGCTCATTACTAGGCCTGTTAGAAGATAGTGGAGGAGGCTCATCACGAGGCCTGTTAGAAGATAGTGGAGGAGGCTCATTACAGGCTGTAGAAGATAGTGGAGGAGGCTCATTACTAGGCTGTTAGAAGATAGTGAGTAGGTCATCACGAGGTCTGTTAGAAGATAGTGGAGGAGGCTCAGTCACGAGGCCTGTTAGAAGATAGTGGAGGAGGCTCATTACTAGGCCTGTTAGAAGATAGTGGAGGAGGCTCATTACCAGGTCTGTTAGAAGATAGTGGAGGAGGTCATCACGAGGCCTGTTAGAAGATAGTGGAGGAGGCTCATTACTAGGCCTGTTAGAAGATAGTGGAGGAGGCTCATCACTAGGCCTGTTAGAAGATAGTGGAGTAGGTTCATCACGAGGTCTGTTAGAAGATAGTGGAGGAGGCTCGTCACGAGGTCTGTTAGAAGATAGTGGAGGAGGCTCATCACGAGGTCTGTTAGAAGATAGTGGAGGAGGCTCATCACGAGGCCTGTTAGAAGATAGTGGAGGAGGTTCATTACTAGGCCTGTTAGAAGATAGTGAAGGAGGCTCATTACCAGGCCTGTTAGAAGATAGTGGAGGAGGTTCATCACGAGGTCTGTTAGAAGATAGTGGAGGAGGTCATATAGCCTGTTAGAAGATAGTGAGAGGTCATTACTAGGCCTGTTAGAAGATAGTGAAGGAGGCTCATTACCAGGCCTGTTAGAAGATAGTGGAGGAGGCTCGTCACGAGGCCTGTTAGAAGATAGTGGAGGAGGCTCATTACTAGGCCTGTTAGAAGATAGTGAAGGAGGCTCATTACCAGGCCTGTTAGAAGATAGTGGAGGAGGTTCATCACGAGGTCTGTTAGAAGATAGTGGAGGAGGCTCATTACTAGGCCTGTTAGAAGATAGTGGAGGAGGCTCATTACTAGGCCTGTTAGAAGATAGTGGAGGAGGCTCATACTAGAGGCCTGTTAGAAGATAGTGGAGGAGGCTCATCACGAGGCCTGTTAGAAGATAGTGGAGGAGGTCATCACGAGGCCTGTTAGAAGATAGTGGAGGAGGCTCATTACTAGGCCTGTTAGAAGATAGTGGAGGAGGCTCATCACGAGGCCTGTTAGAAGATAGTGGAGGAGGCTCATTACTAGGCCTGTTAGAAGATAGTGGAGGAGGCTCATTACTAGGCCTGTTAGAAGATAGTGGAGGAGGCTCATCACGAGGCCTGTTAGAAGATAGTGGAGGAGGTTCATCACGAGGCCTGTTAGAAGATAGTGGAGGAGGCTCATCACGAGGCCTGTTAGAAGATAGTGGAGGAGGCTCGTCACGAGGTCTGTTAGAAGATAGTGGAGGAGGCTCATTACCAGGCCTGTTAGAAGATAGTGGAGGAGGCTCGTCACGAGGTCTGTTAGAAAATAGTGGAGGAGGCTCGTCACGAGGCCTGTTAGAAGATAGTGGAGGAGGCTCGTCACGAGGTCTGTTAGAAAATAGTGGAGGAGGCTCGTCACGAGGCCTGTTAGAAGATAGTGGAGGAGGCTCATCACGAGGCCTGTTAGAAGATAGTGGAGGAGGCTCGTCACGAGGTCTGTTAGAAGATAGTGGAGGAGGCTCGTCACGAGGTCTGTTAGAAGATAGTGGAGGAGGCTCATCACGAGGTCTGTTAGAAGATAGTGGAGGAGGTTCATCACGAGGTCTGTTAGAAGATAGTGGAGGAGGCTCATCACGAGGCCTGTTAGAAGATAGTGGAGGAGGCTCATCATGAGGTCTGTTAGAAGATAGTGGAGGAGGCTCGTCACGAGGTCTGTTAGAAGATAGTGGAGGAGGTTCGTCACGAGGTTTGTTAGAAGATAGTGGAGGAGGCTCGTCACGAGGTCTGTTAGAAGATAGTGGAGGAGGCTCGTCACGAGGTCTGTTAGAAGATAGTGGAGGAGGCTCGTCACGAGGTCTGTTAGAAGATAGTGGAGGAGGCTCGTCACGAGGTCTGTTAGAAGATAGTGGAGGAGGTTCATCACGAGGTCTGTTAGAAGATAGTGGAGGAGGCTCGTCACGAGGTCTGTTAGAAGATAGTGGAGGAGGTTCATCACGAGGTCTGTTAGAAGATAGTGGAGGAGGCTCGTCACGAGGTCTGTTAGAAGATAGTGGAGGAGGCTCGTCACGAGGTCTGTTAGAAGATAGTGGAGGAGGCTCGTCACGAGGTCTGTTAGAAGATAGTGGAGGAGGCTCGTCACGTGGCCTGTGCCTACGAGGGCTGCTTTTTTCACTTCACATAGTTAACTACACTCATGTTTTATAACATAACACCCCCCTGCGGGACGGGGTTTAGAATAGTCCCGCAGTATCCTCTGCTTGTCGTAAGAGGCGACTAAAAGGGGAGGCATCTGTGCAGGATGTACCTCGTGCAGGACAACCCTATCCTACATCTTTCCTTTCACTTTCTTTTTTCCTTGTTTCTTTTTTCCTTCTTTTTACCTTCTCTTTCCTTCTTCCACCTTCTCTTTCATTGCTTCTTCCTTCCTTCTTTCTTCCCTTCCCCTGCCGTTCATCCTGCACAGAGACCTTTGGCCCCTCTGTTGACGACCTTGGCATCTAACACGGCTCTCCTCAGTTTAATATTGGATACCACCGCTTTGAGCTCCTAAGTGAAAGTGCGCCGGTTGTAATATCTTGGTAGAAGGGCC
>JBCFYV010002373.1:0-38809 GCA_039000515.1 Timema cristinae
ATATTGATATGTATAATTTCATATCATTACAACACCAACCCCACACACACTTGAAAAAAGCATTGGGTTTGAACGAACCTAACCCACCATAGGGTAGAATACTTCTATCTATACATATTGATTGCTTTGTTTATACTGTTCGTAAACTATCCTGCCCCACTTTAAAACCCACAATATTTAAGAGACAAGTGGGTGTCGGCTACCTTTCTGCGGGGGTTGTATCAACGCAGGCCCACAGTTGATAGGAGAAAACAACCCCGGGGGCAGTAGGGTTAGGAAGTGGGGACTCTTTAAGAAGATAAAGGTTGGTTACAAATTGCTCAAAGAAAAAAAAATTTAAATTTTTTCAAATTATTTCCCAAAAAATTTTCAATTTGGCTAATTTTAAAAAAAACCCCATATTGTGTAATAAAGTAAAAAAATTTTTTTTTGGGAAAATACTCAAACTATTCCTTTTCCAAAGCTTTGTAAACAAATGAAACACTTACGTGATCTTGGGATATCGCCATTTTTGTAAGCAACGGGCCTGCTTTGGGGGTAAAATCTTAAAAAGTTCCATCTAAAATGGAGCTTTGGCTGTTTTCCCCCGGGATGTTAATTAATTTTTTTATTGAAAAAATTATGGCATTTTCTGCTCCTTCTTTTTCCCTATAATGTAATTAAAAAATGGCCCCCCGGGCCACTAAAACATATTTGATTCAAATTTGTGTAACAACCTCCATACTCTACTAAAGTATTTGGAATGGGAGGGTTGGTTTGTTTTGGGCCTTTTGTACATAAAAATTTTCACAATTTTTGAAGTTAAGTTTTCCCCGCGATGTGGGCAGGTACCCTGAAAAAAAAAAAAATTTTTTTAACCCATTAAATTTAACACAAGGAATTTTTTAAAAATTGAGAAAATGGGCCTGAAATTGGAAATTATTAATTAGGTATGTATAAAGTATTCTCCTATAATGACTAATTTTAATACCAAGGGAAAAAGAAAGCTAATTTTCTAAAGGGGGGGAAAAGGGGGGGGTTTTGCACTATATAATCCCCCTACTATAAAAGTTTATTTGTACATTTTTGACCCCCTTAGGAGGTCCGGCCCCAAAAAAGGGGAGTCCAATATCCTGGGTGGATCCTAACCCTGACCTTTTTTTATGCCCTTAAATTTATTCTAGATTAAAAAACCCTACATATCCTAAAAGGCCATTAAATTTCTATTTTTTATTTTTATTTTTATCAATACCACATTTACTCTTTTTAAAAGGTTACACACTATAAAATTCTCTAATGCAACGGGGATGAAAAAGGGAAAACTTTAGAGGTAATACCCCTTTTTTCGTGGAAGGGAGGGGAAAACCATTAAGGAAAAACCGCCTACAGTAGAAAAACGGCGGGGATTCTAACATGGGATCTTTCCGTCATCAGCATTCCAGTCTGGGGGCGTAGCCAGGGAGGAAAAATTCCCCCCCCCCCAAAAATTTCCTTTTTCAATAAATTTTAAAAATTTAAATTTTTAATTAAAAATAAATCCTAAATTTAAATTGCAAAGCGGGTCACAGAAGATAAAACTTAAAATTTGAATTAATTCTTAGGGTACAATAAAAACCCTTAGATATTTACCCTCTCTTTGTTGAAATTTGTTTTCATATCCCCACTCCGAAAAAAAAATCGGGCAAAGGGCCCCCCCCTGGACCATTTATAACGAGATTGAAACCTGGGAAACCTTTTTCCCCCGGTCACTAAACGGGTCATTTCTTTATTAATTTTAAATTTGGAACAAATGCAAAGTTTTGGGAAACGGGTGTTTTTCTCCTTTTTTTACCTCCAAAAGTTATATACACACAAAATTTTAAAAAAAATTAAAATTTCTGTATCAATAAAACCTTATTTCTTGGTGAAATAATTTTTTTTTTCTAATTGATAGTCAAACCTCTTCCTTTTTACTATTTACGCTACTTGATAAAAATTAATCATAACATTTTACCTGATAAAAACAGCAAAGTTTTAAAATAAAATAAAATATGGGGAAATTCCAACCTTCTTCAGGATCATCGCAGCAGTTTCCATAACTTTCAATTTGTGAAAGATTTAAATTTCTACCTAAACAATTTCTCGAATAGCCGTTAGAAGAACGGGAAAATTTGCTTATTTGTTGTGTTGAGGGGAGGGGGGGTTGGGCCCAAAGGGGGAGTAAAGGGGGGTAGCAAAGCTTTTTAAAAATTCTTTTTCCCCCTCAACTTGGACATAAATTTACTAATAAATGTGGGGGGGGAAATATAGGAAAACCAAACCCCTTATTTGGACAAATTGGGGAATTTAAGATAAAAAGCTGCATGCCTTACTACAAACTAAAACATGACTAAAACATCCAAATTTAAAAAATTCCTTTACATTAATTTTTTGTAATTTATTTTATGGGCACTAAAAAAATAATAATAGTTATTAATTTCTTTAAAAATTTCTCTATTTTAAAGCATTCTTTAGGGGGGGGAGTTTAGAGAACCGTTTTTCTAAGGACAGTATTTTTTGCGTTTTTTTTTAGCACAAAGCCTGTATCAAAACGAACTAAACTCGAAAATTGAAAACCAGCCCGAGCAAGAACGAGTAGGAGAAGGGGGGAGGGGGATTTGCTTTCAGGGCAGCGCGCGTGCTTGAAAAACCCCCGAATAGGTCCGACCAACTTTCTCTTTTTCTCTATCCCTTAACACGGGGGTACTCCGGGCGCATGAGCAAAATAAGATGTCACACATCTGTTAAAAGTTTTGTGTTGCAAGAAAATATGGCCCCCCCTTGACTCCGATTGTCCCCGTTTTTAGGCCCTTAAACGACGACTATTTTGAAGAAGAGGTTAAAAAGTTTTTTGGTTTTAAAGGAGGATGTTGGGGGTTTCCAGGGTACCTGGGGTTTTTTTCGGGCGAAAAATTTTTTTAAAAAATTTTCAATTTTTAAAAAAAGTTGGGATGACAAATTTTTCCCCCACTTTTTAAATTGACCCAACCCCCGAACACAAGTGACTTCCACGCTTCATTTACAAAAAATTTGACCACCCTCTTTTTTTGCCACGGAAGGCTTACAATAAGTTAAACCCCAAAATTTTAAATAACTTTTTTTTTTAAAAGGGTTTTGTATTTGTTTTACAAACTTACAAAAATTATGGTTAATAAAAAAAAAATTTTTTTTGAATGAAAAAACAATTTAAATTTTTGGATTGGTTTCATTAATAAATTTTATGTTTGTTTTTTGAAAAGGGTTTTTAAAGATTTCTAAATTAATTTTTAAAAAAGTTTATTTTTTTAGGGTTTGTTTTATTACTGATAACTATTTTTTTTCCATTTTTTTTTTAATAATTTTAACAATTAGGAAAATTTATTTTTTTTGACATCCCACTTTGGGGTTTTGGGGTTTCTTTTTATTTTGATTTTTTTTTTTTTTAAAGAAAAAATTTAAAATAACCTTACCTCTAAAAAATCACAGACATATTTATTTTATAATTTTGAAAAATTGGGTAGTAACTTTGGGTTTTTTCCTTTTTTTTGGTTGTTGGGAGAAATGTGGGGCCCACAATTTGCCACAATGGTATCGCATGCGTAAAAAAAAATCAATTTGGGGTTGGGGCCCCAAAAACCCGCAACATGTGGTGGGTTTCCCCCCCAGAGAAGCTAAAAATGGGGCGGCAAAACTGTTTCTATACGGCCCAAATTTCCCCCGGGGGTTTTTTTACGAAGAACTGCAACCCCCAAAACCCCTCCAGACCCCCGGGGGGCCATTTGAAGTCGGACTTCACCAATGGACTATTACATTAGAACCTTTTTAAAAAAATTTTGTGATGGGCGAACAAAACTCGGTATTGTTCTAAAAGTGGTTTCATGTTCCCCGTTAAAACAACTTCTTAAAATCAACACACCCCCCAAAAATTGGACTTTTTTTTTAAAACAAAACCCCCTATCCATCTTTTTTGACCTTAAGCCCTCTAATGAGGTGGAGAATGGTGGGAATAGCAGTTAACACTGCTCTTTTTGGGATCTAAATGTACCCCCCAAGAGAGAGGGAAAAAATTTTTTTCGTTAAAACTCAGCAAGTAGTTTTTTTCCCCCCTTTTTAAATAAAAAGGGGGGTGTATTTTTTTTTTAAAAATTTCAACTCAAATACTTACATTTAAATTACTCGAATAATCCACACAAAAACCCCAAATTTTTTTAAAAAAAAAGTCCCACAAAAATTGTTGTCCTCTTTTTCGCCGATGTTACACATCCTTTTTTTTGGGTTTTAGCACGCCTTTAAAATCTGGTTAACATAAAAACTGATTCATTGTTTCGGAGGGGGAAAGTTTGGTTTAAAAATTTACTTTTTGAAAGGGGAAAAAGGGAAAAATTTTTTTACGAAGACCACCCTCGTTTTTTTTCCCGGGGGGAAAAACCATGACTCCTTTTTCTTCACAGTCTGTTTTTTTGTGTTTTAATTTTAACCAGGGGGGCCACAAAAGTGAATTTTTTTATTTTGGGTGTTTGTATCTTGATATTGTCCCAGAAAAAAACTAAAAAGTTGTGCCCCCCTGGGGGAAAGGGGGTTTAAAAAAAGCCCCCGCAGAAACCCCGCTTGCCCGAAAGAAGCACAAAAAGGGGGGGGTTTTGCAGGATACCTCGTGGGGAAAAAATCTACCATATCTTTCCTTTCACATTTTTTCCCTTTTTCCTTTTTTTTCCCCCCCTTTTTTCACACTTCCCCCTTTTTTTTCCCCCACCTTTTAACCTTTTTCTTCCTTTACCCCCCCGTTTTTGCACGGGGGCCTTTTTGGGCCTCCGTTGACGACCTTGAAAAAAAACCCCGGGGTTTTTCCTTTTTTAAAATTATTGGTATCACTCCCTTTAAGCTCCAAAAAAAAAAAGTCCCCGGGGGTTGCAATTTTTAGTAAAAAGGGCCTTAGGGTGAAAAAAACCGGGTCCCCAAATTTTGGGGGAAAAGGGGGGTTTTGTTTCAGGGGCCCCGGGGAAAAAAAATTTTGGGGCACTTTCCTCCCCCCAAAATTTTGCTGCGACGCCCTCTGTCTCACGATGCTCTAGGAAAAGGGTTGTCATGTCACGTCGTAGACCTCTGGGGGGGGACAGTTAACAGGGCCAAAAATTGGGTACCAACTTGGTTCCCCTGGGTTACGACCCGTACTGGGGGGTTTTTCCCCCCAAGGGGGGCCCGGGGGCCCCGAAAATATTGTCGCCGCTGGCAGTACTGTCAAACCCTGCTGGCAATTTCACTCCCCCTCTCACGGGGCCCTTTTAAAATTAAATAAGAGGGGAAAGGGGAAAAGGGCCCTCCACCCCCGAAGGAAAAAAAGGGCCGGGAAAGGGGGGGGCCCCGCCCCGCTTTCGGTAATGTCCGAGAGAGGAAAACGAAATTTAAAAAACGAGTAAGCCCTTTTTTTCCTCGAAAGAGTGATAAATGGGTTGCACTGTCGGGCGTATCAATAAAAAAACGCGTGATGGCACGATAATGGGTACAACAACACGACATCCACCCCCAAGAGTAAGGGGAAAACTGGGGAAAAACCGTTGGCAATACGTCTCAAAACCGGTGAAGGGAAAAACCCCACGGGTTTCCCCCAATTTTTGAAAAGGGGGTTTTTCTTGCAAACCCCCGACGGGGGGCTTTTAGGGCATTTTGAGGAGTTTTTCCCCCCAACCCCCTCACCGAAGTGACCGTTTTGGGGGAAACCCAAAAAAAACGGAAAGATAAAAAAAATTACCCCTATAAAACCAAAAATTTTTCGCACCTACCCTTCCAAAGGGGGTCCGAGCGTTCCCCCCGTGCTCAGGTCCGGCCGTATTTCCTAATCCTGGCGCTTTTTTTTGTGTCAGAAATTTTGGGGAACAAGTTGCGATGCCCCTGGTAACCCCACCTGTGGGGGTTGGGACAAAGGCTCACGAAAAAAACCATGTGAGTCTCCGAAGTTCTGCAAAAACTCAAGGGCCACATTTTTTGCCGGGCTCGGCCCTTTTTCCCAAATGGAAGGTAAAAAAAAAGCCCTGGAGATTCAATCAAAAAAAATATTCATTCCCCCGGCAAAAGAAAGGGGAAAAAGCCCTTAGTCAGTTTTCCCGGTTTTTCCAAAAAACATAAAGCCAGAAGTCACCAAAAAATTTAAAAAACCCAAAAAAGCCATTGGCAGTTAATCTCGCAAAAAAGTCTTCGCGCCCCGTCCCTTTTTCCTGCTCGAGACACCCGTTTTGAAAAGCCCCAAACCCCCGGGGGTCGCCAAAAATTTTCGATGGGGGGAAAAACGCCACTTAAATCGTCCCCCCCACCTGTAACCCCCCGGGGGGGCTCCCCCGGGGGGAAACCCCCCCCCGCCCTCCCCGGGGAACACCCCCCCCCCCTCCTCGGGGAAAACCCCCCCCAGCCCTCCTGGGGGCCCCCCCCCAGCCCTCCTCGGGAAACCCCCCGAGCCCCCCCGGGAAAAACCCGACCCCCCTCGGGGAAAAAAAATTTTTTTGGGCCCCTTTTGGGTTTGCTCATTCTCGCCCTTTTGGGGGCCCCCAGACCCCCGGGAAAGAGTGGCGAAACGGGTGAGGGTAAAGGCCCCCCCAGGGGGCCTTTAAAAGGGGGGAGCGGTGCCCCCCGAAATAAATAATTTTAAAAAAGCGTCAAAAGGGGGTTAACAAAACCCTTTTCCCCAAAAGGGGTCCGACTCCCATCTCTCCAAAAAAAACCCCAAACCCTTTTCCCCCGAAGGGGAGCCCCCGGAAGCGGGAAAAGGGAAAGGGGGCCAAAAAAAGGGCCCCCAAAAACCAAAATTTTTTTTATTAAGGAAAAATGGGGCATGGATTGCGAAAGGGAAAATAAATATTATATTTTAAAAAGGCCCCCCAGAGGCCCTCTTTATAAACTTCCCCCCCCCTAAAAATTTTGGGGGTTTTTAAAAGCCCCAAACCGGTGGGGGGGTCCTATTCAGACCCCGCGGAGGATGGGAGAATTTTGTCTCGGGAAACCTTTTTTAATGAACCCCGGGGGCCCAGACACACTTTCACCTTAAGGGTACCTCTCCCCTCACCTAACATTTTTGTATCCCGGATCGCTGCCCACTTCCTTTGGGGGGTCCCTCGGACCTATTGCAGTGTCTTCCCCCTTCTCCTCAACACTTGAAGACCCCCAGTACAGCCGGGGGTCCCCCAATGGGGGCTAAAACTCTGACTGGATAGATCCCGAGCTGCTTTTTTTGGGAACCCAAACCACGCGTTTTTAAAGGCGGCATTTTCTTCGACGGTCATCGCGGCGGGAGGGCATCCATCCCTAAATCCTCCCCAAAACCCCCCCCGTCCTTTTCCCCTGGTGGAACAGGGGTCCAGCTGCTATTTTTAACCGTCAAAGGGGGCCCTACGTCCTTTCATGACGTCCTACTTGGGAACGGGGTCATTCCGGTTCTACGTGCAGAGTCGCCATCTTTGGAAACCAGAAAAGTTTTTGGGACGTTTATTTCAAACCCCTTCAATTTCCACCCCCCAAAACCCAAAGGGTTGGGGGCACATTGAAAGTAGATACAAAAATAACATTTTAAAAACCCCATTATGTCAAAGGTTACTTTCTCCTCCCCCAGGAGGCCCCAAAATATTGGGTCGATTTGCCCTATTTTAGCACTGCGACTACTCTAACAGTTCGCGGGGGATAACGAGCATCGAGCGCCTTCATTATTTTGGCCAAATCGGGGGGAGGATTAAACCCCCCCTTTACCAAAATGAACTGACCTAAAGCCCTGTCCCGGGCCGGCAGCACAGCCCGGTCCAACACTTATTTCGAATTTGCGTCGCTGCCCCCCCGCCGCGGATTTTTTTTTAGACCCCTTTCATAGGTTTGGAACTCATATTCCCCCACTATGAGGCAACAACCTTATACCCATAAAAAAATGGAAGGATTAATTGACCCAAAAGCTTGACCATACTTTAAAGTTGTGTATGTAAAATTTGGAAAAAAAAAATTCGGGTTTATTTTTTTGAATCCGCAATCTGCTATTAAATTCAATTGGTTTTTCCCTAACCGATCCCGGGATCACCTTGTCCCGTCAAAACGGCATGGACCTTTTTTTTCCATAAGCAGCATCTTCTGTGCTTCTTTTATCTGGAGAAAGCACGAAAACCCCTGGGGTACGGGATTTTTTAAAACATTTTTTAATTGGGGGTTTAGGAAACCTTCCTTTTTTATACTAATTTTTTTTCGGGTGACACTTCCGGAAAATTAATAAACCTTTTCCGAGATTTTATTCAAAAAATGGGGGCCTCTGGTAGTATTCGAAAACGTTTTTCCCCTATTGCGTAGATATATTGGAAACCTGCCAAAATTTTTCATGCCTTTTTTTTTGGTGATACGCAATTATTTCAGTTCATCAAGTCTCCCAGGGTGAACGCAGATTCAACTCGCTGTAAAAAATCTATGGTTTTGGGACTCGAATTGTTTTTTGTTTCTTTTTTGGGCCAAACGAAAATGCGTCCCTTCCATAGATTACGGGAAACGCCCCCCCAATATTTTAAAAAGAAAAACGTTTTTTTACCCCCTCTCCGAGCCGTAAGGTTCCGGGTTTTTTTTCGATTTTAAATAACTTTGGTCCCCCACTCAAAGACCTGAAAACGGGGGTTAAACTTTGAATTTTCAAAGTTGTAGTGGCCCCCCTTGGGGTGCTATAGGGGAAAACCTTGATTTTCCTTTTTTAGGGGCCCGGTCAATCTAAACTAATTTTTGGGGGCTTTTTTTATGGCTCAGCTAGCCCCGGCCCTTAAAGAGCTAGATAGTGTCCACCCGCGGGTTTGCTGGGGACTGGTGCCTTTCGTACCATCCACTCAGCACTTCCACGCCGGTGAGCCCCCCTTTTTTTTACCGGGGGCTTACCTCCTGGCCCCTTACTGTCCAAACTGCCGCATGCCAAAAAAGTTGCTTACCCCCTTTTTTTTCCCCCAACCGTGTCTTGTACAAACAAAGGGGAAAATACAAGGCCCGGGGTTTGGGGTCCGGGGCTATGGTTTTCGACGTTGGGAAGTCCGCCAAAGGCTATCCCCACATCACCAGTCGAGTTCTCCCTGGAAATACCCCCCTTCAAATGCCATTTTGATCTTGCCAATTCCCTAAAGCGACCACCCCAAACTTTGTATAGAGAGGCTTTTAATGAGCTCCTCTCCACTCGTTTTTCACGGATTTGAGCGCATCTACACTGATGGCTCAAAATCTGGAGTCTCCGTGGATGTGCTTTTGTTGTGGAAGGATCCAATTTTAAATTTGGGTTTTAAACCTAATGAAAACCAGTGTTTTACAGCTGAATTATATGCCATTTTAAATCTTTGTGTTTTGTTTACCGAAGAAGTCACCGTTTCTGCCCTCATTGCACGGATTCCATGAGTGCTCTTTTGGGCATTGTTTTACACTCTACTCATGGAATCCCCTCGTGCAGATGATACATGACAAATTTTTAAAATTGATTCATTAAGCACCCGGGCTCGCCTTTTGCGGGTTTCCTGGCACGCTGGTCTTCCAGAAATAGGGGCTGGCGACCAGGGGCCACCAAGGAGGCAGCACGCCGCCTCCGGAGGCGAGTCTGGTGTCATGTTTTTAATTCTAAAGGTTTTATGTTGGGCGTGGAGTCTTAGCACCTGGCACGAGCAGGGGGTCTCACCCCCTCAGAACAGCTGCGGTCCATCGGGGACGGTGTGTCGCGATGGCCCTCTTCTATAACGAAAGTCTAGAAGAGAGGAGGCATCGTGACGAACTCCGGTCGGGCATACTGCATTGACCCATGTTTTTTACTAAGAGGGGATCCACCTCCAGTGTGTGAGTTTTGTGATACTCCCCTTAGTGTGCATCACATTTTGGTGGAGTGTCGCAAACAGCCCCTATCCGTCTGGCTCTTGATTTTAAAGGTGACTTACGTTTTTTATTACGCGATAGTGCGGAATGGAGTTATTTGTTTACTCCGTTTTATACGCCAGGCGGATCTTTTTAATGCCATTTGAGTCACTTTTATAAAGTGGCTCTTTTGGATAATATCTCATATTGAGATCTTTTTAACAGTTTTATTACAATTTAACATGTTGTTTTGTCTTTTTAAACGTATTATCATTTTAACATGTTTTGTCTTTTTAACGTGTTATATTTAATATGTTTGTTTTGTCTTTTTATTGGAGTGATACACTTGTGGTTTTTTTTTAGCAGTTGTATCACTTAATTTATACCAAGAATCCATTTGAGCACTCCTAGGAGTGTCTCAGATGGTGAATGTTTTATCTATTTCCCCTATGGGGATTTTATAATGTTTTTAATATTTTTCAAGGCCCTAATGACCTAGATGTGTCGATGGGCCTTTAAACCACAATAATAATAATAATAATAATATTGGAGTGATACACTTGTGGTTTTTTTTAGCAGGTGTATCACTTAATTTATACCAAGAGGCCATTTGAGCACTCCTATGGAGTGTCTCAGATGGTGAATGTTTTCTCTCTTTCCCCTATGGGATTTTATTATGTTTTTAATATTTTTCAAGGCCCTAATGACCTATATGTGTCGATGGGCCGTTAAACAGCAATAATAATAACTAATTGCCAATGTGTTTGCATTGTACAGCTTTTGTTTTTGATGTTCCACCTTATATTAACATAATCTAAGAAACTATATCTTATGTATCTCTTATTAAGTTCTTTACGTTTAAAGACCTAGATGTGTCGATGGGCCGTTAAACAACAATAATAATAATACGTTTAAAGATAAAAAGATAATTGTAACGACTGTTTCTCGTTGTTTCTTCGTAATATTTGGACAGATTGATATATTTCAATTATAATATTAAATAAACAAGGCACCCAAGAGGGACAAAAATTTTGATTTTTGATCTAACTTAGTCTATTATTTTGGGGCAAAGATGTCCAAAGTAAAAAAAAACCTTAGTCCCGTAATGGTGCTATAAATCTAATAACGTTGGAATTAACTTATCAAAATTAGCATGTATTTATTTGGACCACCATTGATACAGTATATTTAAATGTGTCCAATATAAATACCATTGTACCCACCGGTACTCCAACATTCGAGCCATGACCTCTTTGATCAAAGTCAGGCCCACAGACATGAAACTTACTCTGCTGGTTCGGGAGGGTTTGCTTAAAACTGTAAATACAATAAGCTGGGACTCGTACTCCCCGATCACCTCCTTTAGCAAGGGTTGTGCTCGAGCTTACGTTTACTATCCAAGTGTCTGTTGTAAGTCTATTGTGAATACCACCCCCCTTCCCCTCAACCTCGCAAAACCACTACGGTCCAGACATACTTTAACTCAATGAATGATGAAAATAAAGGTAGACATAGACAACACTGTAAACTACTGGTTGTCATAGTAACATGACGCTTCTAAATAAACCAAAAGTTGAAACACTAGCGTTTCGAAGCGGTCACTCGACAGAACTAAAATTATCGAGACTCAGTGGAAAAACCACCCAATAAACTTGACTGAATATTTTTACCTTTGATGTCCTCTCTATAGTATACATTTCTCTATGGGGAGAGTGAAGGTGTATTATAGCCGCACTCACCGAGGGTGTCCCTGTATCCCGCAATAAACAAGATAGGCAATGAATAGCTAGAATAAACAGACTTGTGGTCACTTTTGACTATTACTGTTCAGTGTTGGCTTGTAGGAACATTTTACAACTAGACCTATATCAAATATGTGTATGTAAATGACTACATACTAACATTTTATTAGATAGCATTCACAAGACAGTGAGTCCGACCCTTCAAATGACCGGCTGTTATTGAGAATCTTTGTTGATGGGCAGATACAAATGCTGACACAATTCTTAATGGACTTTACTTTTTTTACTGGATAGAATGATGAGACTGTGCGTCAGTGCTGAGAAATATCTCTGCTTGAATATATTTTTACTTGCTAAAATAATTGTATTGTGCTAGATTTGCTCCTATTTTTATTATAAGCCTATACAAGTCTACATTATTTTTAAATATAAAGATAATTGAACCATTTATCTTTCATGTAGGCATATTCAAAACAAATCTCAATAAAACACTTATTTCTCTTTAAAACTACAGTACTGACCCTCCTTAGAATATAAAGTTCTGTTACGGTACACTTGTTTTTTAATGGGTGGAGATAAACTTTCTTACAAATATCTAGTTACATTTTTTGTTTGTTAAAAACACAAGATTCCTAATGTTAAGCTTATCAAATCAACATTTTACAGTTAGGTATACTTAATCCAAAGTCAGAATCTAAGTAGTAAGTCTTATTAGGTACCTAGATTCTGACAATAGAATAGCTAAGCTTAGAGTTTAAAAAAAAAACATTTTTTCTAACTGCTAGAAAAAGCCAAAGTCACTGTGAATGTTTCATGTAAATTATATACTACTGGTACCCAGAAGCGATCAGAGGTAAATTTTGCACCCGGTCATGAATGCTTTTTGGCGCCCATCAATTCTAAACCTAATATAACCTGGGCACAATAGGAAAATGGTGTACAACCCAAACAGTAGTATACGTGGTGCAAAAGAAAATAATTCCCAACCTGCTTATATGTTTGAATGACTTGTTGAGGGGAGATCAGGGTTTGAATCCCTGTCGAGTGTACTAGGTTTTTTTCATAAATGTTTTTTCACTCTCCCTGCATACAAATGCAGGTACACTTCCTCCAAAATTAACCTTCCTTATCCTTACACTATAGCACAATTATTACATATGTTAAAAAAAAATATTTCAAATCTTCAAGACATAATTAAAATGATTAGGTTAGAAGTTAGCATATAGCTCGAATGGGTAGTAAGACACGGTGCTAAATAAAAAGGTTAGAAGTTGCGACCCCCAAGTTCCATTAGTTTAGGTTGGTACTCTGCTTGGCACCCTCGAGCCGAAGCCCCAGAACGGCTGCCCCTGTTGGTACTATAATGAGTCACAAATTTCCAGAGTATGACTCATTTTCTTTCTGATAAAATTAAGTACCGTATTTTATTATATTTTTTCCTTGAGAAAGGCTATATTCATGAAATGACATGTCTTTAAAAGTGTCTTGCTTACCCATAAAAGTGTCTTGCTAACCCACTTTCAAGGAGAATATATTAAAAATTAGCATTCACAAACTAATTTATTTTATTATTAACTAAAAATAAATTTACTTCAGATCTTAACACCAAACTAAAAAAAGAATAAGTTTTTTCTCCAAACTATCTTATATAATAAATTGTTTAAAAATTAGGTGGCTCAATGGCTAAATAATTTTTATACTAAGGAAATTAAAAATTAAAGAAAAAGGAAAAATAAACTACTAAGAGTAAATTTGATGAAGAAAGCACACCTAGAGAAAGATGAAAAACGTGGGAAAACCCAATTACAAAGGTGACATCTTCTTCCTTTCTTCTGTCTTCTATAGTAGAAGTATTCACACACACATTTTAACACAAATAGAATAATAAAGGCAACCATGCCGAAATATAATTTTATTTGTGTTTAAAATGTGTGTGTGACTACTTCTACTATAGAAGACAGAAGAAAGGAAGAAGATGTCACCTTTGTGCATTGGATTCTTCCCACATTCTTTTACTATTTCCCTAGGTGGGCTTTATTCATCAAATTTTATCTTAGTAGTTTTTTTTACTTTTTCTTTAGGTTTGTCAATTTCTTTATATAAAATTATACTATAAATTGATTGATTTAAATTGATAGATAATATGAGAAATACAGAATGTCTTCCAAAATTATTTTGAATATTTCAACAATGAGGGAATCATTATTTGAAATAAATAGTAGGCTTCTATATACACATCCAGATTTGCAAGACTAAGAATAAAATTGCAAAGTATTCATATAATGTACTTCAAATGTTTCAACTTTATTAATAACTTACAAATACTATATCCATCAAACATATATGAATAGTTTTATTTATTTCAGTGATGACAAAGTTAGAAAAGTACACATTTATTAATAATCAATTAAAGATAATAAAAGCAGTTTAAAACTATATCTTAATTATGTAGTTACACATACTTTAAATTTGCATTAACAAATTTTAATAGACAATAAAGATCAAATTTCTCATAATGTTCCATTTTCAGTTTACAAAATTATGAAACATCAAAATTATTTCATAAAATTTATCTTAGATTAGCTTCTAACGCTAAATAATAAGTTAAAGTTAAATACCATAATTTACAAATAAATCCTATACATCATGTAAGCCCTTTGTAAATAAATGTTAAAATACTGGTATCCCATATGTGTGATATACTTTTTCACTTATATAATATATGAATGTTAATCTATCCCTTATAATTTCTCAATTCTCATGCTTTATAATATAAAATTATAGTTAAATAAATAATTTGCTTTACTTTCTTAGGAAACACAAACATAATTCTAAAAGTCTCTTAACCAAAATCTTTTTAACATACATTTCTAGCAATAATAGATAGTGGCAGCATTCAATTTTATTTAAATTCACTACTAAGAATCTATTTCATTTTAGACACAAAGCTAATTGTTGAAAAATTTTTATTGAATAAAATTTAATTCAATGGTTTTAACATCATTGATTGATTTTTCATATAGTTAATTTTCTCAAAATATATATTTAGTTTGCTTATAAATTGTAAATACTTCACCCTGATTATAAAATTATTTTAATGATTTTATATGCATGATGGCTGTATAGCCCAAACAGGCAGTAAGTCGCAGTGTCAAAACATAAATTTCACGGTCATTTATAGACTTAAAACATGTTTCCGTAACACAAATACATTGTACATTTCAAGAGAAACGAGATGGAAGAAAGCTAAGCTATACAATTCAATAATTGTGAAAGCAAAACTTGAGGGATGAATGATCATAACTACGGAGATCACTGTATCTACTGTATTCACCCAAATATAAGACACTCAAAATAAAACTATACCTATTTTGAGAACTTGAAATTAGAGGAAAAGCTTTTTATTAATTTTTAGATTGGTCAATATTTAGTCACCAACAATAAAAATTAAAATAATACTATCAATCAATATTATTCATATACTGTACATTGATTAAATTTTCATTGCTGGAATAATATTTATTCTGAGTAACATCATTATCACATGACGAATCAATTATTATAATAGTATTATAAAATATCTGTGTTTTAATATAAAATAGTTTAAAACATGCCAAAAAACTTGTCAGTCATCATCGCCTTCAATTGTTTTGTAATTGCTGAAAACAACACACATGAAATATTTAACTGTGTGAATATCTTGTTAAAATGAAAAAAATGCTGGTTTGTGTTAGAATTTAAACAAGTACATACCTTTTATTTGTAAAATAAACATATACCGTATATCAGTATTATACAAAATACAAATGTTGACTTACACCAACATTTTTCTTCCGGCGAATATAAGATGACCCCTGACTTTTCGAGGTTGAAAACTGAAAATAAGCCTAGTCTTATATTGGGTGAATACGGTAATCCATATTCAAATAAAATGAAAAATGACTCCTGAACTGTGAGTGAAGAATGACCATGAACACAGGATATCTTAGTATGGAAGAGCATGGTGCGCTAAGCTAAAGGTTCTGGTTTTGATTCATGTGTCCATGTGTCATTTTTCAATTTATTCGAATATAATTCAAATAAGAGTGATTTTCATAATTTTAATCATTCATCCAAGCCTTGCCTTTTATGTATACTTAATTGATAGTGTTGCTTTATTCCATTCTAACATTTGAAACATGTTCATAATATCATACAGTTACAGTGCTGTAAATTGTGCATAAAAATCTGGTTTACATGACATTAATCATTTACGTTTACATAAATTCTATTTATACAGTATTTACATGAGGGATTATTCAAATTTGCTTTCACAACATTCAGATTGCAAATTTCAATAAAAGGTATGAAGTGGTGAATCATTAATTATTACTGTCTTTCACAGAAAACCAACAGAACTCCACAAATAATCTCAATGTAATCTTTAGCAAAAATGATTTTTGAGGTTCTAGTCTTAAAAACAAGTAATAACAATAACTGTAAGTATAAGCAGATGGTATTGTATTATTTGGCAAACACTAAAATAGTATTAACACTAAAGCTGAGCTATATGGTGTAAAAAAATCCACACTCTAACCAAAAAGTTTTAATCAACATTTTCTATGACTCTGGTTTTTAGCTAAGCATTCTATAAAATGATATTAATAAATTATATTACAACAATGAACAAGATATATAATTGTATGTACAAAATAAAATTCTCAGTTATAAAAACTTAAATATAATCACTCAATAGAATGTGCACAAAATATGTTTGTTTAAGGGTACAGTATAATATAATAATTTTAGTTCTTTTAGCTAAATTTCATCGTCTGCTAGTTGGTGCACCTTGAACACTGACATCTTGTCTTAGGCTTTGCATTCAGTAGAGCCTGTATTGTCAGTTAAGGCAGAAATGTATTTCAGCATGTGTGTGCTGCCAGAGTGGAATGTGACTGAATCAAGCCATTAAGTGGTACACTGAAGCTCAATGACCAATTACTCCAGGCACTGTGTAAAATATCGGATATAGTGTGATTGCACCACCACCTCATAACACAGGGAAATGCATAACTAGTTAAATATTCACGCTATTGCTAACCGTTCTGGGCAGTCAGCGTAACATCGCTAATTTATAGATGTATATTTCATTAACTAAATTATTTTTAACTCAATAATATTCCATACCTAAACTTGTTATAATAAAACTTTATCGAAAAATCAGCAACACATTTAATAAGTAATTTCCTTCAACCATCTTCATTTTCACTTTCTAAAGTATCAGACCAGGCTTTCATTTCACCTCTGGAGCCCTGAGTTGATCTAGATATCTGTATAATACGATACACAAACTGTAGATCTCTGGTCGACAAGGAATAAATTGGGACCTCATACCCTCTCAGAGGTAACGGAAGTGACTGAAAAGGTCACACACAAGGTGGGGTATGATATTGGTCTCACCTGTCAAATTCTAAAATAGTGGGTTACAGCCCTTTGCCTGAACAGTGTAAATATACAGTATAACTTTTCCTCGACTTGAACACTTATCAAAAGGTTCAACATAATGTTGAATGACTATGTTAAATGATAATATCAGGTTTACATACTTGTTATTTAATGCACAAGCTATAATTCATAATCTAATGCTATTTTCAGCCTCTGGTCAGGTTAGCTTCATATATCGGCGCCATATACCTCTGTTTCCACCATCATTCTTCCTCCACTCTGGTCTACTCCTCTTTCCTTTCTGCACTTCCTCAGTAATCAGCCAGCTATAATTGAATAAATAATAATATTGATAGTTACAACAATAATACTCAATTTCAACACAAACCATTGATATTCTTAAACATTTTGAGATAGGCATATCCTACACCCATAAAGCTATCTATAATATCTTTAAATTATCTTCTCAAGATTCTAAACAAATCACCATATAAACTATTTTAAGCAGGGTCACCTAGAGGATTCTGAGGACCTCAGGCAATAACATTTTGGGGCTCCCTTAATTAAGAAAATGAGAAAAATATAAAGCTTTCCTTCGAATATTAAGTCACATTACTGCTATATTTACATTTCAAACTGCCTTCAAAAAACTGTTCCTATACAGACACAGGAATTGTATGAGAGAGTGAAAGAGTGTGGAATGAAATTTAGCACTGCAAAGTGTGAACTAATGATAATAACAAGGAAGAGGATAAAATATAGTAAAGCTATAAAGTAGAGCTGAGTAAGATACATAATGTAAAACATCTTGGAAGTGTGATTGAGGCGAAGGGTGGGAGTAGGGGAGAGGCTCTAATAGGAATAGCGTAGTAGAGGGAGTTGTCTATAGATGTATAAGAGACCTTATATGGAGAAGAGAAGTGCACTTTAAGTGTAATGAAGTGCTGTTTAGGGCATACTTTGTACCCATAGTCACATATGCAGCAGAAACATGGACAGTGAATGTAAGAGAGACTGGGAAAGTGGAGGCCATGGGAATGAAGTCCGTTAAGGAGTGGGAATTTATGGAGCAAATGAGATAGTAGAGAAATAAAGGATGATATTTTATGGGCATGCGTGTAATGAGGATGTTGGAGTACATGAGATAGTAGAGGAAGCAAGACTGAGATGGTATAGACATATAATGAGAATGTTGAGTACATAATATAGTAGAGAACGCAAGTGTGAGATGGTATAAACAAAACTGACCCGGCCCCAGGCTGGAAATATTTGACGGTGATGATGATTTAAAAAAATTGATCAATAAGAGACATTGCCAAGCAAGTATGTTTGATCAAAAATCATAGATGTTAAATAGGAGAATAAACTACCCCATTCCCCTACCCCCTTTGGGCAGCCCTGATATCACGTTATGTAACAACTATTATTTAAATACATTAGAAATCACATCAATTAATCTCTAACAAATCACCTGTTAAAATCAAGAATAACATATATTTTGGACCGAACAAATTATAGTATACTAAGTAAACAATATTAATTTACATAGGAATAGGGTGAGGAAGGGAGGTATCAGTCACCAGGTTATGCCAAATAAGATGTGTGATGTGTGAATAGTTGAGATAACAGGAAAATAGGTAACCTCCCTGGTGAAAATCTCAAGAGGAAACCAAAGTAGAAAACCAAGAAAATCCAGATCAAACCAAGTTCTGGGTTTTACTCTGGTTTTCAATGGGTTATGAAACAACCAGAGTTAGTCTGGTTCTTTCAGGGTCTCTGGTTTACTCTGGAATGGTTTGGTTACTGTGGGATGCTCTGGTTTTTTATTTAAGAATTCCCTTGTTTGCAATAGAATACTCTGTTATTTTACTCTGGTGTATGTTGGTTCTCTCTGGGATGCTATGGTATTTACTCTGGTCTATGTTGGTTCTCTCTGGGATGCTATGGTATTTTACTCTGGTTCATGTTGGTTCTCTCTGGATGCTATGGTATTTTACTCTGGTCTATGTTGGTTCTCTCTGGGATGCTATGGTATTTTACTCTGGTCTATGTTGGTTCTCTCTGGGATGCTATGGTATTTTACTCTGGTTCATGTTGGTTCTCTCTGGGATGCTATGGTATTTTACTCTGGTTCATGTTGGTTCTCTCTGGGATGCTATGGTATTTACTCTGGTTCATGTTGGTTCTCTCTGGGATGCTATGGTATTTACTCTGGTCTATGTTGGTTCTCTCTGGGATGCTATGGTATTTTACTCTGGTTCATGTTGGTTCTCTCTGGGATGCTATGGTATTTTACTCTGGTGTATGTTGGTTCTCTCTGGGATGCTATGTATTTTACTCTGGTTCGTGTTGGTTCTCTCGGGGATGCTATGGTATTTTACTCTGGTCTATGTTGGTTCTCTCTGCATTGCTATGGTATTTACTCTGGTTTATGTTGGTTCTCTCTGGGATGCTATGGTATTTTACTCTGGTGTATGTTGGTTCTCTCTGGGATGCTATGGTATTTTACTCTGGTTCATGTTGGTTCTCTCTGGGATGCTATGGTATTTTACTCTGGTTCATGTTGGTTCTCTCTGGGATGTTTATGGTATTTTACTCTGGTCTATGTTGGTTCTCTCTGCATTGCTATGGTATTTTACTCTGGTTCATGTTGGTTCTCTCTGTGATGCTATGGTATTTTACTCTGGTCTATGTTGGTTCTCTCTGGGATGCTATGGTATTTACTCTGGTCTATGTTGGTTCTCTCTGCATTGCTATGGTATTTTACTCTGGTCTATGTTGGTTCTCTCTGCATTGCTATGGTATTTACTCTGGTTTATTGTTGGTTCTCTCTGGATGCTATGGTATTTACTCTGGTTTATGTTGGTTCTCTGTGGGATGCTATGGTATTTACTCTGGTCTATGTTGGTTCTCTCTGGATGCTATGGTATTTTACTCTGGTTCATGTTGGTTCTCTCTGGGATGCTATGGTATTTCACTCTGGTCTATGTTGGTTCTCTCTGAGATGCTATGGTATTTTACTCTGGTTCATGTTGGTTCTCTCTGGATGCTATGGTATTTTACTCTGGTGTATGTTGGTTCTCTCTGGGATGCTATGGTATTTTACTCTGGTTCATGTTGGTTCTCTCTGGGATGCTATGGTATTTACTCTGGTTAATGTTGGTTCTCTGTGGGATGCTATGGTATTTACTCTGGTGTATGTTGGTTCTCTCTGCATTGCTATGGTATTTACTCTGGTTTATGTTGGTTCTCTCTGGGATGTAGAGATGGGCGAAACTGTGATTTTACGATATCAGTGAATACAGTGACTGTGATTTTCATACATCGGTGATTTATTCCAGTGATTTTTCACTGTGACCTGTATTCACAGTGTTTTGATGGACCGATATTTTTTCACTTTCCAACCACGGTGAAGGCTAGTATTTAGCTGCTGTCCGAGTATCGAGTATCTAGTATGGAGTATGGAGTATTTATGAGTATTGAGTATTGGATATTTAGTATTTACTCGAATACTCCCATGAGTATTGGTTGGAAAGAAAACTAATTACTCGGGAGTTGGCGGCTTGCAATGGAATTCGATACTTAAAGGACTAACATAAGCTCTTCCTGTCGGCACTGACTTTTTACAATCGACATACAACTCGCTACCTAATCTTTCAAGGCTTAATCTGGGTTTCATGTTGCTTGACTAATGTACAGTCAATACAAAAGTATGCTTTTTAAGATGTTTCATACAGTTGATAAAGCAAAACATACTGTTTTTGAAAAATGAGCTCTACGAAATCAATTGTTTTAAATAGAAATAGCACGTAAAACATGCCAGTCAATAAGGTTGATTCTCAATTATCTGGTAGAAAATAAAAAATAAAAGAATAACAAGGGCAGCGAAGCGAGTATTTACTCTAGTGTCTTGAGGAAGTAATACTAGCTCCGTGGCTCGAGTAACTGTTGCCATCCGATGAGAGTATGGAGTATCTCTGATCACTGATATCTCAATCACCGATACTTTTGAGATCGAGTAACTGGGAGTATCGGTGATCAAATGGTATCGGTGAAAAAATCACAGTCAGTGCTATGGTATTTTACTCTGGTCTATGTTGGTTCTCTCAGGGATGCTATGGTATTTTACTCTGGTTTATGTTGGTTCTCTGTGGGATGCTATGGTATTTACTCTGGTTTATGTTGGTTCTCTGTGGGATGCTATGGTATTTTACTCTGGTCTATGTTGGTTCTCTGTGGGATGCTATGGTATTTACTCTGGTTTATGTTGGTTCTCTGTGGGATGCTATGGTATTTTACTCTGGTCTATGTTGGTTCTCTGTGGGATGCTATGGTATTTTACTCTGGTCTATGTTGGTTCTCTCTGCATTGCTATGGTATTTACTCTGGTGTATGTTGGTTCTCTGTGGGATGCTATGGTGTTTTACTTTGGTTCGTGTTGGTTTTCTCTGGGATGCTATGGTATTTTACTCTGGTTCGAGACTAGTTCTCTCTGGGTTGCTATAGTATGAGTTGGATCACAAGTTTAAATCATGGAATTGAGATCTAGTGATTAAAAAACACATATTTACAAGAAAAGTCAATAGAAATTTTTTTATTTTGATTAAGAATGAAAGGTGCATTGTGGTTATATTTTATAATTATGATTAATAAAAGATACATTATGTAATTATGATAAAGAATAAAAGGTTAATAATACATATAATTTATTTTACAATTTTTATTAAATAGAAGTATATTCATATAGTAATCACTAAATAATTTATCACAAAAAATTAAACAAATTGATTTGTCTGCATTTTTAACCCTTCCTGTCATTTACGGAACATTCCGCCAATTAAAATTTGCTCAAGTGTCATTTACGATATATTCCACCACAACTCGGTATGCTTTACGTGTCAAAAACAGAACATTCCTCGATCGCTCGTTTTTCTGTGTTATAGAATATTTTGTAGATGGCAGCAGGGAACTGTAATGAATATATGTAACTTATCATTTCCAAAGTAAGTAAACAGCACAGTTACCAATAAAGCGATGGCAAGAGTGTGGGATATTTTGTCAAATATAAATGACAGTGAGCTTAGTTATTTAAAACAAGTGATGAAAATGACTGTGATAATAGTGAAGATGCAAACCCTTTCATAATAACACCAAGCCTTTTGATGTGGATACACCCCAGTAGAATATTCTAGGCTCTTCTTTGACGACAAAATGTTAGACCATTTATGTGAGGTAGCTAACCTATATGTTGGCAAATCATGCTGACTTATGCCATATTATGATTGAAACATTAAAATTAATATTTTTTGACTTAGGTTTCACAAAAGTAAAGTAAGAATTATTTATCTAATAAAAAATATATTTATAATAATTTTAGTTGGGAAAAATTGAGCATGTAAGGATAAAGCTTATTATTTCCATCAACATTGGAAGGGTTAAAATTACAACTTATTTGTGTGGGCGATGGTGGTGGGCAAAGAAAGGAACCGTTCCTGAAACAAAACAATAATTGTTAATTTAAAAAAATATAACCTTTTTAAGGTATTTTCCACTAAGTAAAAATAGGTAATTTAAAATCAACCATGAAGCATTCTAATGACGTGTTATCATGTACAAAATTAGTCATAAATTTTTAATCAGCAGGCAAGCTTTGCTTTTGAGACCGGTGGGGCTGAAGATCACTATCATCCCACCAACCAAACTGTTCATTCTCAATAAAAATGTGGCTTTGGCTTCTCTAGAATACCCTCGTTTATCGAGGTACTCCTTGTATCTGTGAGGAGGGGGGGGGGGAAGGCCCACATGAAAATTCTGTAACATAATTTACACACAACTTCGTACTTATTGATCCACTCTAACTTTCTCCATATTCATACATGCCATTTGAGTCTTAAAAGCTTTTAATTTTTCTTTTTCAAACATACAACATTTGACCACAAATAAAATGGCTCACTCCTTCCTTTTGACCATTGGATTCACTTTCAAACCACAATCTTTCAGCATCCATTCATTATGGACATTCCATATGAGCTTTTTCAAACATATTTTTAAATATCTTCTTCCAACTACATTTACTTTCGCCTTTCACGCTTCACAGCCATACAGCAAAGTTGGCAACACAGTTTTATACACTGCCATCTTAGTCTGTTTCTATACTACCTCATTCTTAGAAATAGTCCGCATACAGCCAAATACTCTCTGAGGTGCATTCACCCGTCTGAGGTGTTAAAAGCCTTGAAAGTGTTACAGAATGGCAAAGCTGTGGGTGTAGATCGGATTACAAGTGAAATACCAACGTGTGGAGGTTAGGTACTTTTTGCCAGATTATTTGAGCTTTTAAATGTATGTGCTGGAATTTCAAAAGTCCTAATGAAAATAAGAATGCCGTCATTGTTCCTTTGTACAAAGGTAAAGGCAACAAGAGTGAATGTAAGAATTATAATTCTTGAAAAAACCGAGGACAAGATTTGGGGTGCGTAATACGGTTTTACGCCAGGTAGAGGATGCATGGACCAGATATTTGCGTTAAAAAAGTGATTGAGAAATGTATGGCAGTAAAGAAGAAAGTGTACTGCTAATATATCGATTTGGAGAAAGTGTATGATCGAGTGAATAGGAGTATGGTGTGAATACATGATTAGTAAATACAACTATGGCAGTGTATGTTGGAAGTAAAGTGTGCCTTAGAGTGGGTGGAGTTTAAAGCAAATTGTTTGACACTGAGCACGGTGTTGAACGAGTTTGGGTTATGTCTCAATGATTGTTTAGTGTATTTTTGGATAAGTGTACGAGGAGTGCGTGTGAGGACGCAGTTGGTATGCAAATGGACAATGTGAATGTGAGAGTGATGTTATAATTATGCAGATGATAACATATTAATGGCCGAGAATGAAAGTGGCTTGCAGAATGAATTAAATTGTTTGAATGTGGTGACAAAAAGGAAGGATCTTCGTATAATTTTTTCCAAAATTAAAGTGATGGGTTTTTTAAGACATTTTATTCCAAGACCGACAACAATTTGCTGACTTATTTTAACTGTTATATTTGGAGGTCCACCCATTTATGCCCTTTAACTTTATGCCATGATTTCTTTTTATTTCAACTATTATTGGCTCTATATATTTATTTTTTCCTCAATTTCAAGTTAATAAAGATCTGAGCTATAATTCCATACAATCAAAAAACAAAAACTAATGAAGCACCATTCGAGGAGTGTTTAAGGATGCTTTAACTAAAGCAATTAACAATATGGGGACTTTTCCCATAGTGTAGCCAAAATTCTGAATATTTGGAATGTTACTCTATTCAGGTACCCATGTAAAGCAGATGGCTACAAATCTTTCTCAAAGAACAAAAAACTAAATTATGTTTTAAACCTAAATATGATGTCACAAGAATTGGAAGTGATGTTGAATGATTATAAGCATAGGTTGGCTAATTCAAAAATTGTACATAGATCAAGAAACCCATTTTGGTTTATGATAATTTAGTAAAGTCTTTGCTTGTTATGTAGGCTATCATATTTGTAATTAGAAATTTTCCTTGTTTAAAACTTGAAATACAATAAGAGTTCTCTTGCCAGCCACATTCTGTGAGGACTAATAACCCCCATCCTTCCTGTTTCTGTCATTTAAGCATAAAGAAATGGCAAAAAGGTGAAACTACACAAACCAATATGTTAAAGGTACAAATTATGAAATAAAATGTAAGTTCTTGCTCTTTAATTTTTGGAAACCTCAAATTTGTTCAAATAGGTATCATCATCAGCATCCTCTTCATAATTGTTTGTTTTGGTGACTAGAACTCTGATAAATTCAACCTAGGATTTTGATTGGCTTTCCACAGTACTCTTATACAATTTCTTGCTGTGAATCTTTAAACATATAAGAGACAAACTTATTGGCAATAATTTAAGACCATTATAATAAACTACTAACTAAAAGGGACAGTTTCTTTGTCTGACTTAACACACTTTACTAGAAAATATTCAGTATCAATCTAAACCCCAGTTAAATATGTTCCAGTTCCAATGAGCCCTTCCAAATTATGTGACGCAAGAAAGTTTGGGCAAAAGTATGAGCAAGGACTGCAACAAATCATTCACAGTACTAGAAGTGATACTATTGGACTTTTAAAATGGCTTATGCCGGGATCCCGATCAACTTAACGTAAAGGACCTCCTCGTGTGTTTAAATGGAAGTGATCATGATGAACTTAACTTAACTTAACGTTGACTTGCAGTTAACTTAACGTAAGAGATGTCTTGGGAGGTCTTTTACCTTACTTTATGTTACTTGAAGGGTATCACGTGATCTAACCAGCCAATCATTATGCGAGTGACGTTAACAGGGCTATTTAGTATTTCATTTGTTGGTATTATGTTTACTCTTTAGCGTAAGTTCTAGTGATCAGAAATTGAAACAAAATAATTGAACTAAAATAAGGAACTAAATTTATCAAAAAAGTTTAATAATAGATATTTATTATATTGATTGAAAACTGTAAACATTCACAGATCATCACTTTATAAATAGTACAAAACCACAGATCATACTCGAGAATGCATATGTTTAGCTCGAGTTGTTACGTCAAGTTAAGTGAATTGTGATCACACATAAGTTAAGTTAACTTTAAGTGAACATTACATTAAGTTACATTAAGTTAACGTTCAGTTGATCGTGATCCCGGCATTACAATGAGAATTTTGATTTGGTAGATGTGATAAGGTTATCACTTTTATTTAAATACTAGCAATCTCGCACGGCGTTGCCCGTGACCCACTGTGGTATAAGAATTATATAAGTCCCCCTGCGGGACGGGGTTTAGAATAGTCCCGCAGTAAGCCCTGCTTGTCGTAAGAAGCGACTAAAAGGGAGGCTTCTGTGCAGGACGTACCTCGTGTGGGACAAACCTATCCTATATCTTTCCTTTCACATCATTTTCTTCTTCCTTCACTTTCCACCTTTTTTTCACTCTTCCCCCTTCGCTTTATCTATCCTTACCTTTTTCTTCCTTTCCCCCACCGTTCATCCTGTACAGAGGCCTTTGGCCTTTCCGTTGACGACCTTGGCAACTAACCCGGCTCTTCTTTGTATATTATTGGATACCACTGCCTTGAGCTCCCGAATGAAAGTGCGCCGGTTGTAATATCTTGGTAGAAGGGCCTTAGGGATGACAACCGGGTACCCTACCTTGAGAAAAGACCGGTTGCATTCATGAGGGTCCCGGACGTAAAATTAGCACTTTCCTGCATACACTTGCTGCGGTGACCTCTCTTCCGGCGATGCTCCATATGAAGGTTGTCATGTCTAGCGTCGTATGGAGCCTCTCGTCGGAAGAGTTAACAGGGCCCTATGTGGTAGAACCAACTGGGATCAACCTGGGTCTACGATCCGAGTACTTTTGCAGGTTGTCCTCCCACTCATGATTGAGTCTCTAGTCACAGCTGACACCTTACTGTCCGCTGGCACCGTACTGCCAAGTTCTGCTGGCATCTTACTGCCCGGCCCTCACAGGCCGTATTAATGATAAGAGGCGGAAACGGGTAAGGCCGTCCAGCTCTGTTTTGATGAAAAGCCAGGAAGCGGTGAGGCCCCAGCCCCGCTTCCTGGTGATGTCTCGAGTGGATGAAAGTGAAGATCTGAAACGTGTCAGCCCATTTATCCTCGAAAGAGTGATAAATGGAGCAGCGAAATCGGAAGTCTCAATAAGGAAACTGCGTGATGGCACCATCATGATTCAGACCACGACTGACACACAGTCTTCAAATATAATGGCCGTCTCCGAAATACCGTTGAGCAATACGACTCATATACCGGTGAAGGTGGAACCTCACAGGTTCCTCAATGTTTGCAAGGGAGTGGTCACTTGTTATGACCTCGACTGCGTAGGCATTGAGGATATCTGTGAGGAGCTTTCCCCTCAGCATGTCACCGAGGTCTACCGTATCATTACCAAAAAGAACGGACAAGAAAAGAAGACGGATACGTATATCCTCACATTTGCGACTCCTACCCTTCCGAAGGAGGTCCGAGCAGGCTTCCACGTGCTCAGGGTCCGGCCGTATGTCCCTAACCCTCGGCGCTGTTTTCAGTGCCAGGAATTTGGGCATACGAAGCTGCGATGCCGTGGTAAGCCAACCTGTGCGGATTGTGGACAGGAGGCTCACGAAACACCACGCGAGTCTCCTAAATACTGCGTCAACTGCAAGGGTCCGCATTCCGCCTGGTCTCGGGCCTGTCCAAAATGGAAGGTAGAGAAGAAAGTCCTGGAGATACAATCTGAAAAGAAGATCTCATATGCCCAGGCACGCAAGGAATACGTATCAAGTCAAGCTCCGGTATTTCAAACTTCATATAGCCGGATTGTCAGTCAAAATATAAACTGTCCCAACTGCCATTGCGCAGTTTTAAAATTGCTAAGGAGCCAACGCAACCAGTGCCATTGGTCTCTTCTCGAGACATTTATGTTGATTCCGCGCCAACTTCTGTGGCGCCTAAATTTTTAAAGGAGGCCAAACCGCCACAACGATCGTCTCCCCCACCTATACCACCGAGGAGACCTCCTCGAGGAACTCCCCCGAGCCCACCTCGGGGAACACCCCCGAGCCCGCCTCGGGAAAACCCCCGAGCCCGCCTCGGGAACACCCCGAGCCCGCCTCGGAAACCCCCCGGCCCCCTCGGGCATTAAAACAAGGGCGGCCGTTGTTGAGCCTCTCACACCCACCTCTGGGCTTCCGGAGGTGGGGACGAGTTGCGGAACAGGTGAGCCGCTAAGGCGAGTCCCACTGGTGCCTTGAAGAAGGACCAGCGAGAGACCGCCGAAAAATTTTTTATTAAAAAAGCGTCGAAGGCCTTAAAGCCTTCGAACAAGGATCCGACTCCCCCGTCTCTCCAAAATAAGCCGAAGCCTCTCCTGAAGCGAGAGGTACAGGAGAGACTGGGAAAGGCAAGAGGGCCTAAAAAGGGCCTCAACAAATTTTTATTCTTAAAGGATAGTGAAATGGATTGCGAGGATAATTAAATTTCATACCAAAAACTTATGTCGCTACTACAATGGAATTGTAGGGGTTTCTATGCTCGTGTAGAGGAAATCAAACTAATAATTTCTTCCCTGCATCCTTCCATATTGTGCTTGCAGGAGACCCACTTCCGCCCAACTGACAACCCGATGCTTCGTGGGTACGATGTGTATCGTACCGACAAGCCTTTCTTTGATCGGGCTAGCGGAGGTGTGGCTATATTTGCACGAAGTACTATATATCATAAGAATATTAATATTGTTTCTGATCTCCAAGTGATTGCTGTCAGTCTCCCTTCCTATGGAGGTAACCGTATGCTGCATCTACCTCCCGCCAGGTGAACGTGTTTCCAAGAGGACACTAGAGGCCCTCTTTATACAACTTCCCGCCCCCTATATCATCTTGGGGGACTTTAACGCGCATAACCTGGTGTGGGGGTCTAGTTTTACAGACGCCCGCGGGAGGATGGTAGAGGATATTCTTGTCTCGGGAAACCTGGTGTTAATGAACACCGGGACCCAGACACACTTCTCCACCTTTAATGGTGTATCCTCTGCCATCGACCTAGCCCTATGTTCCCCGGGATTGCTGCTCACTCCCTTTGGGAGGTTCTCTCGGACCTATGTGGCAGCGATCACTTTCCCATTCTGCTTTCAAAAATCCAAGATCCTCCCAGTACAGCACGGTTACCCCAATGGGTTCTTAAACGTGCTAACTGGGATCAATTCCGCGAGCTCGCCGTATTCGACGAACCTCATTCTCCCGACGTCGATGTAAAGGCTGGGCAATTCACTTCGACGGTCATAGCGGCGGCGAGGGCATCCATCCCTAAATCCTCGCCAAACCCGCGCCACCGTCCTGTTCCCTGGTGGAACGAGGAGTGCCGGCTTGCTATTTCTAACCGTCGAAGAGCCCTGCGTGTCTTTAATCGACGTCCTACTTCGGAGAATCTGAGTCATTCCGGATTCTACGTGCTAGAGCTCGCCGTATTATTCGAGAAAGCAGAAGAGAGTCTTGGAGACAGTTTATTTCTACCCTTACTATTTCCACTCCCACAACCAAGGTTTGGGATCACATTCGTAAAGTACGTAGTAGCAAAAATACCATTTATAATATACCCGCACTCATGTCTAACGGTTCACTTGTCTCCTCCCCTATGGAGGTCGCCAATGTATTGGGCTCGATGTTCGCCGCTATTTCTAGCACTGCGAGCTACTCTAACGAGTTCGTGGTGCATAAGCGCAGCATCGAGCGCCTTACTATTGATTTTGGCCAAAGTCGGGGGGAGGATTATAACTCCCCCTTTACTAAAGAGGAACTTACCTATGCCCTGACCCAGGCGGGCAATACAACTTCTGGCCCTGACGATATCCATTACGAAATGTTGCGCCAACTGTCCCCTGCTGGACGGGCGTTCCTCTTAGACCTCTACAATTGTGTTTGGGAATCTCGTCAATTCCCAACACTGTGGAGGCAAGCAACCGTTATCCCAATATATAAAAGTGGCAAGGATAAATTAGAGCCAACTAGTTATAGACCGATAGCCTTAACTAGTTGTGTATGCAAAATATTAGAGAAAATGATCAATAAATGATTTATATGGTATCTAGAATCCCGCAATCTACTATCCAATATGCAATGTGGCTTTCGCCGTAACCGATCCACGGTGGATCACCTTGTTCGCCTTGAGACAGCAGCTCGTGACGCTTTCCTCCATAAACAGCACCTCTTGGCTGTCTTTTTTGATTTGGAGAAGGCTTACGACACCACCTGGCGGTACGGCATTTTAAAAACCATGTTTAATTGGGGGTTCCGGGGGAACCTCCCTATTTTTATATCTAATTTTATGTCTGATAGACACTTCCGGGTAAGGTTAAACAACACCTTATCCGATGATTTTATTCAAGAAAATGGGGTGCCTCAGGGTAGTATTTTAAGCACTACGTTATTCGCTATCGCGATAAATAGCATCGTGGACAACGTGCACGTACCTGTCCGTTCATGTCTTTTTGTGGATGACTACGCAATTTATTGCAGTTCATCAAGTCTCCACAGGGCTGAACGACAGATACAACTCGCTGTAAACAATCTATGGTTGTGGGCATCTCGTAATGGCTTTCGTTTCTCTGCGGCCAAGACGACTGTCGTCCACTTCCATAGATTACGTGGAATACAGCCAGCCCCCAATATTTTAATGAACAACGTTGTTTTACCTGTCTCCGAGACCGTAAGGTTCCTGGGACTTTTATTCGATTTTAAACTAACTTGGATCCCCCACATCAAAGACCTGAAAGCGAGGTGTATTAAAGCTTTGAATTTACTTAAAGTTGTGAGTGGTCGCTCTTGGGGTGCTGATAGGGAAACCTTGATGCGTCTCTATAGAGCCTTGGTGAGATCAAAACTTGATTACGGCAGTTTTGTATATGGTTCCGCTAGACCCTCGTCGTTAAAGATGCTCGATAGCGTCCACCATGCTGGCATTCGACTGGCTACTGGTGCTTTTAGTACCAGTCCAGTCGTCAGCATCTGTGCTGACGCCGGTGAGCCCCCTCTTTCTTACCGGCGGTCTTACCTCCTGGCATCTTACGTGTCGAAACTGCATTGCATGCCAAATAATGTTGCTTACCGCCCTGTATTTCATCCCCCTAACCGTGTCTTGTATGAAACTAAATGGCGTAGTACAAGGCCGGTTGGGATCCGGATGCTATCTGTTTTCGACACGTGTGGGATAGTCCTGCCAAAGGCTATCCCCACATCACCAGGTCGAGTTTCTCCCTGGAAAATACGCCCTCCGAAATGCCATTTTGATCTTGCCAAGTTCCCTAAAGCGACCACCCCAAACTTTGTATATGAGAGGACTTTTAATGAGCTCCTCTCCACTCGCTTTCACGGATTTGAGCGCATCTACACTGATGGCTCTAAATCTGGAGTCTCCGTGGGATGTGCTTTTGTTGTGGAAGGATCCAATTTTAAATTTGGTTTACCTAATGAAACCAGTGTTTTTACAGCTGAATTATATGCCATTTTTAAATCTTTGTGTTTTGTTTACCGAAGTAGTCACCGTTCTGTCCTCATCTGCACGGATTCCATGAGTGCTCTATTGGCATTGTCCACTCTCTACTCGTGGAATCCTCTCGTGCAGATGATTCACGAACAAATTTTAAAAATTGATTCATTAAGCACCCGGCTCGCCTTTTGCTGGATTCCTGGTCACGCTGGTCTTCCAGGAAATGAACTGGCGGACCAGGCAGCCAAGGAGGCAGCACGTATGCCTCCGGAGGCGAGTTTGGGTGTCATGTTTTTAGATCTAAAGGGTTATGTTCGGCGTGGAGTCTTAGGCACCTGGCATGAGCAGTGGGTCTCGACCCCTGCTCAGAACAAGCTGCGGTCCATCAGGGACGGTGTGTCGCGATGGCCCTCTTCTATACGAAAGTCTAGAAGAGAGGAGGTCATCGTGACGAGACTCCGCGTCGGGCATACTTCATTGACCCATAGTTTTTTACTAAGAGGGGATCCACCTCCAGTGTGTGAGTTTTGTGATACTCCCCTTAGTGTGCATCACATTTTGGTGGAGTGTCGCAAACTAGCCCCTATCCGTCTGGCTCTTGATTTTAAAGGTGACTTACGTTTTTTATTACGCGATAGTGCGGATGGGGTTATTTGTTTACTCCGTTTTATACGCCAGGCGGATCTTTTTAATGCCATTTGAGTCACTTTTATAAAGTGGCTCTTTTGGATATTATCTCATATTGAGATCTTTTTAACGGTTTTATTACAATTTAACATGTTGTTTTGTCTTTTTAACGTATTATCATTTTAACATGTTTTGTCTTTTTAACGTGTTATATTTTAATATGTTTGTATTGTCTTTTTATTGGAGTGATACACTTGTGGTTTTTTTTTAGCAGGTGTATCACTTAATTTATACCAAGAGTCCATTTGAGCACTCCTATGGAGTGTCTCAGATGGTGAATGTTTTTATCCCTTTCCCCTATGGGGATTTTATTAAGTTTTTAATATATTTCAAGGCCCTAATGACCTAGATGTGTCGATGGGCCTTTAAACCACAATAATAATAATAATTATATAAGCCCTCCCCCCGTAGTGCCCGTATCTCTGAAATGTAATTATAAACCATATGGAAAATATTTTCTTCAAATATTTGTTAAAGATAGCTTGATTAAAAATTTCAGATCTCTGCGTGCCATAGATTTGGCTGGGCATCACACACTAATAAACACACTCACACACAAACACCTTTATTATTATAAACTAAACCTAAAGTTTTTTGGTTGGATGAAGGTATCCCTGTCCGATTACCTAGAATAAAAAAAATTGTTCATGAAACAATGAACTTGAGTATGGATTTGTTTAGCTTTGACCAATTGAAAGTAGTGACTATTGAGCATACCATGATTTAAGGTGTGCACAGAAAGAAAGCAGGTTTCCTGTGTCAGCTCATTATGAGAGTGTGTTTACATATGGGACCGTTCATAGTGAAAGCAGGTTTCCTGTGTCAGCTCATTATGAGAGTGTGTTTACAGATGGGACCGTTCATAATGAAAGCAGGTTCGCACGGGTACCCTGTACCGACAAGCTTACCAGAGTGAATATTTCATTCGTTTTTAGTTGTCAGCGACGACAATATGTACTTCAAAAGAAATGGTAGATATTGAAAGTTTAAGTATGTGTGTATGCAGACCAATGTATTTAGCATGTGGCCTTACAAAAGTTTATACTTTTGTCACTCACCAAGACAACCACCTTAAGGGCTGTCATATTTGTATTCTTTGGTTGCTTGCAGTGTGCCAGTCCACCCTTGTTTCTAAGCCATATTCAAGTTAGCCTGTTCGCAAATTAACACTCAATTTTGGTGTGAATCAAAGTTTATTTGGTTAAGTTTTAAGAATTTTACTGAATTTGTTCTTCAAAAGTAAATTTTTATTTTCTAACTTAAAGAATTTTAGCCACGGAGGTAATCAGCACAACATATTATTTTACAAATCATTATAATCACTACAGTTTGAAGAATATAATACAATATTAATTGTTTAGTTTGGTTCAATATTTGAAGTTATATTATGAATCTCAAAAAAATGGACTACACTTGTACCTGGGCACAAACAATTAATTTACTCAGATAATCAGCCTCCAGGTTAAAATGGTTGTGCTCCTTTTGCCAGGGGACCACCATTATGTGTGGGGTGTGCAATCAATGATTGCAGTCACATAGTGGCTATACCCCCACACGATAGAGCTGGACCCCCCTATGCTCGGTATGCCCAGCCAGGGTCGGTCATCAGTTTGTAGGACTATGGAGATCTTGTTGTTTTCTTCTAATGGTGTTTTATCCGGATAACTGGATAGGAACATAGATCCATGTTGAGCGCTTAGGGAACTGCCTGCTTAAGCCCTGCCATGGCCCTCTTTTTTACCTGTAGGTACTGGGGAGACATTATTTTGTTCCAGTTTAAATACATTTATGTTGTAATTGATTTAGGCAAGAATAGTAATTTTAGTTCACCTGTTGTTAATTTTTGACCAACCGGTAAGCTATATGTATTTATTGCGAATGGTTGGTCATTTTTTGTGTCTGGTGGTAGTAGTAGTCTGTTGTATTTGAATTTAGTTTCTAGTTTAATTCTGTAAGAGAATTTCATAGTTGTGTCTTCACTTTTAAATTTAGAACTTGTCAGGTAAATAGCTGGTCTATCTACATAGTTTCTTATTGGGTATTTTCTTATGTAATCTTCTGTTTTTGAAGAAACCGACCATTGATTCATGTTTGTATTAACTCCGTCTATTCCTGGTATCATATAATAAAAGTAATTTTAATTTATTGTGTATTTGTCGTAGAATTTTCTTGCACTCAGTCATTGTGATTTAACATTAAACATTTTTCAGTGACCTGTTGCTATTTCTTCATATTTAAAATTATCACTTGTGTAATTTTGTTGTAGTGTGTCTGTTACTCTTTTCCATGGGAATAATAACTATTTAGCTGTGAATGTTTCTTCAACTTCTCTTCTTACTGATGTTACAACCATTACATTTTGGGATGTTTCAAAGTCATATACAGTGTGTGATGTACTACCTTGAGTTACAAGTCTCTTTCTTAGTGTTGATTGGTTTGTTATCCTGAATTGAAGGTCGTACATGTTCATACCTAACATGACACTAGATAATGTATTAAAAACAGAAATACTCCTATTGTTTGTGTCATCTTTTCCTCCGTTAATCCAAAAATGAAAGGCATGATATGTTAAAATAACTGATTTTTGGTTATCAGTGAATTCAAGATCGTACCACCTGCATTTTATCACTTTACCTTTTGCATATCCAAGTGATATGGGGAACATTAAACCGTCTGTAGTTGGTTTGATGTTTTCTCCATATCCGTCTTGTATAGATGACTATTGGGTTTGTCCAAATCATACTCCTTCGCTGGTGTCACCGTCCCTTTTTCTTTTTTTGTGTACTACGTTAGTCATGTCTTCCATGGTACTTGGTAAAATTTGTGAATTCAGTCAAGTTGTTATATTTCTTCAGTCAAGTCAATTCTGGTTAGGTTGTGTTGTGGTGCTTTAATGAAGTCATTTGTCTTGTAATGTTTTATGGTTTTATTGAATTCATGTCTTAAAATGTGTTTATTTATTGGGGCAATTTTATTGTCGTCGCACCATGTAGTTAGTGGGTTGTTTGTTGTCAGGTATATTGGAAGTCTCTTTATGTCTACTTTGTCTGAATGTTTAATGTTTGTAGGTACAGTCGCTCCTTCTAGTAGTAGTTTCCAGGTCCCTACGGATGTGTTGTCGATTAATAGTGCACATGTTGCTGAAGGAAGCTGATCATAGTGGAAGCCAGTTCTATCTCTTTCACAGCTTATGAGAGTTGGTTCCATGTCATGTGTAAGTAACCTTATGATCACCGATTTGCCTGTATTAGTGTTTCCTTGTATTACAAATCCATTGATTTTTTTGAAATACTTTGCTTTGTATTAAAATATGGAGTTTGTAACTTTAATGTAAATTTTAAAGATGTTGAGGTGTGTAGATAGGATGATTTCTGTTTATAATATCAGATTTTGTATGATTGTCTATTCTCTATTCGCCGTAGTCGTTTTCGTTGATATAAATGTATATTGTAATATTTGTGTTATTAATTAATAATGGTTCAGCGGTACTTACTGAAGGGAGCTTCTCGTCACTATGCAGATCAAATACCACAGGTTTTTATATCTTCAGTATCACCTGTTGGGAGCCTATTAATAAAAGTAATGTATTTAGTTAGAGGGAGGCTAAATCTAGAAACCTTTTTCATCAAGCCTAGTCACAAAGTTCCACAAATATGGTTAAAAAAGCATTGAAATGAGCTAATATCACATCACAAAATAAATAATAAAACTCAAAATATGGGGATTTTAAGGACAAAGATCCTTGTTGTAATCTTTAGACTTCATTTTGGCGTACACAATATTTGAAATAAAACATGGGTAGCTGATTTTTTCAGGTACATAATTGATAGTTAAGTCACTATTTAGTCCACTTTAAACATCAGTAAATATACTTAAAAAGACCCATTCAAGGCTGGAAGCAGTACTTGATGATGTAATATACTCTATTCCGACATGCTCAAAAATGCTTCTAAATTGTTAAGATATTTATTTTTATTTAGCACCCCATCTTACTACCCAATCGGGTTATACGCTTATGTACTAATTATGCTAATGGATTAGGAATTGGGAAGGTTGAATTTAGAGGACGTGAACCCACATTTGCATGGAAGATGTGTAAAACCATTTAGGAAAAACCACCCACAATTCCCCAGTCTATTTTCGAAATATGTAACATAAGTTTATAAACCGATCCTCCACCTGCTACTTATGTGGGTTACAAAGCTACTAACAGTCAGTAATGAGTAAACTAATGCTTGGTTTAAGAAATTGTTTTGGCCTGTAAACAACACAATAAAACAACAGGTAAGCACCCAAGGAAATTTTTGGTCAACAAATATTCTTTCACCATTTTGAATTCCAGGGGCTACCTGCTTGAAAAATCTCAACGTCATAGGTCTAATGGGAAGGTCTTACAGTTAATGTCATCGTATAATATATCTTCACAAATGATGTATTTAGGGCACTTCCACACTTAATCAATTAAAATCTAATTTTTATTTAATTTGGCATCATGCCCTACTAACTGTTCGGGTTGTACACATTAGTACTAGTTACAGTAATGGGCTAGGAGTTTGCAAGGTTGAATGTAGATTAAATGAACACACATTTGTGTGGAAGGAGAGTGGAAAACCATCCCCAAGTTCACCTGAGCGAGATTCAAACCTCAATCTCCTTGTTCTCGGCAGTCTAGCTCAACAAGAATCAAGCGTGTTAGCAAACTACACCATTGAGGTGGATTAAATTTAATAAAAACAATCATTTAGAATTTAATGGATAGCTTTAAAAAGTAGTGGTGGCAATCCAAATGGAATCGGCCCAGTGGGATATCTTTCGTTGTCCCGACGGACAAGGCCCCCCCCCCCTTAGGAATTAATTTAATTTACTCCAAGGTCTCCCCTACCTGTAATAAAATTAAAAACTAAATAAAAAACTTTGTAACTTGTCAATTTTCTCTATTAGTTGGCACTAATTAGGTTAATACAAATTTAAAATAAATACCTTTTGCAGGCTTGTAAGAGTAATATAGTTTTCAAGTGAAGATCACCCCTTTTAGAGGCTATCTAATTTTTTTTAAATTGTCAAGCGAACACTATTCCAAGTAATTTCATGGCATACTTAATTTTCAAAAACTTGGCAATTGAAGATTACTCAAAATATATTCTAAGAGTCATTAAAAATTTCAAAAATTTGCTAATCAAAGACTACCTCAAATACATTCTAGAGGCATTTAAGTTTCAAAGACTTGCCAAATGAAGAGCACTCCAAATAGCTTATATCGACACATTTTTAAAAATTTGCCAGGAGAGGACTACTCCAAATAGCTTCTAGACGTGTGTAATTTTCTAACATTTGCCTGATAAAAACTATTCCGAATAGTTTTCTAGAAAAGACTAAGTAAAAATGGGCGAGGATTACGCGAAATAGCTTTGGCTAACTACCTCCTCTAAGCCTCCTTTTCACAGAAATTTTCTTCTGGCTAGTACTCGATACTCGCCAATGGGTGTTAGTATTCATATAATCCAAAAAATATTACATTTAAACAATTTACACTTGCATTAGTTCACATTATACAAAAATTAAAATTGATAGTAAGCTTGATTTTAATAATTGTAAGGGAGACACCGATCCTAGTGACGCCACTGCATCACCCTACACATAATTCTTAAGTTGTTTAGGCCAATGATTTCCCCTACTGTATTTCTTCAGACTAAGATTTTATATAAATATAAAACACTTAAAATAGACAAGTGATTTGCCTCTCCACGTCCAGTGTAGCGCTTAAGGCCAGTCTACAACCAACATACCCGCTTGTCGGACTCGCAACTACGCAATCGCAAATGCACTCGTAATTACGCTTTTATTAGACTGTCTACAATGAAAAGTCGTAAAACGTAATTTCAACCAATAGGAACAAACATCAATGATCACTATATAAGTCAAATTCATATTAATGTTTTCAAATAAGAAATAAATATTTAAAAAATATTTAACTTGATAAATACACATGATTTTAATAGGAAATCCTGTATTCATTACTATACATTTCTAATCGTTTTTGTTATAGACCAAATAACTTCCAATTATTTGATTTTAGTAGTCCATCCATATTTGTTTTTTGATTGGCTGAACGCAAGCCAACGCAACTACATAAACGCAAGAGATGGACAATGTTCATCTCCTCCCGACAAGCTGGTCCGACAGTTCCGACATACGATTGTGTTTGCGTAAGCTATTGTAGACAGACAAAATTACGTTATTGCGTAGTTGCGAGTCCGACAAGCGGGTGCGTTTGGTTGTAGACGGGCCATAAACACAAACACGTATTATTATTATTATTATAAATAGGCAATTTACTTTAATTTACTATACAAAAATTAAATATCTTGCTAGTCTAATTATAAATTTCAAATCATAATTCAAGTACCGGTATATTAATCGAAATTCATATCAATATTATCGAATCTACTTAAACTTATACCTCCTATACTACAAATGCTTTTTCCTAATATTCTCCATTTCGTAGTACTACATGGCAAACCTGATTTTCTTTAATAGTTCCATCCTCACCATTTAGATCTTAGATATATTTTATTTCTATTTCAAAATGGAGATCATTTGAAAATCTTACCCAATTAAATATTTTACGCAAAAAAACTTTTATAGCAATAGGGCACGCTTTTGAAATCTCAAGACAAAAAGAACGTTGATGACTGATGTTAAGAAATTCATAACGGTTGAAATCTTAACGTTTGGGTAAACAGTCATACCAACGTCACTGTGAAAATGTCGTCCTAAATGAATTTTTTTCAACTAGCATTTAATAATATATAATTAAATGGTTTGTTTTATCTCCCCTACATTAATGTCAAAATGAATATAGTGTGATTATAATAAATAAATTAATAACATTAATTTTGTTTTGTGTTCCCTCCTTTCATGGTTGTACTTCATTCATTATTATGTTTTGTTTGAGCTTTAATCATATTTCCCCCCTGCGGGACGGGGTTTAGAATGGTCCCGCAGTAACCCCTGCTTGTCGTAAGAAGCGACTAAAAGGGGAGGCTTCTGTGCAGGACGTACCTCGTGTGGGACAAACCTATCCTATATCTTTCATTTCACATCATTTTCTTCTTCCTTCACTTT
>JBCFYV010002374.1:0-35668 GCA_039000515.1 Timema cristinae
TTTTGGGTGAAGCGTGCAACTGCGAAGTTAAAATTCAAATATGAAAGAAATAAGCATGAAGTTTTTGGCTGTTAACAAAATGATTAAAAAATTAAAAAGAGACAAAATTGGGTACATACGAATAAGGGACAGGATCAGCATCAAGAAATGGCCACTTGGTAACCTGTACTCCAAGTTGAAAGAATTTTTCAACAATTCCTGCGATCCCTTTTTTTTTCATTGTTTTTTGGAATAATTTTCACACTCTATGTACCCATATGCAGGCTTTTCTCCATATCTCCATGAAAAAATTCAGTTTTGAATTGCCCCATCAATTCACTCCTCTGTCCACGTTCAAGTCACACGGAATCGCACTCCAACTGAACGACCTCTATTTTAACGCGCGGGATCTAGTTTCTTGCGAGGGAGGTGGAAAACGGAGACCCCCCGCGGGACAATCGAAAACCGCCCCGATTCCGTGTGATCGAATGAAAGGATCTCAATACAACTCGATACCATCTGGTAAAATTTCCTGGGATCCGCTACGTCTGAATTAAGGGTAAAGGTAAACCTTATTTCCCAAAGTTTGGATGGAATAAATTTATTTATAACTTTTTTTAAATTATTTTACCTTTCTTTAAAATAACATTTAAAGATATTGTTGTAAACCTTATTCATACTTTTTCTAATATTGTTTCCAACACTTTTAATTTTGATAAGTAATATAATTTTTCTTTAATGTAGCAAATGCTTTAAATGTATGTGTTTTGAATTAAATTTTGTTTTTTAAAGATGTTCAACAGCCCTGGTAGGGGCAATTTTTGGCCTGCAATGGCAATTCAATCAATTTGATCGAGAAATCTTTAAATTTACTCACAGAATTCAACCCTGAAGGTGGGGTGAAAAGGCGCACACACACGCAGATGATCCATTGCAATTATAATTTTCTTTGAAAAGATAATATTTTTCTAAAATGTGAAAGGAATGTGACGATTAAAAGGAACAGAACTAGAATTAAAAATTTGAGGAAGGGAAACCCCAAAATTTTAAAAAAACCCTCGTTGACACATATCGATATTGAATAGGTGACCCGGTGGTCTAGGGTAAAGGTGTCAGACTCTGTGCTGGCGGCCGGGTTCAATCCTCGGTCCCGGCACCAGATTTATCTGATTACCAACCCTCCCACCTCTGACAAGACATCTTGTGAATGGGGGAATGCCAGGCCGCCCCCCGTGGGTTCGGACCCACGTTTAAACTTTTAGGTCCTCCATTTCATCTCGCAATCACCCTACCATTACACATTAAACGATTGCGTAAAAACCCGAACGCGGTTTTCTAATAATAAATAATAATAATAATAATAATAATAATAATAATAATAAATAATAATAGTGATATTTAAATATCCACTTCAGTCAAAAATCAGGCACACAAACCTTCTGGTATAGCGTGACGACCCTACTCCTCGAATGAACCAGAAGGACGGTAAGTATTGGGTGGGAGGTGCTGGTTTCCTGTCGAAAACTAGACACTACTTCCGGAAATGTTTCAAATCAAAACCGGAAGTAAAGGTACTAGCACAATGCATTGATTAGGACAAAGGCAAATAATTTGTGCAGGCTGTACCAATGGTTAACTGGATTGCGTTGAGTAAACACAATACATACATGCATACATACATACACATATAAATAATAATATACAACATACATACATACATACATACATACATACATACATACAACATACATACATACACAATACATATATAATACAAAACAAAACATACATAACATACACGGCATACATACATACATACACACCACATACATAAATATATACATAAAATATATAACATAAAATATATACTGTATATAAATGAACCCACACTATAAACCCGAGTATTTAGGCTCATTATGACTGAAGTTCACTAAAATCGAGATATTTTTTTGAAATTATGGGGATACTGTCAAAAAAAACAAGAGAACCAAAACATAATCAATTTTTATTGAAATATTTTAACTAACAAAAAACAGTCGTATGTGTGCTGCCGCTTGCTGTATACTATTTAAAATATTCTATCTGAATCCTTCTCTAGAGTATTTTATTTTCTCTCACATTCTTCTTCATTGCCCAAACATTAAAAAAAAACTTTTTATCGGTCTTGACAGTGTGTGCAACACTCCTTTCATTGTAGAGAACCCTTTCTTCCCTCCTGCCCTCATCATCTTCACCTTCGTTTTCTTCAGTGTGGGAACCTCCTCAAGTCTGGTTTAATTATGTAGCATATTAACCCAGCATATGATGAAAAAATAAGCCCCGGGTATTTTTGCCAACTTGTTGGGCTATAACATTCTGGGCCTTCCCCAGTTCTTTAATCAGATCAACCGCATTTCTGTCCAGGAGAACGACGCATCCAACAAGTTGTGATTGACGACTCCTTACAAACAACATTTACAATTTGTGAATGCGTTTATATTGTATTATTATTATTAAATTTTTATCACCGCGTCTTACTACCCGTTCGGTTTATACCACTTACGCTAATGTGTAAAAGGTAGGGTGATTGTGAGATGAAATGAAGGACCTACAGTTAAAAAGTGGAATCCGAACCACGGTGGAGGCCTGGCATTTCCTCGCATTCACAAGATGTCTTGTCAGAGGTGAAGGAAGGGGGTTTGGTAATCAGATAAATCTTTGCCGGGACCGGGGATCGAACCCCGGCCGCCGGCACAGAAGTCCGTCACCTTACCCCTAGACCACCAGGTCACCGACTTTTATATTGTAAAACAACTTGTTGAGATCGTGTTGGCCAACATGTGTGTGTAATATAAATGCAGCTGAATAGCCAGAGCAACAAAAACAGTTATGTAAAGTGGTTTGTTGAAATATCCCTTCACATCTTGTCAGCAATAAATTTGTCCATTTATAATGTTGAGTGAAACGTTCTGCTTTGATTCCTAGGCTTGGATTGTATGAACATCTTTTTTTTTTTTTTACTATTTATTTGAAAAATAAAACTATGTAAAACCTTTTTCAGTTAACTATTCATAGCCCGCTTCGTGACCGCACGATCTAAAGCGTCACTCTTGTGTTTGGATTGGATTGGCGTTGAAGAGGATATCTGAGCTTCAATCCCGATTGGATGTACTGAGGCCTGAGGTTGGATTTCCCAAAACATTTACCACTTTCTATCCACAAAAAATGAGGGTGTATTTCGTCTAAAATTCCACCCTAATCATTCCTGCTTCACCAACGTAATTAATATAACCTATAACCCGAACGGCTACTAAGATGCGATTGTAAAAATAAATATAAAATAAATGAAAGTTTGTATTTTATTAAATATATATATATAATCTCTGACACGGGTACATTTTCTCTAAACTATATTTTTACTATACCTAATCCACTAGTGTAAAATGTGCGAATTAAAGGGAAGACGCGGCTCACAAAAATATATACAATACTCAGTACAACCCGACAGGGATTCAAACCTCTATCTCCCTGAAACCGGTAATCTACTCTATTGAGAATGTGCTACCAAGGCTCAGAGTAATGACTAATGTTTTGTGCCTACATGCCTTGCATCAATTTAATTTGAAGGGTACAAGGTAAAGGGTGGGGGGGTGGGAGAGTCAAATTTTAACTCAAATGAGCTAGTGCTGCCATCTGTTAGACAATCATGAGACCTTTCTAATGCACTTGAAATTATTGGTTAAAAAAGGTTTTTGTCGTATTTAGATTAATTTGAAGAATTTATTTTCGGGGATCTTTATGAGATTTGAAATATAAAAGTGGTTGTCCTGGAAAAATGTGTGTAATGTGACTTTCCACATTTTTCCCCTGTACCCTTCAATTTTACTATATCAATAATTGTGTGTTCGTGCCCCAATCTGCACGATCCTAACGGACACTTCTCAGAGAACGCAACGGTTACATTTTAGAATTTTTTAAATGAGGACTATCAACTCTAAGCTTTTATCCTACCAATAATCCTATGTTGGAGGCCGGAAATATAAAATATTCCATACCCTCGCTTTTACCCATATCCTTCTTGAGCTTGATTGCTCACATGACTCAGCCAATCAACAACCAATCAGATGACTTCCCACAATGTATGGGCTAAAGGCTGCAGTCTAACAGCCTACACGGAAATTAACAAAGGAATTATAAATCATGAGAACTTTGATCAAGTTGTGATGGTTTGTGACGTTTTATTTGTATTTTTTACACCAAAACTTACTTAAAACTCCCACAGTATGATTCAAATTCAATGGAAACTAAATAATAATTGGGGAGGGGGGTAAGTTGATGTAATTATAGCGTTTCTCAGCTATTTACTATTTGAGTAAAACGAACTTGAAAGTGTACCCATAATATATTTTATTGGTATTTTTTTATAACGTTTCTTTTCATTTTAAAAACAATTTTTAAACATTTATATACTTATTGGTGTAAATAAATATAATCTAATTATTATTTATTTATTAATTAACGCTAAAATTATTTTAAAAACAATGTTTAAAAATAAAATCAACATCAATATACTGAAATGCTCTCGTTACAAATGAGTCTATATAGTGAAACTAATAAGCAAACCAATAGGGGAACCATATTTTTTTTTTATTGTCCTGACAATATTTTTTTAGACAATTGGAAGATAGATAATTTGGAAATAAACTTGGGACAGTATTTTTAAGAGACCTTTAAAGATAAACTTGGTAGTGAATTAAGACTAAGCAATCCTTGCCTAAGGCCCACGAGATTGCGAAAATAACCCCATTGACTCCATCCAGTCGGGAAGAAATATGCGTCTTTAACAGTCATAAGGTACAGACAGATGTGAGAATTAAACTATTCATGTACTGTACATTTTTACATTTATTTTTTATCAGCGCTTTTTACTACCGGTTTGGGTTATGTGTTTAAGTGCTAATTACGCTAGTTTTTTTAGGGAAAAAACTTTCGAAAAAAAAAAGACACCTCAGTACACTAGACCGAGATTCGAACCCGATCTCCCTATCATCGACATTCCAGTCTACTGCGAAAGTAGCGCCTTAAATAATGTAAGCCACTGAAGCGGGTCATGAACTTATCAATCAGAAAGTGCGTAAATTTACACCTTAATATTATAGAGTATAAAAAAGAGATTTGAAAAACAAATCAGAATTAATGAATCTACGATTTTTTTGGTACAAAGTAAAGGCTACCAAACTACCCCGTGCCCGAACAAAAATATGAAATATTATAGCAGCGCTAATTAGGTGACATGGAAAAGCAATAGAATAATTTAAATTTGTATTTTAAAGCCGGTGATGTCATAATATAGTTACTGTGATTTAATAATAATATATTATTATTATTATCACCGCGTCTTACTACCCGTTCGGGTTATACGCACTTACGCTAATGTGTAATGGTAGGGTGATTTGTGAGATGAAATATAGAACCTACAGTTTAACGTGGATCCGAACCACGGTGGAGGCCTGGCATTCCCCACAATGTCTTGTCAGAATGTGAAGGAAGGTTTGGTGATCAGATAAATCTGTGCAGGACCGAGGATTGAACCCCGTACCCCAGCACAGAAGTCCGACATCTACCCCTAGACCGCCAGGTCACCCTATTTATAATAAAGAATTTCATTAAAGTAGCCTGATACATTTAACCTTATCTAAAATGCAGGTCTAAATGCTGCTTAATCTTCATTTCCAGGCTTCCTGCTCGATTTTACCACATTTTTATATTCAATTTTCGTCATGTGAAATCCCGCAATAGGTTGTTTCCTGGTCCAAGGCGTCAGTCTTGCAATATATTGTATTGTGGGTGAGATGAGGAGCTCGAGGTTCGAATCCCGGCCGTGGTATGATATCACTTAGAGATTTTTACTAATATCTTACTGTTCTCTCTACTGGTGAATGCGAGTGGATTGGCTTACAATTTACCTTTTGAATCCTGTTTCTTGGATAGCCGTCAAACCATACACTTGAGACTGACGATTTAATTCACGTAACCACCGGTTCGTTTAAGCACCTTTGTACTTTTGGTTATTTTAATAACTGTTATTGTTGACCTCTTTGGACTTGGGGTTAAGTGCTCGCCTCAGTACCCGAAGTTCCCATGGGTTAAAACCCAACTAAGCCCACGGGTTTTATCTTGAGCGATAAAATTCCGTCGAACAACTTCCTTTGGGGGGGAAATTTAAAGTCATCTGTCCCGGGGTGGCTGTGTCGACTGTGGCGGTAAAATAATCTTGGAAGATATGTGAAAATACCTTTCCGGAAAAATTTTGATAGGCCCTTTGCTCTCGCTCATAGAAATTCTCGTGTTTCGATATAATCAGTCAGTTCAAAAATGCATGTTAAATACCTCAAATAAATAAAATGGGTAGTGCCCCCTTCTAGGGGCCCCAAATGGTTTAAGGCGTCACTCTTTTTTCAGAAAGGCCTCCTGAAGAGGGGAATATCGGGGTTCGAAACCCGGTCAATCTACTGAGAGTATTATTTTTTTCTAAATAGTTTTTTTCACTCTACTTTCACGCAAATGCGAGTAGACTACCTCCAAAGTGTCAAATAAAGTGCCCTATTTGAATATTTGTTTATTACTTAGCGGGCTCCTCAATCCAAATTGAATATTTCCCTTCTTATAATTTGTTTTTAAACGTTACGAACCTTTTTTGGGAAAAGTCCTTTAACATCCTTTAAACCTATCTATCACCAAGGTGGGGTGCACCAAGGGTGATAAAATAATAAAAATAAAATAATAATAAAAATTTATATTAGGCTGAATATTGAATCAAACAACTCCTTTGACCCCTTAAGGATGTCCCGACAATGTAACCAATTTAGATGGGTTTTGTGATCGTTATGCTCCTGTGTATGATATTAATCAATTTCCCCCTTTAAATGTGTGTGTAGCTAATGTCCTAACGGAATGAATTTCTAATGTTCAGAATATAAGCGTGAGACCAAATTAAATCATGTACCAACATTACTTAACTATGATTTTAACCGTGCCTTAAGATGACAGGTTGTTACATTTCTTGAGGTATACCAAAAGATAAAATGATTAGTAAATACGGAAAATTATAGTAATACTAGAAGGCTTTCTAGTGATGTGAAACTTTCACACTACCTACTCACCAATAGCAAAACGCGTCACGAACAAACCCCAATTTATTTTCTATAGTCACCAGTTGAATGTTGGGAATGCCAGGCCTCCACCGTGGTTCGGATTCCACGTTAAACTGTAGGTCCTTCATTTCATCTCACAATCAACCTACCATTACACATTAGCGTAAGTGCGTATAACCCGATGGGTAGTAAGACGCGGTGCTAATAATAATATAGTCACCAGCGGCGCTACATGGTTTAAATCAATTTTTTGACGTATTTGGTATAAAAAAATATAATTTCCTTTACTTTTCACAGTTGCTGCATCATAAGCAATAAACTGGTTTTTTTAAAAATTGTTTACGTGTAGTAACACAATAATGTGGATATAAGTCGTAATTAACTTTCATATCATTGTTTGGATCATATTTAATTTTTACTATAACTAAGGGCCGATCTTAGACTCCTGGAAAAATATTAATCTGGTAGATAAATATTTCTATCTGGTGAATAAGTTTAAAAGTGCGTCTTATGACTGCCAGATAGCATTTATCTGACAGATAAAATGTATTTTATCCATCACATTTTTATCGGAGGTTTAAGTAACGATAATTAATCTGGAAGTTAAAATGGTTGTTGCCATAGTGACGCGTTGTTTTTAATGAGTTTCGCCTATCAGAATCTGTTTTAGGTTAAAATCTTGGTTCACGTGTTTAGTAATCACAGGTCCGGGTCTAACTATATAAAGTTAGAATATTTAATTCACACTTTTTATATAAACTGACAAGATATTTGGAGAGTTATTATAAAAGAACAAATTTTCCAAATGTGAGTAACAATAAATGAAATTTTTGTAAACGTTGCACCTAACTATTGCCCACAATTTTGGCAGACACCGAAATTAGTACTTCAAGACATCCTAGCTTCTGCGCTCACGTGACCCATCTGTTTACTCGCAATCGTTTAGCCGCCATTATTAACAAATGTTTAGCGTTTTCACCACTCGCTAGGTTTGTAGCGCTATCAGCAGGCTTATACTCATGCGCGCACCAGTAAAAACAGTACCAACCGTGCGTGTTCTGAATAAAAATATATTTATCCTACAGATAGCTAGCTGGTGGATAACTTTAACCTCCCAATAGCAATTATTTATCCGGTAGAACCGGCCCTAAGTAGAGTTATTTAAGCACAGCTATCATCACAATTCACATATGTTATGATATTGATAGGGACAGCGGCTTACAAAACATAAACGATTTATTTTAGGTAAATGATAACATTTTACTATATTATTAGTAACTATTTGATAAGTAGGTATTGATAGTATATATAATAAATGGTAATGGAACTCCGCACGGACTTTCTTGCTCTATTGTTTAAAAATTGAGATATTTACTCAAAATTCGTAATATAATATGCACTAGCGAGCCCGAGAAAAATTGCGTTATATATAAGTAAAAACATTTTTTGACTCATGGTTTTAAGTTAGATAATTTTTTTTTTTAATTAAACGTCCTCCATTTGTATATTTGGACCATAACAAAAATCGATATTTCATCCTCCAAGGTCAACACTTCGTGTTAAAATATTGACTTCCGGTTTAAAAATGTTGGCATGCTTTTAGGGGATGCACATATTATAGCTATCGCGTTGCTATTAGATTCCTCATTATAAATTTTTGACCAATAAAAATAGGTTTATTAATTATTATTATTATTATTATTATATTATTAATATATTATATTATTATTCACAACCGCGTCTTACTACCCGTTTCGAGCTATACGCACTTACGCTAATGTGTAATGTAGGGTGATTGTGAGATGAAATGGAGGACCTACAGTTTAACGTGGAATCCGAACCACGGTGGGCCTGGCATTCCCACATTCAATTAAAATAGGTAATTATTGACTAAGTGAGTTAACAAATCAAGAAAAATAATATAATAATTATTAGGATCAATTGAAATACATTTTAAACCATTAAGAATTAAGAAATATGATATATACTTATCACTAACTTTTTTATGTTGTTTTATATAAAATAATTTTTTTAAACAGCAAAACTAATTATGACACATTGCGTTTACTGAAAAATCGCAATTTATTTGGCCACCCATTCTTAATCTATATTCACTCTTTCTAGATCTTAGCACATCAGCGTAATTAATATAGGCCTATACGTATAAAATAACCCGAATGAGAAATGAAAACGCAATGATACAAATAACTGCCCCAATAGAGAGATCAGTTTAGCACAACTTCATTTTCAGCCATGTTATTTTAGAAGCGATACTAATACAAGTGAAAATTGCGTGTCAACACAACTAACATGTTAGTAAGCTAATACTAGTAAACTTGCATTCTAGAGATAAGAAGTTGTAGTGCCGGACCGTAAAGTGTGTAGGCGACCAAGTTGGACTAAACGTGGGAGATAAAACGTCAATATACAATCATACCCTCGAGCAGAAAAATTAGCTTATCTGTCCCAGTCAGCTAGACGCTTCTATCTGGGGGTTCAAATCCCTGCTGGGGGTATTTTTGAGGAGATCTTATTCAATCGTTTCCTTCTACTCCCCCACGCAAAATGTGGGTAGATTTCCTTTATTAATTCTGCCTGTTTTAGGTATGAACTAATTACGCCAGTGGGTTAGGGATGAATACGTTTCAATCTAGAAGAAGTGTACCCACATTCGCGTGGAGAGAGAGTGGAAATATTTAGGAAATATCCCCCGATCATGATTGAGTCACGATCCCCAGTCATCGCAGACTAGTCTATTGCGAGAGTGACGCCTTAGACCATGTGGCCACCAAATAGGGATATTAACCAATCCTCATGTCTAAAAAATAACTAGACCTATTTAAAATAACATGACTTACCAAATCTTTAAAACTTACATAAGCTATAGAGGTGGAAACGAGCTTACGAAAATTCTTCTGGATCACCTATGTGAGGGTGAGAAGGGAGGATCTAAAATGATGTAAAAAAGCCTTACATAATTTAAGGATGCCCCCTTGTAAAAAAACTATGAGCCATAGCTAACAATGCCTAACATCCGGGTCATATTATTGAGCAGAGTAGAAACAAACTCATGTCATTGCTTTATAAATCACCTTTAAAAAAAGTTATGAACTAATTTTTTCAAATAAATATCTGGGAGGGTAGTGATAAATAATACTGTATACTTATTTATCAGAGAAAAAATTATTTAACGTAAAATTAGAGATAACTTATTTTTTAAGATTTTGTCACTAACTATAATAACTTATAACGAGAGAGTAAGTAAATAATAATAATAAAAATAATAATAATAATATAGCACCAGCGTCTTCGGGTTATACGCTTTCAATACTAACTACGCTAATGCTTAGGAATTGGGGAGGTTAAAGTACTAACTACGCTAATGGCTTAGGAATTGGGGAGGTTGAATTAGAGGAAGTGAACCCGCATTTGAGTGGAAGGGGAGTGGAAAACCATTTAGGAAACCCTCCCCCCCCCCATTTCACCCGACCGAGATTTGAATCCGATCTCCCCGTCCTCAGCAGTCGAGCTCAACACGTCTAGCGCGTTAGCCGACTACGCCACCGAGGTGGGTGAGAGAGTATGTAATTTACGATTTTGTCGTACCATTATTTTGAGTAAAATTGAAAATAACTAAAATTTAATGTGCTAAATTTGGCCACTGTGCTTTGATTAATTTTTAAACTTTAAAGGCTAAAGAGGCAATAAAATATTTTAAAAGCAGTTTCATTTCGGAAGACTAGAACAATTTTGACTATATATATGTTTATTTTTATTACTGATATCACCGCGCCATACTACCTGTTCATGTTATACGCATATATGATAATCTAATTGGGTAGTAATGAGGAAGGAAGCATTTGAGAGGTTTTATCTACCAGCAATTTTATTTTGGGAGATGGGAAACAATTTAGGAAAAACTACCCTCAATAGATCCGACCAGAATTTGAACCCCAAGCGCTCCGCTATCAGCCAGCCAGTTTAACACTGGAGTGACACCTTAGACTGAAGTGTATATCTGTTATTTAATACGTGTTTACCGTTTTCAAACATCTAATAGGATTTACACAATTTCCCAGAAATAAATATTTTTGGGAATAAATTTTTTATCCTATTGGTAGATTTTAACTTGAGTAATAATCTCCATGCTGTTAGTCCTGCAAGCAGGCTATACCAATCGAGAGGTTGCCGTATGTTGGCGAAGATAGTGCCAACATTTTAGGGTTGAGGGTGTCATGTGGTCAGCACAAACGAACCCTCCAGCCTTCTATCTCAGTTTTTATATACTGAAGCGCTACTTAATGATTCAAGTAGCTCCTCATTTGTCCTCACGAAGTTTGATTTTGGTTCCGTTTCAGACCTACTGCTTCGCAGACAGAATTGGATGCACTGGGGATACGAACCCGGGACTTCGGGACCTGAAGTCAGTAAAATCTGACCACTATACCACAGAGGCTGTTGGTATAAAACTACTTACTTACTTTGTCGCAATGGGAACACAAAAGTTCATTAACTTTAATGGTTTTAAATATATTATTCCTTATCATCGACTCCATGTTGTAGTCAAGAATGCTAAAGCGCTATGACTGAGCAAGATTGCGTAAATTAATCAGATTCCCTGTAAGGTTGAAATTAACTTAGTACTAGCATGGTACGAACTCGGTCAAAGCACCAGAGATTTTGAACATACTATAAGTGCGTTACAGAGTGTTAGTAACATTATCTTTCAGCTAAGAGCTTTTTTAGAAAAAGCACTTGAAACATCAGAATAATCGCGACATTGTTATATAGAAATATTTATTTGTATCTTAATTTTGGTATTATTTCTACAATAAATAAAATAGTATCGCTACTCATCCGTTGTACTTAAATTAGTAAATACAGATAGCCTAAACGCCAGTAATATGATATCATTAAACAAAACTTGCCCTTACGACAAGCAGTTAAATAATCAATTATTATCTTGAGTTTCTTTGTGCGCCCTTTCTTTCCATCGACCCATGCTAAACAAACTTGTTATTCATAATGATATAACATAATATTGTGTAAATACTTTTCCACCTCACAATTTATACAATCCATTGGATCTTGTTTGAAAGCAAAAATAGTCACATTTTATAATTATATAAAAATAAATCATCGTGCGTATTTATTGTTTGGGATTCGATCCATTTCTTCTGAAAATAGCGCACAAACTGCGAGAATGCAACAAATTCAAATTAAAAGTAATCACATTTAACAAGCTAATAAAATAAAATTGACATATTCACACTTTGAGTACAAAAAACATCATTCATTTAATTTTTTGAAAAATAACTTATTCCAAAGTCAAATCCTAGACAGTAAAATAAATATATAGATAAAAACATATTGAGAACGTCTCTAAATTACATTTAGACCAAATTTTATTTAAAATAACTATGTTGATATGAGCAGGAATGTTTATTTTTAATTATTATAATAGTGGATTAAAAATTCAATCTACAGTAGTTTTCATATATACTCTGAATATATAACACTTATTATTACAACGTGTAGTGCTCAAGAATGAGAAAACCCATGGAAGAATGTAGGATAAGAGTGAAGAATTTTACATGTTTTTACTGCCTCAGTTAAATAAGGCTAATGTCATAAAACTTTGTGTATGGAGAAGCGTGTGGTTTTTTTCTTTGAAAAAATGTATCACTAAGAGTAATACTCTCATTGAAGTAAGTAGGGACCAACTATATTTATTCACACAGCGGTTAGGACTTTATGAGTATTTTTAGTTTACTGAATATATTAAGAATGTTTATATTTAACCACGCAAATTTCATAATTGGACATTGGCCCTTCTTATCCCAATGCACATGGTATTAATGTTTCTTTGACTCAATAAGGTCACATAGATTTGCTTAACCCCCACTGCCGCCTGAATTCCGATACAGCAGGTTACCAACGCTTGCAAAATGATACTAGCTTGTAAATGGGTAATGATCATACTAATGGCACCTGTTAATCAAACTAAGATAACTATTTGTAGAAGGAAAAGTTGTATTTAAAACTATGTATTCTTATTTAAGTGTCGACTTGCGAGTCGTTAGAGCTCAATATCGTCGTGATTATTGAAGCCAACCCAAATTTAAAAATACGTTTAAAAACAAAAATAAATTATTCATTAAATAATATGTTTATAAACAAACACTCTAGCTGAATTGTACAAAGAAAATAAATAAATCTATTAATAATTTTTGTTTTTCCCCATTTAAAATGCATTGAAATGGAAACATTTTAACGAAAATATTTCAATAACTATTTTTAGCATGGTTTAAAAATGCCATTATAATTATGAAAGAATGTCCATATATGTTACTAAAATAAATAAAAAAACAACAATGTTGACATTATTAGATATTTTATCTTAAAACATTTTTTGTTTTTATTTATAACCGTGTATTTATGGTAGGCTCAGCCTTACTATAATTTAATTACTCAATGGTATTGGAAGTATTGCGTTCAAACTTAAATAGTAATCTCTTTACAACAAAAGCCACAAAATGTATTAATATATTTGCCAATATTTCAGAACTGTTGGATTTAAAAAAATATATTTCATACAAAAGTTTTTATTTTTAATAGTACAACAATTTTGCAATGATAAGATTATTTAGTATCTCAAAAATTTGCGGAGATATGGAAGTTTCTGCTTCTGTAAAGTAACCTAAAATTCATCTTCATGGTAAAATGAAAATAGCCAGTATTTATTTGTTATCTTAATCAACACCTATAAAATGTCTGAATGGAGACCAATTCAGAATGGATACAATTCAGCTCCCCCGATACGTCGACATCCATCAACATTTCAGGTTATATTTTCTTTTGAGGTCTCATTACTTTTACCTTAGTAATTCTAAAAGCTAAAAATATAATATATATTTACGTATAGCTTGAAAGTTATTGGTTTTATAAAAAAATATGCTTCTTATAAAATATTTGTATTATAAAGAGAACCTACATATTTGTAATGATACGTAATTTCATAACTCCAAATAGTTTAGAAGATATTATAAAAAAAAGATAATTTACTTATCAGACCGGTGCTCATTTTGCCGAAATATTGAGGGAAGCCATTTTGTTGAAAAAATTTAGAAATATTTAGAAATGAAATTTAATCAAAATCTTTAGAGCTGATTTTGAGAAAAATCGACTTTTTCCTCTTTTGCCCTTCAGTAAACTATTCTCAATTTTAGGGTTAAATATCCAATTCCCAAAAACCCCTATGAGAAACCCTCAAAAACTCAGATCCCAAAAATTTTAGTCCGATCGGTAAAATAATTTTAAGCTCTAGTTGAGGTACAGACAGACAGATAGACGGAAAGTCAAAAAACCCTTTTTTGGATTCTGGGGGAGGGAATTGGGGGGGAGGGGGGTTCATTAAACTAAGATAGCGAGAAAGTAATAATCAATCGTCCATCCACAGTCTTTAGTAAAAAAAAACTTTACTCCTGTTATTTACACAATTTCTAATTGTCACTTATTGAACAAATGTGTACTAATTTATATTCCTGTTATAAACTTCATTGTTTTAAACATTAAATTATAACATTTATGGACACGTTTTGTAATAATTTGACAAATTCGAAAATGGGTTGCTGGAAATTAGCGTAACCCTGGTAACACCCACATTTTATCAAAATCCTCAGTTAATGATATAATTATAATTAACGTTTGTTTCTAAATTAATAGTATATTTAAATTAATTATAACTGAGAATAACAAAATTAAATTTGCCTAACTAAACATCCAGCAACTCTCTAAGAACAAACCTGTTGACTAGTAGGCTAGAGCCCACACAAAAACTAGATTATAATGGAATCATACTAAGAAGTAGATTTTTAGAATATACACATATACAAAACACGCCAATTATCATACAAAAGGCCTATCTGACAGCTAGAAGAATTCTAATCTACTCTCGATTATTCAAACATCAAGTTAAGTGGGCTTAAACTGTAACTTTTGTTATTTAATAATGAATACTTAAAAATAAAACAAATGATATAATAAAACATGTATGCCTTTTATAAAAGTCCCTCCTATGAAAATTGGACTGAAAATAGTTTGTGTGTGTTTGGGGGGGGAAGCGGAGCGCGCACGCACGCTTTTTTCCGATACTAATTATTTAAAGGCAGGACATATTAGTTAACGCATGAATAATACCAAAATTCAGTAGGATTATGGAAGGAAGAACCTTTACGATTTTATAGGTATTCAAAAAGGACAGCTGAATATCACATGACTTACGTATAACTTATTTGAAGTTATTTAATAGTGTTTGTGTTGGTCGTAAAAGTGTATTCCCCTAATGATAAATATTTAAAAGTTAAATTTCCCAAAATTTAAATTCTTGACAAGTGGAAAAAAAAGGATTAGCCATCAAATTTTTGCGGAAGAAATAACTAAAAGCTACTTTCCTGTCTCGGCCTAAACAACTCTTTTTTGTAAAAACATCTCTTATTTTCCTATTCTTAATTTTTTTTAACTTTAAATCAAAACGATTTTGTAGTAGTTTGATTTAGGTTTCCTTGGTTTATACATAAATCACTCAACCAACATAGATATTTCAATTTTTAATTTACACTTATTGAGTTGTTTTTATGTCTTCCACAACTTTTAGCTTTGGGATCGATATACATTAAGAGGGACTATTTATTTTATATTTATTTCTTGTCAAAGATCTATATATGGTTGTGTATTTTAATTTATTTCGACCCCCCGAAGAAAGAATATTGTCACAAAAATTCGATCTCGAGGTTTTGATAAATCCGACGTTTTTGACCCCTTTGAAACAAAAATGTGGTGTTCGCGGTGCCGTCTGTCTGTGTGCCCTTGTGTATCTTGATATGGAGCTGAAATAATTTTTTTCTATCAAGATAAAACTTAGTATATAGTGTTTTTCTAAGTCTCCTCTGAAGAGATTTTTGAATTAGATATCAAACACTAAAACTAAGGGTAAATTTACTGAGGAGCAAAAAATAATAATCGATTTCTAAAAACTCTTCTTTAACATTATCACATCATCATCATCATATTATTATTATTATTATTATATTATTATTAATTATTATTATTTTTAAAGCACCAAGTCTACTACACGTTCGGGTTATACGCACTTACGCTAATGTGAATGGTAGGGTGATTGTGAGATGAAAAGGGAGGACCTACAGTTTAACGTGGAATCCGAACCACAGGGGAGGCCTGGCATTCCACACATTCACAAGTTGTGATTAATACACGTCTTGTCAGGGGTGAAGGAAGGGTTTGGCAATCAGATAAATCTGTGCCGGGACAAAGGATTGAACCCCGGACCCCAAGCACATCGACACCTTACCCCTAAATCTTCTCTAACAGTTTTATTAAATTTTAAATCTAAAAATCCATTAACATAACAAAAGGTGACCTGGGGTCTAGGGGTAAGGTGTCAGACTTCTGTGCTGGTGTCGGGCTTCAATTCCTCGGGCCCCGGGACAGATTTAATCTGATTTCCAAACCCCTTTCCTTCACCTCTGACAAGACATTTTTTGAATGTGGGAATGCCAGGTTCGGATTCCACGTTAAACTGTAGGTTCCTCCCTTTCATCTCACAACACCCTACCATTACACATTAGCGTAAGTGCGTATAACCCAAACGGGTAGTAAGACGCGGTGCTAATAATAATAATAAATAACATAACAAAATATATATAAACCAGCCAATTTCTCATGAAAAATTACTTTGAGTTTCTTTACATAGTAAAAAAAATTTCGTTTTTAATCATATTTTCTAAACTTTTTCAAATACAAATTTAAACTTATGATTGAAATTGTATACATTTTAAAAAAAAAAGTTTTAAATTTAAATATTTGTATTAAAACAAATAGTTTCTGATTTCAAGTAAATACATATTATTCTAAAAAGGTATTTAAATTTTTTTATATCCCCTCTTTTTACTCCCCTTTTTTGGCTATACATTTAGTACAAATGCCAATAGTTTTAATGATAAGAAAGGTAAATATTTAAAGGAAGTGTCCCCTTTATTTTTGGGAAGGGAGATTGAAAGCCTTTTTGGGAAAACCCCCCCCTTAAAAACCTACCGAGATTCAACCTTGATCTCCCCCTCAGGGAAACTAGGCTACGCGAGAGTACACCTTAGACCAGTACCACCGAAGGGGTTTCTATGGGTTTAAATTTTGTTGTTATACTCTTTTTTTTTGGCAAAATGTTTCTATTTTTTTTAATTTTTCTTAACAGAGTATATTATTTCATTTATGCGCTTTGATGAAGTGTCCGTAACGATTTAGACTCTATAACTTTTTCGTTTCAAAAATATTCAAATTTTTTTTAAAAAAGTAGTTTTTTTAAAGATGAAAGGAAAAAAAGCCCCGGGGTGTGAAACCCTTTTTTTTTAAATTTTTTTTGACTTTTAAAAAATATCTAACTATACAAAAATGTTTTAATCGCAAACAATTCGAAAATGAAAAAAGTTTTTTGCAATTACATAACCCAAAGTCTAGCAATATTTCCTCCTACATTCGTTAATTCATTTATTAATTCTATTCAGCCAAACAATCTATTAAAATAAATTGGTTTTAACTTTTCTTAAAGAAAAGGATTCCTTAAACAATTCATCCAGAAGCGGATAAATGTTTTTTTTAATTTTTAATAATTTTACAAAAATGCAATTCAATCAAAACAAATACTATAATTACCTACCTGTAATTTTTTTTACCAAAATAATGGATGCTTTTAAAAATTTTCAAAACTGGTCACTTCTTGAATGGGATAATATTTATTGTCGAAGGGAAACCAAGGGGAAACAAATAAATTAAAAAAAACCCTTTAACGTTGATTTTATCGAATATCGATTGTCCTTACTCCTTTAAAATATATCAATATTTAAGCAGACACGGGCCTTTTAATCGTAGGGCCACCATTCCGTAAAATTTTGGGAGTTCCCGAGCTATTTTCCTTGAGTAAAATTTTTTTTTTTCGAAGGGAAAAAAATGTTCACGTGGGCGCCATATTGATTAATTAGGCTTGATTTAAGGTTTAATACTTCTACTGGGCCCCCAATAAAATCTCATAAAATTTTCGATATTGGAGGAAGTAACTCCCCCAAACAGATGGTTACACACGGCCACTCCCAAAAAAAAAGACAAGGAAGTCTACAGACAAACCCGGGGAGTAAACTAAAAAAAAATCCAAATGATGCATTCCCCTCCTTGATTACTTCACTGTAATTGCTGAAGCTTTTGATTAATGCCCATGTGAGGAAAGAGTGTCATTTTCTACTGGCATTGAAGACAAGACGAAAAAATTTGAAACTTTTTATTTATATAGTCAAGTTTGGAGGACTAAGAAGTTTGCCAGTAAGTAACATTTATCGATTAATCGTAACACAAATAATTGTCCCGAGGTTTAAACATACATTGGTGGGTACCATAGCACAGAGGGCCCAGGGCCCGGGAAGGGGGAAGGGGGGGGTTGGGGGAGTGGGGGGAAGAATAACTAAAAACTAAAAAAAGTAGGGCCCGCGCAATTAAAAATTTAAAATGAGCCGGGAATGTAAAGCTGCTACTAATATCATAAATTTTTACTTATATTACTTTTTCCTAATTCTTGTAAACAATAATACCTATTTTCTTTTTACTAACTTTTACAAAAATAAGTTCATAAAAACCTAAACAAGAAAATTTTTATAGTATGATTTTTTTAGAAGTAAATTACTAAACAAAATAAATTAAAAAATGAAAGCCAAAGGAGAAATTGTTTAAACCCCCTTGGATGTGGAAAATTTTCTAAATCATTTTATTTCAACCATAAACCATTGCGAAACTTTTCACGCATTCCCAACCTTCCCTCCCCCCCCCCCTCCCCCCCCAAAAAAAAATTTTATTTTTTTTGGGTTGTTGAAATTAAAGACTGGGCGAATTTATACACAAAAAGCAAAGAGAGTTTTTTAATGTGAACATATTTTTTTTAAACAATTTACAATACCCTTTTAACAATATTTGATCTCAGACTGCAATCACTTGAATTTAGATTTTCTTTTAACTTAAATTTTAAACAAACAAGGGGTTTTTAAAAACAAATTGAGTATTTTTATACAAATTGGGGTAAAATAACTATCCAGATCCCTCTTTCATCGCTGTAGTTTTTGTTTTATTGAGAAAAAGGATGTTTAAACAGAAATAATAAATGATTCTTATTGTAGCCCTAACTTAATTAGTTGCTTTGGGTCATGTTGGGATTTTTTAATTAATATAGTAAAATTTTTTAATAACCAAGCAATTTCATAGTTTTGGTGTGAATTTTTGGGAATGCCGGGCCGCCACGGGTTGGGATTCCACGTTAAACTCTAGGTCCTCCATTTCATCTCACAACCCCCACCATTACACATTAGCGTAAGTGGAAACCCGAACGGGTAAAGACGCGTGCAATAATAATAAAAATAATAATAGTATAGTATCTTGGGGTAAGCCTCACCCCAAACCCGATTATCGTGTATTTAAAACCCACCCCGGGCAACAATTTTTTACTCAACAAGATTTCCCAAAAAAATTCAGTAAGGAAGGTGGGCCCCCCCCCCCCCCCCACCTTACACTTCCCAAACTTTTCTAATACAGGGGTTATACCAAAGGGAGGGACACTAAACCCCCTAAGGGTTGAATGCATACCACTCCGGAGGGCATAAATACCATCAAACCAACCTTGGGGGTTTTTGATTTAAAAAAAAACAATATATTAAAAAGGGAAAGGGATATAAAGTGAATTTTTTTGCAGGGGGGTTTTGAAACTTTTTTTGACACTGGTTACGAGCATGACATACTCGCACAAACATCCCGTGGTATTATTTCAGAAGGTGTTTTTAAACTTACTTTACAAATGGTAAGAGCATGACATACCGCACAAACATCCCGCGTGGTATTTATTGCAGGGGGGTGTTTGAAACTTAGCTTTGACCGTGGGTTTCGAGCTGACATACTCGCAAAACACCTCGTGTATTTTTGCGAGAGTGTTTTGAAAAAATTAGCTTGACACGTGGGTTTCGAGGCAGACATCCTCAATTTAAATTTTTCAGAGAGGGTTTGAAACTTTGCTTTGACCTGGTTAACATACATTTTCCCGCTGGATTTTTTTGCAGGGAGGGGTTTTGAAACTTAGTTTTTGACACGTGGTTACGAGCATGACATCCTCGTGGTATTTATTTCAGGGGGGTTTGAAACTTTCTTTTACATGTTACGACATGACATCCGCTGGTATTTTTTGCAGAGAGGGTTTTTTAAACTTAGCTTTTACACGGGGTTACGAGCTGACACCTGCGTGGTATTTTTGCAAGAGGTTTGAAAATTTGCTTTTGACACGTTTTTACACAGACATAATCTGGGATTTATTGCAGGGGTGTTTAAACTTAGCTTTTTCACTGGTTTCAGCTGACCCGCTGGTATTTATGCAGGGAGGGTTTTTGAAACTTAACTTTGACACGTGGTTACGAGTATGACATTCTGCCCCGGTATTTATTTTCAGGGGGTTTGAAACTTAATTTGACACGGGTTTACGAGCAGACAAACCTGCTGGTATTTTTTGCGGGGGGGTTTGAAACTTAACTTTGACACTGGTTACGAGCAAGACACCTGCGTGGTATTTATTGCAGGGGGGTGTTTGAAAATTTGCTTTGACACTGGTTACGACATGACATCCTGCTGGTATTTATTGCAGGGGTGTTTGAAACTTAGCTTTTGCCCCCTGGGTTACGAGCATGACATAATTGTGGTATTTTGCAGGAGGTGTTTGAAACTTTGCTTTGACACGTGGGGTTTTTCGGCAAGACAACTCGCACAAACTCCCGTGGTATTATTGCAGGGAGGTGTTTGAAACTTAGCTTTTACACTGGGTTTCGACTGACATACTCGCACAAACACCTGCGGGTATTTATTCAGGGAGGGTTTTGAAACTTAGCTTTTTCACGTGTTACGAGCATGACATACTCGCAAAACACCCGCGTGTATTTATTGCAGGGAGGGTTTTTTAAACTTAGCTTTGACACGTGGTTTCGGCAGACATCCTGCGGTATTTATTGCAGGGGGTTTTGAAACTTAGCTTTGACACGTGGTACAGCATGACATACCGCACAAACATCCTGCGTGGGGATTTATTGCGGGAGTGTTTGAAACTTACTTTTACATGGTTACAGCTGACATCCTGCGGGGATTTAAATTTCAGGGAGGTTTTTAAACTTAGCTTTGACACGGGTTACGACATGACATACCGCACAAACACCTGCTGGTATTTTTTTGCAGGGGTGTTTGAAACTTAGCTTTGACACGTGGTTCGAGCATACATCCTCTGGGATTTATTGCAGGGAGGGTTAAACTTAGTTTTGACACGTGGGTTTCGACATGAACCGCGTGGGAAATTTTTTGCAGGGTGTGTTTGAAACTTTGCTTTGACACTGGGTTTCGACATACATAATTGGGGGGTATTTATTTTAGGGGGGTTTTAAAACTTAGCTTTGACACGTGTTACGACATGACATAAATGGTTATTTATTTTCAGGGGGGTGTTTTGAAACTAGCTTTGACACTGGTTTTGAGCAGACATATCCACAAACATCCTGCGTGGGGATTTTATTGCAGGGAGGGTTTTTAAACTTGCTTTGACACTGGTTTCACTGCATAAGCGTGGAAAAATTTTTGCAGGGAGGTGTTTTAAACTAGCTTTGCACGCGTTACGAGCAAAACTAAAGGTGGTATTTTTTGCAGGGGGGTGTTTGAAACTTACTTTGACACGTGGTTCGAGCATGCTAACGGGTATTTATTCAGGGAGGTTTTTGAAACTTAGCTTTTTACACGGGTTTCACATGACATAAAGCTTGGGATTATTTCAGGGAGGTGTTTGAAACTTTGCTTTGACAAAAGTGGGGTTCAGCAAACATCCTGCGGTAATTTTTGCAGGGGGGTGTTTAAAACTTAGCTTTGACACGTGGGTTTCGAGCATACAAATCGGGAAATTTTTTGCAGGAGGTGTTTTTAAACTTAGCTTTGACACGTGGTTTTCACATGACATCCTGCGTGGTATTTTTTGCAGGGAGGGGTTTGAAACTTACTTTGACACGGTTACGAGCATGAAAATCCTCGGGTATTTTTGCAGGGGGGTTTTTGAAACTTACTTTGCACGTGTTACGACAGACATAATGGTGGATTTATTGCAGGGGGGTTTTGAAACTTTGCTTTGACACGTGGGACGAGCATAATCCGCGGGGTTTTATTTCAGGGAGGGGGTTTTTTTTAAACTTGTTTGACACTGGGTTTCGACATGACATAATGCTTGGAATTTATTGCAGGGGGGTGTTTTAAAAAATTTAACTTGCACGTGGTTACACATGACATCCCGTAGTATTTATTGCAGGGAGGGGGTTTTTAAACTTAGTTTTACACGGGGTTTCGAGCAGACATAATGCTGGGGATTTTTTGCAGGGAGGTTTTTGAAACTTTGCTTTGACACTGGTTTACGAGCATGAAAATACTCGCACAAAAAATCCTGCGTGGTATTTATTTCAGGGGGGTTTTTAAACTTAGCTTTGACACGTGTTACGACATACTACTCGCACAAAAATCCGCGTGGGTATTTTTTGCAGGGAGGTGTTTGAAATTAGCTTTGACACCGGTTACAGCATGACTACTCGCACAAACATCCTGCTTGGTATTTTATTGCAGGGGGGGTTTGAAATTAGCTTTTACACCGGGTTTCGAGCAAATCTCGCACAAACATCCCTGGTATTTATTTCAGGGGAGTGTTTTAAACTTACTTTGACACTGGGTTTCGAGCAGACATACTCGCACAAACATCCGCTGGGATTTTTTGCAGAGAGGTGTTTGAAACTTAGTTTTGACCTTTTTACAGAGACATACCCCACAAACACCGCGGGTATTATTGCAGAGAGGGTGTTTGAAACTTAGTTTGACACGTTTACGAGCAGACATACTCGCATAAACATCCTGCTGGTATTTTTGCAGAGAGGTGTTTTTTAAACTTAGTTTTGACACGTGGTTTCGAGCATAAAATACTCGCACAAACATCCGCGTGGTATTTATTTCAGGGAGGTTTTTAAAAAAAGCTTTTTACACGTGGTTACGAGCATACAACCGCACAAAAATCCTGCTGGTATTTATTGCGAGAGGGTTTTTTAAACTTTGTTTTACACGGGTTACGAGCATGACATATCGCACAAAACATCCGCGTGTATTTTTTCAGAGAGGTGTTTGAAACTTAGTTTTTGACAAGTGTTACGAGCATGACAACTCGCATAAACATCCTGCGGGGTATTTATTGCAGAGGGTTTTGAAACTTAGTTTTTGACACGTGGTTACGAGCATGAATACTCGCACAAACATCCTGCGTGGTTTTTAATGCAGGAGGTGTTTGAAACTTAGCTTTGACACGTGGTTACAGCATGACAACTGGGCACAAAATCCTGGCTGGTTTTTATTGCAGAGAGGTGTTTGAAACTTAGCTTTGACACGTGGTTACGAGCATGACATACTCGCACAAACATCCTGCGTGGTATTTATTGCAGAGGGGTGTTTGAAACTTAGTTTTGACACGGGTTACAGCATGACATACTCGCCAAACATCCTGCGTGGTATTTATTGCAGAGAGGTGTTTGAAACTTAGCTTTGACACGTGGTACGAGCATGACATACTCGCACAAACATCAGTGGTATTTATGCAGGGAGTGTTTGAAACTTACTTTGAACTTGGTTACGAGCATGACATCCTGCGTGGTATTCGTGTATTTTTTCCAGGTCAGTACTCAACCTGCAAAAACCAAAGTGCATTGACATTAGTTGTGGTTTAGCCATTCATGACTTCAAACATAAAGGTGGTGGGAGTATTTGGCGCAGGTGGAGGAGGGGAGGGGGGAAGAACAGCGAGGCAATAGCAGGAACACACAATCACAGGTTTCGCGGGGTAGTGTACCACAGGAAACCGACAATGCTAGACGAGGGAGCTAAACCGGCTATGGACATAGAGCCACTGCTCTGGAATAATTGAACCGAGTCCAGGTAACAAGTTATTATTTTTATTATTTATTTTTTATATTATAGCACCGCGTCAAACTACCCGTTCGGGTTATACGCACTTACGCTAATGGTAAAAGGAGGGTTTGATTGTGAGATGAAATGAAGGACCTACAGTTTAACGTGGAATCCGAACCACGGGGAGGGGTGGCAAATTCCCCCCATTCACAAGAAAGTCTTGTCAGAGGTGAAAGGGAAAGGGGTTTTGGGAAACAGATAAATCTGTGGGCCCGGGGCCGAGGATTGAACCCCGGCCGCCAGCACAGAAGTCTGACACCTTACCCCCAGACCACCAGGTCACCTAAAGGGAACAAGTTGGGTCCCAGGTTTATATACAATCTGTGTTCCGGTTTTCGGTGATTGCTGTCAACATAGATAAAACTAAACATAGGACCGCTTTGGTGGGTGCATGTCCAAGGCGTTACTCTCGCAATAGACTAGACTCTGATGATGGGGAGATTGTGGTTGTATCTGGTTTGGGTGTACTGAGGGTGGGTTGCCTAAATTATTTCCCACGATATCTCTCCACGTAAATGTGGGTACACTTCCTATAAATTCAACTTACTCATTCCCCCAAAACATCAGCGTAATTAGTAGGTTGGTGCAAAGGTTGGTCCACCCAAACCGTTAAACATATTTAGAACTAACCTAGGGAAACCCGGTTAAAAAGACTGATAGTGCAGGTAAGGCTATTAAATGTTACTCTAACCTAAAATTATCAAATCTAGAGGGTGACCCGCTGTCTAGGGTAAAGGTGTCAGACTTCTGTGCTGGCGGCCGGGGGTTTAAATCCTCGTCCCCAGCACAGATTTGTCTGAAATTTCCAAACCTTCCTTCACCTAACAAGACATCTTGTGAATGTGTGGAATGCCAGGCCTCCACCCTGGTTTCGCATTCCCCACATTAAACTGTAGGTCCTTCATTTCATCTCACAATCACCCTACCATTAAAACATTAGCGTAAGTGCGTATAAAACCCCAAATTGGGTAGAAAGACGGGGGTGCTAATAATAATAATAATAATAATAAAAATAAAATATAGGCAACAAGAGGGTCTCTTCAGCCATTGTAAATACCGTTGGGGTTTGTGCTTCAGGCATCAACTTGTGAAAGACCTTGGTTTGACTGTAAATGGCGTCGAATATTTAAAATTCACGTAAGACAAAAGCTATGTTTGTGGTTGAATAGTGTGCTAGCTTATTGATATCCGAAAATATTACTCTATAAATATATTTATATATTTTATTAATTTTTTGTTATTTCTATTTTCAATTAAAACATTTTAGAGAATCAAAAAAAAAAAACTATTTTTATTTTAAATTGTTGAAAAATTAAAATACTGTTAATTGTTTGTAATGCAACTCTGATTTACTCCATATAAAAAAATAAAATAAATGTAAAAAATAACTCTTATGAAAAATTCTAACAAGTTCCACGAGATTATTTAATCCCCTTCACAAGGTTGACGTGAGCCTGGAAAGATTGAGAATCCTTGTGTAAAGGATAGATTCACTTCCACCAATACACCCCCCTCGGTGACGTAGTTTGGCTAACGCGCTAGTCGTGTTCAGCTAGACTGCCGAGGACGGTGAGATCGAGGTTCATAACTCGGTCGGGTGAACTGGGGCTGGTTTTTCCTAAATGGTTTTCCACTCTACCTCCACGCAAATGCTGTTTCACTTCCTCTAAATTCAATTTTCCCAATTCCTAATCCAATTAGTGTAGTTAGACTTAAGCGTATAAACCCGAACGGATAGTAAGACGTGGTGCAAAATAAATAAAAATTTTAACCCAAAAATGGCTTAAAAGGCCGTGAAAACATACACTACTCTTAGCTAAGGTTTTTAACTGGACCCCCATGACTTAACAACTAACTTAACAAAGTTAAGCACAAAAATAAACAAACAATCAGCCTTGGACCATAACTGTTTTATAATCTTATTAACGTCACGAATTCGGTAACGAATATAACGTTATTTTGTACATCATAGTCCGTTAGGATGGCCCTGCGCCTGCGAGTTCGACTGGCACGCAAAGCATCATTAGGGGTGTCGGAATTAGGTTAGGATCCAGGTTGATTTTACATTTTTTTTTTTACATCATATTTCCCCATGTTTTTTTTTGAAGTTAGTTCTAAGAATATACAATAATCACATTTGTTTTACAACATAAAGGTATTTCTAAAAGTTTACTATGGTCATTTTTATTTACAATATAAAGATAGTTATTTCTAAGAGTAAACAATAATTATGTTTGTGTATAGTATAAAGGTAGTTTTAAGTGTAAACAATAGCATTTTTTATTTAAAATGAAAGGTAGTTCTAAGCGTAAAATAATTAATGTTTGTTTAGAATATAAAGGTATTTAGTAAACAATAGTCCATTTGTTTTTTAATATAAAGGCAGTCTAAGAGTAAACAATAATTCATTTTGGGTTTAGATATAAAGCAGTTCCAAGAAAAAACAATATTCATCTTTGTTTACAAAAAAAAAGGGTATGTTTAACGTTTTTAATGTTCAGTTTGTTCCATATAGAAGTGTTCTAATAAAACAATATTCAGTTTATTTAAAAAAAAAGGGTATTCCTAAAGTAAAAAATATCATGTTTTTTACAAATAAGTTTTTTTAAAATTTTAAATTATGGCATTTGATGAATCAAATTTTAGAAAAATTCTGGAGCTCAGCATATGCAAACAATTTTTTGCTTCCGTATACCGTTTTAACTAGTTTTGCCATGTTGACGTGCTTCTCGAGTGGCTATTTCTAGAAAGTAGCATTCGCCAACGTGTTAACTACACATTTGTGAACGGCAGTAAATATGGCAATTGAGAGCTATCACCACAACTAACGATCAAGGTCCACGGGTGAATGGCTGCAACAGCTGTCAGATTCTCCGAGTTCAAGTAGCTAATGTTCCGTGCGAGCTGTTATTGGAGGATAAATCACGTCATGAAGCTCTACAATTTCCCAAATACAAAAATTTATTGTAAATGCATTTGAAAAAATGTGCCCGGGGAATGGTAATCAAACCTTGGATATGAAGTAACCTACCTCCCAAAAATTGTTTTTGGGCCATATTAGATAGTAATTTGTGGTTTCAAAATAGGCCAACGTTAAAATAAAGCAAAATATACCAACAAAGCTCTATAGACCAGGGGTTCCGAAACTTTTGCAAATCATTTTACCATTTTTTAATACTATCATCTAATTCATATTCTGAAAATTTAAAATGACACCTGGACACGGGAATCGAACCCGAGCCTTCGGCTTAGTACGCCATTTGCTCTTACCACTGAGCAAACCAGGATTAATCCCGTGCCCATGGTCATTCTTCATTTCATATTTTAAGGCAAGTCTATGATGGACGTGCGGAAGTCGTCAGCTTATAAAAAATGTGATTAAAATAAGATCACAGCCATCAGACAACGCACCACCTGCGACTCGGATTTGGCAAGGGTTTTAAGCCAATTGACAATTATATTATAATTGTACGGATTGCATATATTAATGAATCAGATAGCCGAAGCTATCATCTATGCTTTTTAGTGGGGCAGCACCTCTTAGATATCATATTCCTGGATAGCTCAGTGGTAAGACATTGGCATACTAAGCGAAGGTCCCGGGTTCGATTCCCTATCCAGGTGTCATTTTTTCCATTGTCAGAATATGATATTTAAGAGTTGCTAGCCTCACTTAAATGCATAGATGATAGCTTCGGCTATCTGATTCATTTATCATCTAATTAACGTACCTCTTTCAGCTCTTCATTAAAAAAAAGTCCCCAGATACTTGATATCGGTGAAGTATGAATGTTGTTCCAAATGAAGGAGACGGGCAAAAAAGTGTAAAGTATATTTTTCAAATTGAACTAATATTGCCATCTGTTAGATAATCATAAGACCTTTCTAATACACTTGAAATTAGGTTAGAAGAGGTATCTGAAATATTTAAATTTATTTAAAAAAGTTATTGCTGAGGTCCTTATGGGGTGTGAGATATAAACGCTGTTGCCTTGAAAAATGTATTTCCATTATTTGGCTACATTTTTCATATATTCACAATGACCGTTGCCTTAAAAAAAAGGGGGGGGGGCACTTTATTTGAGAGGTCAGTAAAACACGAAACAAAATTTTACTTTCACGCACATGTGCTGTGATGTTAAATACGTTCTTGGCCGCTATGCTGGTGCCAATTATGTCGTTCTTGAAATTATTACCCCGCGATTAGGCGACAATAAAGTGATACGGAGTGTTTTGAATATACGCCACGCGTTGGGCGCTAATTACGAAGATATTGAAGTTTCTGAAATATTACGCCGCGCGAGCGATGGTACCAATTATGACGTTCTCGTTATTTGATGAGGTAATTGGTATAATAGCCCCGTGATCGAGCGCTAATTATATTATTGATATTGGGTATTTGATGAGGTAATTGGTATTATAGCCTCGTGTTCGAGCGCTAATTATATATTGATATTGGGTATTTGATGAGGATAATTGGTATTATACCCGTGTTCGAGCGCTAATTATATTATTGATAATTGGGTATTTGATGATAATTGGCATTATAGCCCGTGATCGAGCGCTAATTATATATTGATATTGGGTATTTGATGATTAATTGGATTATAGCCCGTGTTCGAGCGCTAATTATATTATTGTATTGGGTATTTTGATGAGATAATTGGCATTATAGCCCCGTGATCGAGCGCTAATTATATTATTGATATTGGGTATTTGATGAGATAATTGGCATTATAGCCCCGTGATCGAGCGCTAATTATATTATTGATATTCGGTATTTGATGAGGTAATTGGTATTTATAGCTCCGTGATCGAGCCCAAATTATAATGATATTTCTTACACTTATGAAATAAGTAAGACCTTTAAAAATTTGCACACGATTTATTTAAATCATTGCGCCCTTGGTGTTGAAGATGAGACAGCACTGATAAATTACTGTCTTTGATATGTTACCGAGTTCTCTTTTTATATTACAAAGTTCTTGTATATTGCTGTTCACTGTAATGGATTCATACGCACAAGCGGCTTATATATGACCTAACCCCTTGCCTCTTGGACCCCTTGTCACCAGTGTAAAAAACCAACTAATAGAAAGTGTCCTGGCGACAGGTTTTGTAAAGGCTAGCTTCCTATTATTGGATAGAGGGAGGGAGCTAGAGTCACTTCCTGTTTTGGTAAACACTACGGGTTTGATTTTTGAAAAAAAAAAATTTTTTTATGGTATAAATCTATTGACATTAAATTTTGAAAAAGTGCGTGATTCTCCATGGATGAAGTCTTAAAAGGATATTTTACATACAGTTTATTGAAGATAAATCCCTTCATCCATGACGTTTTAAATATATGAGAGGGGTTCAAAAACGTAAATTACAATGTGCTGCGGGTAAACTTTCTCCTGTGAGTAAAAACTCGAACTTTGATTGAAATTTATCAAGTAGTTTAAACCATAAAGGTGAACCAGTGGTAGATTCAGGGAATACTGTAGGACAAATTTAAATTAGATGATATGGTGCATAATAGAATACTTGTCCCTATCGCAAAATTTAATCAAATAAAGAAGACAGTATTAAAAGTGCTGTGAGTGGAGGGTATGGAGAACGGGGCTAGTAGGGGAGGAAGTTAATAAAAAACATATGTTGGGGGCTACACCACCGGTACGGCCAGACTGGGCCAGCGACTAAAAAATAAAATAGAACAACATTAGTTGTAATAGAGGGGGCCCGCCCAGATTGGAGCGAGCGACTGAGCGGGGCGCTTGATAGAAAAGAATGGTTCTATTTTTCAAGCGCGCGTGCTCGACCCAGTTACAGATAGTTTACAGGCGCTAGGCAATATTATTATACATTGGTTCATTGAGTGGTAGGAAAACCTCTAATTTTAATATTTTTTAATTACTATCAATAGGTTTGGCACGCTTGCTACTAACGACCTAAATTTTTAAATTTGGGAAGATCATAAACCATACCTATATATATTTTTTTTAAAATGATATGTTAAAATACTTCAATATTTTCAAAGTAGGCCTTTACAAATAATAATCACAATTAGCATGGAGAGAGGTATGAGAAAACCACAACAATAAATCACTTGTCAAAAACCTCCTCAGTTCATTGAGCCAAGAACGGAGCCTTCTCGTCAACAACCTATCGAGAGCTATTGCATCACGTGCTCGCCAGTTTGGCCACCCAGTCGCTTGCTCGCTATCTCGTACTCTTGTCAGCCCTTGCTAACCTTGGATTGATAATTAGTATTGCCACCAATTTGACAAAAATTAAAATAAGCTTTAAAAAATTTTAATTTTACTGTTGCCAGCTGCTAGCACTTTGTACAGTTGCTATTTTAAATCAAAAATTTATTTTTTTCATTCAATCACGTAAGTCAACATTACTCAGACTTTAAAATACATATTAGGTTTACTTGTGTATGCCCCAATACCAAGCAAATGCATGCATACAAGTTTAAATCTATATAGTGTTAACATTATAAAAAAATTCCTTTATTTATTCAAGTTTCAAATAATCATTTGTTACAGATACTTTGAGAATGGCTGCTCTTATTCCAAAACCCAGGGAAACATTGTTATCGTCAAGGTCTGAACACAATCTGATGGACTGGGCGTTAGAGTTTTAAAATTCTGTGCTTGGGATTCCCATGCAATGAACTCCGAACCACCCCCACTTCACCTTTTGCACCATGAATACGATTGAGAATCAAACTCAAATCAAAAAATGTCAAAAGGTAATTTTTTTTTTTCTTATATCCCCTAAAATCATTTTTTGGCACCGTCAGGGACATATTTACCCTAACCATCACTTAAAATTGTTTTACTTGAGATTAAAATGCTTAAAAAATATTTTTTAATTTTTATTTTTGACATCATTCGTATCCGTTTAAATCTCGGGATAAGATGTTGGGATTTCAAGACACCCAGGGACATAAATGTAACGCGCAACTCGCGCAAGGAGAAGAAAGTAAAGAGAGTAAAGAGGTAGGAAGTTTTACTCTCCACCTTGCAAACGCAAGAAACAAAGAACAAATAACCCGAGGCAACCCGAATCGCCGGCTGCCTCAATTACTCAATATGATACAACAAATATCTAAGACAAGATTCAAAATCAAACATATATAAGCCCGTTTTAAGACAAATACTTACATACACCGCAGGAACAAAAAGTGGAAATGTACCCAACAACATTAAAGGCATCATAAATGAGTAGTGGAGAAAAATCACTAATAAATTTGCAACTAAACAGAGAGAGAAATGAAACATAAGAGAATAAAGTCAAATCAACCAACTCACTGAACGGATAGCTTAAAGCAGGAGAGAATAGAACCAACATATTGACAGGAGCTAGAAGAAAGAATTGTCAAAATAGCAAGATGGGGAAAGACCTCCAGGGAGAATAAGATCTGGAAGACCGAGGCTAAGTGGAAGGACAAGCCTTTAGAGACCTTGGAACGGAACAGAAGAAAAAAACTTCAAACGCTTGTTGACTCAACTAGGAGTCGAAAGACGACAGCTATAGTTGAGCTACCAGTAGAAAAAACTGTTCTAGATGCTATTTTTTTTTGTCACCTTGCTTGACTACCCGCTCGGGAGATAGGGATAAGGAAGGTTGAATGTAGAGGAAATGAAGCCACATTTTTGTGAAGGGAGAGCGAAAAGCATTAGATAAAACACCCTGGTTACTCCAACTTATTGCAAGGGGGACTCCTTAGACAATTCTATCACCCAAACAGGTTAATTTTCTGAGAGGTAAAATAGTTACATTTATATATGGCATGTGATATGTTTTGCAGCTTTTAACTTTTGACAACTGGTGTCATTTTTGCAAACTGGAAGCCAAACATCGTGACCGTTTTGTCAATCTGTCTAGTAGAGTATTTGTTTTATATTCTCTTTTCTCTAAAAGGTTCTTCAAATCGGGTAGTGGTATAAGGCCCGTGACACGATTTTGTTGATTAATGCAATCCACTAATTTGGCTGCGCGCGCACAACTTACAGCGTATAAAAAAAACCAAGCAAGCTAATAATACGCCAGTTCACTTGTAATTTACAAAAAATGGGTCATCTTCAAATTTTTTAATTAATGCTAGTAAGACAATTCAAAATGTCAAAAGTTCTTAAAGGATTTAATTTGAGTTAAATTAATTCCCACCAAAGTAGTGCGCAACGTTGGGCACCAAAAAAAGACTTCATTTCGTCATTTTATCCCTTTCTCGACCCTACCCGTGAGTGTATGGTAAAAACTGATAACCAGACGCGGTGTGCGTTTGGGGAAGTAGTACTAAAATAATGAATGACTCCTACGCTGGGGGCCGAGACTTGGTTCCCTTGCAGCATTTTACTTTTACTTTACTTACTTTACTTTACTTAATACTGTTCCAGTTTGTGGTCTGGCAGTTTTTTTATTCATGCCAAAATTTTTCCCCACAACAGGCTTTTTAGGCTTGCCCGTAGCTTCATATGCAGCATATACTAATATAGTTATTTACCCACTGTATTTTTCCCCATCCTTTCGCCAGAAAAATCTATATACAAATTTCCCAATTTGTTTACTGTCTTTCTACTCCCTCTAGAAATCCCTAGAGGACTGTAAAAGCTGAAACCTAGTACACTAAGGCGCCGGCAGTGTCGTTTTCGTTACCATACTCTGACTGTTTTGGGCACCGTAAATTACTTTTGACATTGAGTTTTTGCGTTATTTACTTCCAAATAACAATTTTATGAGATTATCATCATATTCTTTATATTAACAAATTATAAAAATATTTGTACCATCATTATTAAGTTTCCTTCGGCCATAATAATTGCACACGATCTTGTGTTTTTGGAATATTCTCCAGGCATTGTCGGGGTTTTTTGATGAGAACCTTCGTGGAAGTTCGTATTTGAGTGGAAGAAGCCGAACAAAAGAAACAAATCATGGCCGACCATAGGGTCGCCCGGATTTCAATTCACACTGACAGGACTGTGCACCTACCTTGCTGTACCGGACCTTGGAAGAAACACTTTTGAAGCAAACCAAGACGACACAGTCAGATCACGATCGGTGCACAGTCAGCGCACAGCCCTGTGAGTTGAATCAGTCTTAATAATGGGGAAAGGGGAAAGAACCAAACATGGCCGAATTTTCAATTTTCGATTAATATTTTTTATTATTATTTAATAAAAATAGAATTAATTTATTTAACTCTCACATCATTCACTTTTACGTAATAACTGACATAAATATAAGTTTTTTTTTTTTTTACAAAAAGTAACCTGTCCTGCGTTTTATCAATTAAAGGGTTTGATTTTGTTAGGTTGGTTAGTCCCAAACGACCAAACGTCTCTTAGACAGGCCTGAAAACTAGTAGTTTCTACTATTATGATTTTTTAACAATCATTACATTGCTCTTTTCTCTTACTCATAAGCACTGTCGTCAATGATGTCAAACAAAAGGGAGTTTAGGGAAAAACGGTTTACTTTCGCTGTGTGCCGTCTGTGTTGGACCAAGGATATGTCTATGAATGCTTATGTAACTTAAAAATCAAACTATTTAATTTTATCTGTGACCTGTATTTATTCAACCTAAAACCTTGTCAATGAAAGCTTATGTCAGGTAAAATTCAACATTTTTTTCACTATCCTTTGTCTGTATTTGACCCAGGACCGTGTTAAGAACGTCCTATATAAGGGAAGAGTCAACTGTTGATTTTCACTATCCCCTGTCTGTATTGGGACCCAGACCGTGTCATTGAACGTCAAATGTCACGGAATTTTCAGCTCTTACCGGGTCACGTCCGTTAGAAATTTGTTTCTGAGTAATTTCATCTCATCACCCGGGCAATCTCGCGGTCCATCTGAAATGAGTAACAATACACACTAGTCGTGGTCTATGTAGGTATAGTCGGATACCAGTAATTATTGAACTCTTTTTGACAGTCGGTAAAGTTGCTAATAAAATATTTGTATTGAGTTGGCTCTTGCAAATAGTTATTTAATAAGTGGAGTGGTTGATATATATTTACTTGTTAAAAACAAATTGGTGAGAGGCGGATGAAATACGGGAACTGTTTTTGGCAATTTTTTCCCTTCTAACAAAACATTCACAATTCACTGTTTGACATAATAATTGTAAAGCGTGCAAACCCTAGTTTGACTGAAGAATTAAAGCGAGAAAAGACAATATTGTATTATTAATAATAACATTGCACTTTGATTTTCTTCTTTATATTCATCCCACCACGTGTACAAAGGCATCAATCTTGCTTTTTTTAGGTTTGCGGGTTACGGGAAGGTCGGGGTTCAAATCGTAGCTGTACTGCTTTATCTCCACGAAAATGCGGGGACTTTTCCTTTTAAATATTACGTTTCTTCATTCCTACTCCGATAAATGTAACTTTATCCGGGTGGGGTTCTACTGGGGGTGGTTTTTCCTAAATGGTTTCCCACTCTCCTTCCGCGTAAATTCAGGTACATTACCTCTCAAATGCTTCCTTCCTAACCCCTACCCCATCAGAGTAATAAGTACAAAGTGAGTATAACCTGAACAGATAGTAAGATGGGGGGCTAAACAAACTATTGTTTTTAGAGGTTAATATCTACCAAATGTTACAGTTTGCAGATAACATCACATGAGGTATGAACATGTGTAAGTAGATTTTGTAGCTCGTCTAGCTGCTTAAAATAATTGATTGTATAATTTAAAACTTTTATTTCCAAACAAATATTTTTTAAAAAAAATAGAAAGATTAAGTCCAATTATGTGAGAGCGGAGAAAAAAGAAAATTAACCGACAAAGAAATGGGGACGAAAATGATTAAAGATGAAATTCAAAAACTCTCTTACATTTATTGATCTATTTCACTAAAGAACCCCCTCCTACTCATATAACCGGGGAAACTTATTGTAGTGTGGCTTTCTGCACGATTCATTGACCTATATTATTTTTAAATTAAAACAAAAATACTAGACTTGTTTCAATGTCGTTGTTATCAATTAAACAATGCAGTAAAATCGCACGCACTTCGAAACGTTTTCTAGTTCGAATGTAATTAATAATCAAATATCCCGGTTAATCGGATTGAGATGGGAAACTTAAGTTCCTAAAAGCTTTGGGTCAAAGATTTGAATTGAATTTGGTTGCCCTTGACAAGTATGTCAGGGCTCGAGTCATGGAAGAGTTTATTGTGGTTTTTTACACTTGTCATTTTCAACTAGGGTTTCCATCCTCTCCCCAGGCAGAGCATGGCGCGTATCTTTCAAATTCACCTTCTTCCTCTTGTGTCGTAGGCTCAATAGGTTTTAAGTTGCATGCACCCCGGCCACCTGATAAAACAACCCTTGACCAATTGCGGCACCCACGTTGTTATAAGTGATAAAATATCAACATTAAAAACTAATTCTTATAGAAGTAGCTTATATACTATTTATATTTAAACGCCGAT
>JBCFYV010002375.1:0-38834 GCA_039000515.1 Timema cristinae
CCTGGCTTTTAAAAAAAGTAAACAAATAACTCCCCCCCCGAAATAAAAACGTAACCCTTTTTTAAATAAGAGCCGACGAATAGGGTAGTTTGCGCCCCTCCACCAAAATGTGATGCACACTAGGGAGTATACAACTCACACACTGGAGGTGGACCCCTCTAGAAAAAAAATATGGGGGTAAATGAAGTATGCCCGCGCGGAGCCTCGTCCGATGACCCCCTTCCTAGCTTTTATAGAAGAGGGCCATCGCGACACCCGTCCCTGATGGACCGCAGCTTGTTCTGAGCGGGGGTCGAGACCCATGCTCGTGCCAGGTGCGTAAACCCACGCCGAACATAACCCTTTAGATCTAAAAACATGAACCCGATCCCTCCGGGGCGGGCGTGTGCCTCCTTGGCTGCTGGTCCCCGTTCATTTCCTGGAAGACCAGCGTGCCCAGGAATCCAGCAAAAGGCGAGCGGGTGCTTAATGATAAATTTTTAAAAATTTGTCAGTATACTGCACGGGGGATTCCAGAGTAGAGAGTGGAAAATGCCAACAGGCACTAATGGAACCCGTGCGATGAGGACAGAACGGGCTACTTCGGTAACAAAAAACAAAGATTTAAAAATGCATATAATTCACCCGTAAAAACATGGTTTTTTTGGTAAACCCAAAATTTTAAAATTGGATCCTTCCAAAACAAAAGCACACCCCACGGGGGGCCCAGATTTAGGCCATCAGGTGATGCGCTAAACCCGTGAAAGCGGTGGAGAGGAGCTCATTAAAGGTCCTTCATATAAAATTTTTGGGGTGGTGCTTTGGGGAATTGGAAAGATCAAAATGGCATTTCGGAGGGCGTATCTTCCGGGAAAAAAACTCGCCCTGGGATGTGGGGATAGCCTTTGGAGGACAATCCCACTTTTGTCGAAACCGATAGCCCCGGACCCCAACCCGGCCTTGTACTACGCATTTAGTTTCATACAAGACATTTTTAGGGGGATGAAACACAGGGCGGTAAGCAACATTTTTTGGCTGCAATGCATTTTCGACACGTAAGATGCCGGGGAAAAGACCCGCCGGTAAGAAAAAAAGGGTCCCCGGCGTAGCACAGATGCTGACGCTCTGGTCCCAAAAGCACAGTAGCCAGTCGAATGCCAGCTGGTGGACGCTTTCGAGATCTTTTAAACCGAGGGTCTAGCGGAACCATATACAAAACTGCCGTAATCAAGTTTTGATCTCCCAAAGGCTTTAAGGCGCATAAAGGTTTTCCCCTTTTCAGCCCCCCAAGGCGACCACTCACAACTTTAAGAAAATTCAAAGTTTTAAACACACCTCGCTTTCGGGTCTTTGATGTGGGGGATCCAAGTTAGTTTAAAATAAAAAATAAAAAATTTTCCCAGCTTCTCCAGGGTTTAACCCTTTGCCCAAATTAAAATTTTGGGGGTGGGAAGGTTAATTTAAAGGGAAGTAAAACCGCATTTGCGGGAAAAAACATTTAGGAAAAACCCCATTTTTCCCCAGCCGAGTTGAATCTTCCCCCCGTTCACCCCGTGAGCTAAAAGAACTCCAATAAATTGCGTAGCATCCAAAAAAGGCAAGAACGAAACAGGTAAGCGCACGTTTTTTTACAATGTATTTATGAATAGCGAACGCGTGCAGTCCCAAAAGGGCTGCCCTGGGGGGCCCCCCCTTTTCTTGAATAAAAAAAATCGGATAAGGGGTTTTTTTAATTACCGGAAGTGTATCTGACTTAAAAATTTTCTAAAAAAATGGGGGGTCCCCCAACCCCCAATTTAAAAAGGGGTTTTTTTAAAATGCCGTAAGCCCTGTGTATCGTGCCCTTTTCCAAAACAAAGAAAAAAAACCCAAAAGTGTGTTTATGGAGAAAGGCGTCACGAAAAGCAGTTCAAGACGGACGAGAGATCAACCCTGGGGGACGGCCAAAACCACATTGATATTGGTAGAGATTGCGGGGGGTTCTAAACACCATATAGTCGTTTATTTTTCATTTTTTTAATATTTTCTACACAGTAGTTAAGGGTATGGTCTATAAAAAAGTTGGCCTAAATTTTTTTTGCCACTTTTATATTTGGGATAACGGTTGTTGCCTCCCCATGTTTGGGGAATTTACGAGATTCCCAACACAATTTAGAGGTCTAAAGGAACGCCCGTCAGAGGGGGAAGTTTGGGCAAATTTATAAAAGGGTATATCCGAGCCCGAAGTTGTATTCCCCCTGGGGCAGGGCATAAAGTAAGTTCTCTTTGTAAAGGGGGGGTATAATCCTCCCCCCCCTTTGGCCAAAATCAATAGTAAGGCGCTCGATGTCCCCTTAGCACCGGAATGTTTAAAGTAGCTGCGTGCTAGAAAAAAAAAAGGGGAACTCAGCCCAATATATTGACGACCTCCGGGGAGGAGACAAGCTAAACCCTTAGACTTGAGGGGGGTACACTTTAATTGAATTTTTGTACTCTTAATTTAGAAAAATTCTCCAACTTTAATTTTGGGAGTGGAATTGTATGGGTTGAAATAAAAATGTTCAAGAAATTTTTGCTTTCTCGAAATTAAAAGGCGGGCTCGAGCGCGTAGAAATTTGGAATGATCAGATTTTTTGTGGGGCGTCGATGGAATAGAGTAAAGGGGCCTTCGACGGTCAGAAATAGCAGGCGACATCCTCGTTCCCCCGGGAACAGGAGGGGCGCGGATTTGGGGGGGGATTTAGGGGGTGGAAGCCCTCCCCCCGCCGCATGCCTTGAAGTAAAATGCCCAGCTTACATCGACGTCAGGAGTCGGGATTCATAAATAGGCGGCTCGCGGAATCTTCCCGTAGCCCTTTTAGCACCCATTGGGGTATTCGCCGTATGGGAAGTCAATGGTGAGAGCAGAATGGGATAATGTCACTGCCCCATAGGCCGAGGAACTCCCAAAGGAAGTGAGCAGCAATCCCCCGGGGTAAAAAGGGCAAGTCGATGGCAGAGGATACACCATTAAAGGGGGAGAAGTGTGTCGGGGCCCCGGGGTTCATTTAAAAAAGGTTTTTCCCCAGTCAAAAAATATCTCTACCATCTCCCCCGGGGGGGTTTGTTTAAAAATTTGACCCCCCCAAACCGGGTTTTGCGCGTTAAAGTCCCCCCGATGATTGGGGGGGAAGTTGTTAAAGAGGGCCCATAGAGTCCTTTGGAAAAAACGTTCACCTGGCGGGGGTAAATGCAGCTCGGTTCCTTCATAGGAAGGGAGGCTTGAAGGGGCTCACTTGGAGATCAGAAACATTTAATATTCTTATGTTTTTGTCTTCGTGCGAATATAGCCACACCCCCGCTAGCCCGATCAAAGAAGGTTTTTGGGTCGTTACACATCGTCCCCACGGGATCGGGTTGTCTTTTGGGGCGGGGTGGGTTCCTGCAAACACAAGTGGAAGGATGCAGGGAAGAAATTTGTTGTTTAAATTTCATTACCGAGATAGAAACCCCTACACATTCCATTGGAGTAGCTTCATACTTAGTTAATATAATATTAGTTTTTCCACGCAATCATTGTCATACTTAATAATAAAAATTGGGTGAGGCCTTTTTAGGTCCTCTTGCCTTTCCCAGTCTTTCATGGACCTCCCGCTTCAGGAGAGGTTTCGGTTTATTTTGGAGAGACTGGGTTAGTCGGATGCTTGCGCGAAGGCTTTGTTAAGGCCTTCGACGCTTTCTAATATTATTATTTCGGCGTTCACTCGCTGGTCTTCTTCAAGGCACAGTAGGACTCGCCTTTACGGCCTCACTGTTTCGCCACTCATCCCGGGCTCTGGTGGCCCAGAGGCGAGGATGAGCGACTCACACAGTGGCCGCACGTAATTTATTTCCCCGAGGTGGGCTCGGGGGTTGTTCCCGAGGAGGGCTCGGGGTGTTTCCGAGAAGGGTCTGGGGTGTTCCCCGAGGAGGGCTCGGGGGGGGGGGGGGTTCCCGAGGAGCCCTCCTGGGTGGTACAGGTGGGGGGAGACGACTTAGGTGGCAATTTTGCCCTATTGACAATTTCGGCGACACCTTGGTTGGCACGTTTTCAATACGAATGTCTCGAGCAGAGACCAATGGCACAGGTCGCTGATGGACGTCTTAGCGAGATTAACTGCGCAATGACAGTTGGGACAGTTATTGTTTTGGCTGACAATCTGGCTGTATGATGTTTGGAATACGGAGCCTGACTAGATGCGTATTCCTTGCGTGCCTGGGCATATAAAATCTTTTTTTCGGATTGAATCGCCAGGACTTTTTTTTCTACCTTCCATTTCGGACAGGCCCGAGACAGGCGAGTGTGGACCCTTGCAGTTTACGCAGAACTTCGGAGACTCACCATTTTTTTTTTCGTGAGCCTCTTGTCCACAATCCGCACAGGTCGGCTTAACACGGCATCGCAGCTTGTATGCCAAATTCCTGACACTGAAAACAGCGCCTAGGATTAGGGACATACGGCCGGACCCTGAGCACGTGGAAGCCTGTTCGGTCCTCCTTTGGAAGGGTAGGTGTAGCAAAAAGTTAGGATATAGTGTCAGTTTTTTTTATCTTGTCCGTTCTTTTTGGTGCCAATACGGTACACTTCGGTGACGTGTTGGGGGGAAATCTCCTCACAGATATCCTCAATGCTCACGCAGTCGATGGTCATAGCAAGTGACCACTCCTTGCAAACATTGAGGGACTGTGAGGTTCCACCTTCACCGGTATATGAGACGTATTGCTCAACGGTATTTCCGAGATTGCCATTACTCTTGAGGACTGGATGTCAGTTGTTGTCTGTATCATTATCGTGCCATCACGCAGTTTTTTTTATCGATACGTCCGACTGTGCTACACCATTTATCACTCTTTCGAGGATAATGGGCTTACTCGCTTTAGACTTTCGTTTTCCTCTGCTCGAGACTTTACAGAAAGCGGGGCTTGGGCTCACCACTTCTGGACCTTTTCCATTGATGGGTGGACGGCCTTAACCGTTTCCGCATCTTATCAATATTACGGCCTGTGAGGGGCCGGGCTAGTGAGTTGCAGCAGTGTTTGGCTAGTACGATGCCAGCGGCGACAATATTATCGGCCATGCCGTTAATTGGGGACAACCTACACAGTACTCGGATGTTAGACCAGGGTGATCCAAGTTGGTACTACCACATATGGCCCTGTTTAACTGTCCGACGAGAGGCTCTATACGACGCTAGACATGACAACCTTCGCATAGAGCATCGCGCGAGACAGAGGTCGTCGTCGCAGCAGTGGGTGTAGGAAAGTGCCAATTTTACGTCCGGGCCCTCATGAACGCAACCGATCTTTTCCCAAAGAAGGGTACCCGGTTATTGTCATCCTAAGGCCCTTTACTAAGTTATTGCAAACGGCGCACTTTCATTTAGGAGCTCAAGGCAGTGGTATCCAATTATAAACAGAGAAGAGCCGGGTTAGTTGCCAGGTCGTCAACGGAAAGGCCAAAGGCCTCTGTGCAGGATGAACGGTGGGGGAAAGGAAGGAAAAGGTAAGGATAGATAAAGCGAAGGGGGAAGAGTGAAAAAAAGGGGGAAAGTGAAGGAAGAAGAAAATGATGTGAAAGGAAAGATATAGGATAGGTTTGTCCACACGAGGTACGTCATGCACAGAAGCCTCCCTTTTAGTCGCTTTTTACAAGCAGGGGCTACTGCGGGACTATTCTAAACCCGTCCCGCTGGGGAAGGGGTGAGGACAAGAAAAGAGAAGAAATTTGTCAGAACTTATTGAGAAAGAGGAAAGGAATCCTTGGGGAAAGTGTACAAGATAATGACAGGAAAGATGAAGGAAAAGAAACCGTACTAAACACGCTAGAAAGAAAAATGGGGAATATATAAACAATATCGAGGAAAACTGTAGAAATACTGTTAAATGAACTACTGCCTGACTAAAACCGAGTGGTGATGAAAGACACATGGAGATACGGAGACAGGCCGAGCAGGAAAGCCAAGGGGAAGACAAGCAACACTTCACTTTGGAAGAACTAGTGAGGACGGCAAAGAACCTCAAAAAACAGAAGAACCACAGGAATAGATGGAATAGGGGCAGAAATAATAAAGAAAGCAGTGAAGTTTTGTGGAAACAGAATACTTGAGATAATGAACAAAATCCTAGATAGTGGAAGGTTCCCAATAAATTGGAAAACAGGATTGCTGAAAAATATTTTTAAAAGGGCCAGAAACGGATAGAACAATTATTAAGCGTATCGAACGGTAACGCTATTGCAGTAGTAGGTAAGCTGGGGGAGAAATTGATTGGCAAAAGGATCAGTGAATACTTGAAAGCGGTAGACTTTCTGAGTGAGGAACAGTATGGATTCATGAAAGGAAAGAGCACGACAGACGCAATGATGACGATGATTAAATCGTACAAAGAGCGGAAGAAAAATATGTAATGGGTGTTCCTAGACATTAGCGACAATGCTTGGTGGCCAAAAATACTGAATACACTCAGAGAGGCCGGATGCCCTAACAACTTATGGAGGGTAGTAAAAGACTATTTCACGGAAAGAAAGGTGATATTAGAACTAGAAGGAATAAGAAAAAAAAGAGACCAACGAAAGGGTGTCCATAAGGGTCAATAATCGGACCACTTATGTGGAATATCCAGATGAATTGGATGATGAAAACAGATATTAGAAGTGGACTAAGGATCCTGGCATATGCGGACGACGTTCTAATCTGATTAAGGCGGACAACAGAATAACTCTAGAAAGGAGAGCCAGAAGAACAATCAGAAGAGTGGAGAAATGGAGCAGGGAGAACAAGCTAAGATTCACTCCCAGCAAGTCGATGAACATAATGTTAAAAGGAGAGATGAGAAGAAAGCTCATAGTGTTATGAAACAGTGAGATGATCAGATTTGTAGACCATGTAAGATACCTGGGCGTGGTAATCATCGCCGGGTCTAAGTTTGAGAAGAACATCAGGGAAACTGGAGAAAGGGTGATGAGAGCCTTTATGGCACTAAAAAGATAGCGAGAACAAGCGGATGGTCGGACTGCGAATCCTTGAGAACTATTTTATATAGGCGTAGCTGAGAGCATACTGTGTATAGCTGCGAGATTTGGGGAAGAGATGCGCTACGCTGAAAAATAGAGATTACATTAGACGAGTGGAAGAATAGAGTACTGCTCGCAGTATAAAAGTATATAGAACACCTTGCTATGAAGCTTGTCAGGTAATAGCAGGAGCTATCCCAATTGAGAGATTAATCAAGGAAAGGATCAGAATATGGTAAGATAATGCAGAAGGTATTGGAAGTAAAGAACGTAAGAGAATGAGGAGAGAGGAAACACTAGAAGAATGGCAGGCCGAGTTGGTATAGGCAGACAAGGAAGGGAAACATACCAGTACTACCTGATGTGAAAAGAAGAATGAGGAATAGAAACAAGGTCGGAAAACCATTACTCAACGCAATATATCGGCGGACATGGAGACTTTAAAGGAAAAACTACGCAGCCTTGGACTGAAACAAGAGAGAAGGTGTGACCACTGCGAGGAGCAAGAGACAGAGGGACACGTTCTGATGGAATGTCAAAATTACGAAGATCTAAGAGAAGAAACTCAAGGAAGCTAGAAGAAAAGAGACTAGGATGGAATAAAGTAGATATGACTAAATGCTTCGATGTAATGGTGAAGACAATGACATGAAATGGGCAAGAGGAAGGAAGAAGAGAATAGGTTAGCAGCACTACCAAGGAGAGTAAGTATAAGTATATAGATGAATGGGATACGAAGGTGATACTCGGTATCGGGGTGGATACCTCCATGTGGTCCTCGCTGGGCAACGTAGAGGTGGCGACAAGGTACCAGCGAGCCACAAACTCGTGGGTGTCATGCGGCCCTACGGCTAAACTCCACTCTCTCATGTGGTGAACACCCACTAACAGGGGGGTCCATTTACTCTCTCAACATATTAAATCGTTTTGGAGGGGGTTTTCCCGGGCTCGTCAGTACTTGGAGGTGGTTATACCTGGAAAAGTCAAGGACTATATAGGTAAAGCTGAGACAGACAATACAAACGGCAAGGTAAAGGGTAATTCCTGTCAATATAACCATCTGGTATTTGAAACCCAAATTTATTGAAAAACTGGTTCATAAGAGGTTGACGCTTTAGCAACAGTATACACCCCCCCCCCCCGACCCTTACACGGAATTTGGGATATAATGTCACGAATTCACCAACTACTAATAATATGCATACAAACTACTATTAGTGTCAGAATTATTTACTAGTATTCGTTTTTGCATTGTGTCTATTACAAAATTTTAGAACCCTTTTTTATCTCGTTAAATTTGTTCTCTACTTATTTCTATAACATACAAGTGTGAACACATTAGGCTACTGTTGTTTATTTGATAGAAGTTTAGCACTTGGTTAAGATTTTTCTGTTTTCATTTAACTTTGTATATACAAAGATTCGATGAGTTAAACATAACTAGCGATAAATCTCTGGCTGTTTTGTTAAATATTGTAGGAATGTTTAGTGTTTTTTCTACAAAGGTTGAAGAGGAAGAAACAAATACATTAAATTTTGACAGAAAGGTTGAAATTAATGTCAAATCTTACCCAACAGCAAAACGGAAGCGAGTGAAGTGCCAGAATCTAGACAATTAGAATGCAAAACGGTAAGCTATTTTAACAGCTATCAAAACCTTTGTTGGGGGTTATATTATATCATTAAATATCATACACAGATGAATGCATTTTTAAACTAATGACAAAACAAATAATCTTAAAGATAACGTATTTTTTTTAAAATCCTGTTGGTTGCTTAAGGAAAAATTAATTAATAGCCTATGTTCGTGATTCTCACACGTTGTTACTATCCATAGACTAATTATTTTATAGCAATAGTATGTGAGGTGATGTTTATGTTGCAGGAAAATAAAAAATAATTTGGACAAAGAAGAAACCAATTTTAATCAGCCAATCCAAACACAAGTAGACATAAAACTCAACTAGAGAAAGTTACTGATAAATAATATTCGCTTCCATTTGAAACTTCAGAACCTAATCAAAAAGAAATTAAATGTATTACATTAGAAGGTAGAAGAATTGTCGACATAGGCTACATGTTCAAATGTATTAAAGATACCGGTGTACACCACCCATTTGGCATGGTGCCGATTAAAGAGGACAAGCATGGTTTTTTTAACTTTCACATTAAAGTGTGAAATGTGTTTCAAAATAGTCAAAATATCAATAAATAGCCCAGAGAATCTAAGCCCAAATGTGGAGGTATCAGGTATAGTGTCACAGTTCACAGTTGGAAGAGTTGACATCAGTTCTAAACATTCCGACGATTTCCAAGCCTACTTTTCTAAAAGCTCATACTAAAGTAGCCGAGATTTACAATGATACAGCTTGGAAAGTAATAGAGGAAGCCGGAAGAGAAGAAACTAGAATGGCGGAAAGTGGGTAGAACGTGTTTGTAACGGCTCCGGCAAAAATATCACAACTGCATTCATTATTAGTCATAATTACCTATCGTAGTTATATCTCATACCGCCTTAAGTAATTACGTCTGCCAAGTGTTGTTTATTTCATATAATCACAGTTTTAGTAAAGTACTAACGACTTTGTTTTATTGTTCGTGTATAACCTCTGTTACAAGTGCAAATGTCGCCAACTATGAAAAGTGTACTTGAAAGATTTGAGAAGTTCGAAGCAAGTGTCAATGCTACTATTCACAGCCTTGAGTCCCGGGTAAATAGTGGAGTGACTGAAACTATTGGGTCGATCAGGAAGCTAGTGGATCAATTCTAACCGAGATTGATGAATTTAAAAGTGATTTTAAAAGGAAATTGATCATTTGAGAAATGATTTATCAGAACTAAACAAGAAAGTCATGCTTCAAGAGGATAAACTCGACGATCTTGAACAATACAGCCGAAGAAACTGTTTGCTCGTCCATCGAATGCCAGAAAAACCAATGAGGAGGTGAGGACGGAAGTTTTAAGGATGTTTGAGACACGACTTAATGTCAAGATTGAGGCTCGTGATGTTGACAGATGTCACCGAATAGGCAAACCGAAGAGAACATATGCAGAGGCTCTGGTGGAGGGTAGAAGGCCCATTATAATTAAATTCACAAGCTACCAAAAACGTTCGCTTGTTTTCAGCGATAAGAAAGCCCTTAAGAGCACTTCCATTCTCATAACGGAGTCACTCACGTCCACGAGACAGCAAATCCTCAAGCCAGCGAGGGATAAAAATGGAATTCGGCAATGCTGGAAACAGGACGGGAGAGTAGTTATCCTGGGGGATCAAGGTCGTCGAGTGTACATCAATAGATCAATACTCTTCGTCAGATACGAGTACTTATGTCCCACAAGATGCTGCCTTTAGACGGTTTAAACATTCAAGTAAAAATAACCCTGACATTACATCTAATTATTTGAGAAATATAGATTACTTAGAAATAGATGTACACAGGACGTCCGCAAAGCTAAACTTCTGTATACACATAACTTATTATACAAAAGCTCCTCGCCTAGAGGTTTATGGAAAGACCTTAGACAATTAGGTGTTGAAGACAAACGTATTGGTAATAATGAAATCCCCATATTGCCTGATGATCTTAATTCTCATTTTGTGAATACTCCTTATTTAATTGATCATGTTCAAAAAAATAGGACTCTAACTAACTTAGCGTCTCAGTTCACAAATCATAATAGATTCAATTTACATGTAATATCACTAGCAGATGTTTTACAGTCAATTAAGCGAATCAAAACAAATGCACAAGGATATGACCAAATTCCAATTACATTTATAAAAAAAAAAAACTTTTTTATGTTCTAAACACTATAAGAGATATTTTTAATCATTCTCTACTAGTAGGAATTTTTCCATCTTTGTGGAAATCTGCAATAGTGAAGCCTATCCCTAAACCTCCACTACCAACCTCTTCAGTAACAGATTATAGACCTATAAGCATACTTCCAGCGCTATCGAAAGCCTTTGAATATATCGTACACAGAAAAATCTATAGCTTCATAAATCATCACAATCTGCTAGACAAATACCAATCTGGGTTTCGACCACATCACAGCACTCATAAATGTAACTGATGATATAAGATTAGCCATGGATAGAAGACAGTTGACGCTGTTGGCACTCTTAGACTTTAGCAAAGCTTTTGACACCATTAACCACGATATTCTTCTTGCTAAATTACAAACCAACTTTCATTTTTCAGTAAGTTCAGCTCAATGGATGCAGTCATACCTAACTGACCGCCAATAAGGTGACACTCGGTCAACATGGCGTTCAGTGACATCTGGAGTGCCACAAGGTTCGGTCCTTGGTCCTCTCCTTTTCTCAATGTTTATAAATGATCTCCCAAGTTGTTTGCAACATTCTCAACATCATCTATATGCCAATGATTTCCAACTTTATTTATCATCCTCTCTTTCCCATATCGATAGTGTCGTGAATAATATGAATGCTGACTTATGTGCAACACATAATTGGTCACTACAAAATGGTCTTAATGTAAATCTTAAAAAATCCCAATCTATTGTTAGAGGGTCAAAAAAAATTACTATCCACATTGAGCTTCACATTTGTACAACAAATAAATTTAAATAACAGCCCAATTTCATTTGTGCTGGTTGTTAATAACCTTGGTTTACATATCCAATCCCTTATCCTCCCGCTTTTCGACTATTGTGATGTAGTATATAATGACCTGACAGCTGGCCTTGCGGCAAGACTACAAATACTCCAGAACACATGTGTTAGATTTATATTCGACCTCCGGTCACGTGATCATATTTCCCCATACTATAAGAGACTAACTTGGCTAAGACTTAATGAAAGACGAACTCTACACTCAATGACAATAATAAAGAAACTATTGACTTCCAACTCCCACAATACCTTTCTTCACGTATTCGCTTACTCCACTCTAATAATAATTTCAACACTCGATCACAAGAAAACTCAGTTTTATTCATTCCTCTTCATAATTCCAATCATTACTCAAATTCTTTCACTGTTTCAGCTTCTCGTTCATGAAATACCCCAACCAAAGATGTAAGAAATTAGAATTGAATGGTTTCAAGCGAAAAGTCGCAAATAAGTTGCGTGTGGAAGCTCATTCTTGAGATTGAGAGGGGTGAGACATAATCACACCTTTTGTGTTTTGTGTGTGTGCGCGCGCGGTAAGTAATCCTGGTGTATTTTAACTCTAGTTTTTTTTTATACTTTTTGTGTGTTTTTATATATATTATTTTGTTAAACTTCAGTTTAATTGTACTGGTTAAGTGTAAGAAAAGGCAGTAGCCTTAACTTCGCCATTAAAGTCGATTAAGTAAAAAAAATAAGAAGCTGCAGGTGATGTTAATACAGACAACGTGCCTATTATAGCAGTAGTGGCAGATGGCGTATGGAGTAAGCGGTCCTACCGTACGAACTACAATGCATCTTCTGGAGCAGTAAGTATTTGGCAACTTAAATTATTATATGATGGCGTTTAATAAGTCATAATGTTTGAGTATTACTTAAGACTTTTTAAAATCTAAGTATTCCATAATTCTTATCAAACATACGATACTTTAATTGTAATTTTTCAATTATAAACCACATACTTAAATGATATTACTCTTTGATTTGTTAGGTGTTGACATAAATGTTTTATTCCAGGCTTGTATCAGTGGATGCCGAACGAAAAAGGTACTTTTCTTGGGAGTCCGCAATAAGTATTGCTCGTTTTGCGCTCGTTACTTGTCACAAAGTAAAGAAGTACCACAACATATGTGTTACCGGAGCTGGAGCAAGTCATCAACCAGAATGGAGGCAGATATAATTGTAGCAGGACACACATTATGTGAGTAATATTCAGTATAATAAATTATAATCTGGCAGCGTAACTGAGCATGTTTAACATTCAAAATTTATTTTATACAGTGTGTCTATTGACTAAAATATGCTGTGTGTATTGAATAATGTAGGCTTATTATTTTTTTAATTTGAAACCGTAGTCAAACAAAATTACGCAAAAGATTTATTAAATAGGTTAAATCTTTCCTGCAGATAATGTAACTTATGATCAGCTGTTTGGGGAAATTAAAACATATTTAATATTGTTCAGTCATGAATACCAGAATTCTTGAAATAAATTACCTAATTTCTAGCCTCTAACGTTGTTAAAGGTAATATTCTTTGGGAAAGTGTTGCCAATTGTTGACGCAAACTGATCTTATTCTGTACGTGTACGCTAGAAGCAAAGTCGAAGCTGAAACTAGCGGATTTTACAAATTGTGGTTGTCATAATAACCCAAACGCTATATTTTCCTCTAAAGTGAAGCTAACTAGTGGTAGCAACTAACTTTGCGTCAAATAGTCATAATAGCCCTGCAGTGCAACATTTCAAGTAATTTGAAACTGTGACGCAACCAAATCTAAAATGATGTTTATTTAAAAAAATTATATTTTGTTTATGTTGAATTTGTAAGTGTTTGCTTTCTTTTAGAATGCCTAATAAACCATCTGTCCCACCAGAAGCTATCATTGATATTTTGCAAAAATACAAAGACGTAATAATTTCAAAAGATGAAGGAAGACATACAACCTCCCTCTATTTCCGTTTGGAAAGACAGTTGCATAAAAGAGAAGATTATGATGTCTGCCAAAGCTCTGTACACATTCGTTAAACCAGACAAACATAATGTTTTATCAAAATTAGATTTACATAAAAAAATATGACTTGCCTTTAATTTCTGAATCTTATTGTACTAGTTCTAAGTGTAGTGATAATAATAGCTCTTATGAGCAAGATACCGAACATTTTCAGCTTGTTCTTCTAGAGGAGAAATGGACTCAAATAAAACCAGAACATGCCCTCTATGCAAGATCCGACAGGAAACATTCCTTTACCAGACCTTATTACGTCCTGTGTGTGTCTAGGTGTTTGGACAGATGTAATAAATGATAGGGTATTGTAAGGAGTGCCGAGGAAACGTTCGCTTGGAATGTTTAAATGAGCCTGTTGATGGACATGATGTAGTGTTTGAAACTACAGTTGAAAGAATTAATTCATTTGAACACACGGGAAAATCAAGAGGAATTTAGCAGGAGAGCGACGTGATGAAATAACAAAAATACTATGTGAAATTAAAGAAACACCATCATCGCTGAGAAAGCTAGAGGCTTCAAAAACAATGATAGAATCCCAACCAGAGCCAAGTCAACTATCAAAGCTATCCGTTTTACGAACTGCGAAACATCAAGCTTTAATGAAAAAACTATTACATTTAGACCCGATTTTAGCAATTTGTAAAGCAAAAAAGACAAGACAAGACAAATAACTATACATGATATTGGAATTGATACATTTTTTGTTCATTATTGGTCAGTTTATCAAATGCGGACCTACAGAAAGTAATGGATAAATGGAGATTCAAAACTTTAAATAGATGCAACAGGATCAATCGTAAACAAATTAAATCGAATGGCAATGGAAAATCTGTCCATATATTTATTTATGTGGGAGTAGCAAATGTAACCAGTGGTGATGAGGGAACAACCATTTTTGCAGATGCATTCTGAAAGACATTCAACAAGTGCCATCACTTTTTGGTTGAATAAATGGATCAGATCTGGTGCACCAATACAAAAAGTGGTATGTGATTTTTCATTGGCACTATTAGGCGCAGTATGTAGGGCTTTCACGGGATCATCTGGTTTAAAAGATTACATTGGAATTTATTTTTCATTGTTGGTGGGCAATGGAAAAAATACACAAACCTACTTGTTTCGTTCGAGTAGACGTTGATCATGTGATAAAAGTTGTTTCTACATGGAAAGAACTAAGGGGAAAGTCCAAGCGCTTCCGGGAGTTTTACCTCCGAGCGATAGGACTTTTCCTTAATTCATATGCGCTCTCCGAGGTATAGGACCATTTAACAGCAATTGTAATTGTTGCTGTAAGTGAAACAGAAAGGGAGTCTAAAGCTACCTCAAAGCAACTTCCATGCGAACTGGGGAAAAAAATAGCTTAAAGATTGTTTTTTCTAAAGGGTTTGTGGACTCAAGCTTACTGGAATCCTTAGGTATTGTTTTAGAAGAAGAACCACAAGATGAAGAAAATTATATTACAGTAGAGTTTCAGCCAGACAATATATCGACTTGGGTAAATGATTTAGTAAACAGCGCCAAGAAAACTGCTAGTATAGATTGTAACCTTGTCACAACGAAACATGGGATGATTGTAACGCTCACCTTACGCTGTCCCTGTTGACTCGCATGGAATCGACTTCACAACACAAGACACCACCTTCAACACGCACTACAACTGACTAAGCCGACGCTACACGCTCGCCGCGGGCGGGGTCGAGAGGCCCCCCCCTTCCCCTTCTTCAGACGAAAGGACAAGTGAACATCGCTGCGCGCTTCCAACCAGAACCTCGTGGAACGCTACGGAACATTATGGAACCTTCGACAGACTATGTTGTGCGTGTGGCTTGTTGCTCCAGGACTCTGTGGACGCTTCTAGATAATCCCCCCCCTATCCGTCCACTCTGAGAGCATATGATAACTTCAGGGTATAAAAGTGTTGTGGTGCGATGTGTTGGCACGCAGATAGGGTGCCAAGACTTCGAGTAGGAAGGACGTGCCCCACTAAGAGAGCAAATTGTCGAGACAACACCCTACGGGGAACCCGCACCTACTCGAAGACTGAACTCGGGACAGACTGCCGGTGGTGATTGCTGTTAACGGGAAACCTTACGGTGCCAACAAGTTACAGTAGACCTTAAAGCGGAACGGCTGCGAAGAAATACCTCGCAGCCGGAGTCTGTCCTCCGGGACACCACACAACAGGACAATCCCCCCACCACTGCACAGAGGGAGGCCAGTAGCCCCTCCACACTGGCCACTAGCCCGCCCTTTTCAGGGCCGCGCGAAATGGCAACCACCACTGCCACACACAAATCAAAATCACCAATGACAACAGAACTCTCGACCAGTGACTATTCAGAGATGGAATCGGACACAAACGGACAAGGGACATTCACACTAGCCAGCAAACTCAACCGGAAAAGGAAGTGCAAAGCTGACCAAAGACAAAAATCCAAAAAACCCATCACGCCCACAAACGAATTTGACGCCCTGAAAAGGGCCGAAAATGAAAACGACGTGACCATGACTGACGACACACCAGCCGAGACACCCAAAATAAGACTGCCACCTATTGTAACAAGAGGGTCACAACACTACATGAAAATAACAAAATACGCTAAGGAACTGGGAAACAATACCAACGTGTACTTCCTGAAGGACGGACTCAAGATTCACACCACCACTAAGCAGAACTATGACTTAATGCAACATCTACTAAAAGACCTTAAACAAGAGTACCACACCTACTCACTCCCGAGAGACAAGCCAGTCCACGTGGTCGTAAAGGGGCTACCTCCCAACATGCTCACGGAGGACCTGCAAAAGAACTTGTGGGGCTAGGCTACCCCGTAACTCACGTCAGACAGTTCACCACCAAAACCCCGGCGACAGGCACTACACAGACGGTCACGCTACTCCCGACATTCCGGGTAACACTTGCAAAAAACAACCAAGTTACAGACATTTACAAGACAAAGTTCATCAACAACACAAGAGTGAAAGTCGAACCTTACATTCCCCCCCTAAACAAAATAGCTCAGTGCCACAAATGTCAGAGATTCGGACATACCCGCAACAACTGTCAGAACAACCCCCGTTGTGTCAAAAGCCTGTCAGCGCACGACACAAAGGACTGTTCAAAAAAAGACACCACCACCCCGGCAAGATGTGTAAACTTCAGAGTTGACCACTCTGCAAACTACAGTAAATGCCCCGTCTACAGGAAACTCTTAGATGAGAAACTATCACTACACACAGCTAAACAAGAAGCCCTCACCCAACAAAGACGGATCCCCCCACCCTCTAAAGCCACCGGCAGAGACTTCCCCACTCTCCCCCAACGACCAAAGACAGTGGCCGAAACGCGCCAATACAAGGTCGCGTCCACAAGCCGGCAATACAACCAGGTGTTGCGGCAAGCAACACGCCCCCACAGCAATCAACCCATGAACAAACCTCCACGGCCTCTGACATCAAGTATTATTATTATTATTATTATTATTATTGTTTAGCGGCCCATCGACACATTTAGGTCATTAGGGCCTTTAAATATATTAAAAAGATAATAAAATCCCCATAGGGGAAAGAGATAAAACATTCACCATCTGAGACACTCCATAGGAGTGCTCAAATGGACTTTGGTATAAATTAGTGATACACCTGCTAAAAAAAAACCACAAGTGTATCACTCCAATAAAAAGACAAAACAAACATATTAAAATATAACACGTTAAAAAGACCAAACATGTTAAAATAATAATACACTAAAAAGACAAAACAACATTTTAAATTGTAATAAAACTGTTAAAAAGATCTCAATATGAGAAAATATCCAAAAGAGCCACTTTATAAAAGTGACTCAAATGGCATTAAAAAGATCCGCCTGGCGTATAAAACGGAGTAAACAAATAACTCCATCCGCACTATCGCGTAATAAAAAACGTAAGTCACCTTTAAAATCAAGAGCCAGACGGATAGGGGCTAGTTTGCGGACACTCCACCAAAATGTGATGCACACTAAGGGGAGTATCACAAAACTCACACACTGGAGGTGGATCCCCTCTTAGTAAAAAACTATGGGTCAATCAAGTATGCCCGACGCGGAGTCTCGTCACGATGACCTCCTCTCTTCTAGACTTTCGTATAGAAGAGGGCCATCGCGACACACCGTCCCTGATGGACCTCAGCTTGTTCTGAGCAGGGGTCGAGACCCACTGCTCGTGCCAGGTGCGTAAGACTCCACGCCGAACATATCCCTTTAGATCTAAAAACATGACACCCAGACTCGCCTCCGGAGGCAGGCGTGCTGCCTCCTTGGCTGCCTGGTCCGCCAGTTCATTTCCTGGAAGACCAGCGTGACCAGGAATCCAGAAAAAGGCGAGCCGGGTGATTAATGAATCAATTTTTAAAATTTGCTCATGTATCATCTGCACGAGGGGATTCCAGGAGTAGAGAGTGGACAATGCCAACAGAGCACTCATGGAATCCGTGCAGATGAGGACAGAACGGTGACTACTTCGGTAAACAAAACACAAAGATTTAAAAATGGCATATAATTCAGCCGTAAAAACACTGGTTTCTTTAGGTAAACCAAATTTAAAATTGGATCCTTCCACAACAAAAGCACATCCCACGGAGGCTCCAGATTTAGAGCCGTCAGTGTAGATGCGCTCGAATCCGTGAAAGCGAGTGGAGAGGAGCTCATTAAAGGTCCTCTCATATACAAAGTTTGGGGTGGTCGCTTTAGGGAACTTGGCAAGATCAAAATGGCATTGAGGTAGGCGTATCTTCCAGGGAGAAACACGACCTGGGCATGTGGGGATAGCCTTTGGCAAAACTATCCCACACGTGTCGAAAACCGATAGCATCCTTATCCCAACCGGCCTTGCACTACGCCATTTGGTTTCATACAAGACACGGTTAGGGGGATGAAACACAGGACGATAGGCAACATGCTGCGCCATGCAATGAAGTTTCGACACGTAGGATGCCAGAAGATAGGACCGCCGGTAAGATAGAGGCGGCTCACCGGCGTCGGCACAGATGCTGACGACTGGACTGGTACGAAAGGCACCAGTAGCCAGTCGAATGCCAGCATGGTGGACACTATCTAGCATCTTTAACGCCGAGGGTCTAGCTGAGCTATAAACAAAGCTCCCGTAATCTAGTTTAGATCTGACCAAGGCCCTATACAGGTGCATCAAGGTTTCCTATCAGCACCCCAGGACCGGCCGCTAACCACTTTGAGCAAATTCAATGCCTTGATACACCTCGCTTTCAGGTCTTTGATGTGGGGGATCCAAGTTAGTTTAAAATCGAATAAAAGTCCCAGGAACCTTACGGTCTCGGAGACAGGTAAAACAACGTTGTTCATTAAAATATTGGGGCTGGCTGTATTCCGCGTAATCTATGGAAATGGACGACAGTCGTCTTGGCGCAGAGAAACGAAAGCCATTACGAGATGCCCACAACCATAGATTGTTTACAGCGAGTTGTATCTGTCGTTCAGCCCTGTGGAGACTTGATGAACTGCAATAAATTGCGTAGTCATCCACAAAAAGGCATGAACGAACAGGTGAGCGCAGGTTGTCCACAATACTATTTATCGCGATAGCGAACAACGTACAGCTCAGAATACTACCCTGAGGCACCCCATTTTCTTGAATAAAATCATCGGATAAGGTGTTATTCAACCTTACCCGGAAGTGTCTATCCGACATAAAATTAGATATAAAAGAAGGAAGGTTTCCTCGAAACCCCCAGTTAAAAGCGTTTTCAAAATGCCGTACCGCCAGGTGGTATCGTACGCTTTCTCCAGATCGAAGAAGACAGCCAGAAGATGCTGCTTATGGAGAAAAGCGTCACGAATAGCCGTCTCTAGACAGACAAGGTGATCCACCGTGGATCGGTTACGGCGAAAACCACATTGAATATTGGATAGCAGATTGCGGGATTCTAAATACCATATAAGTCGCTTATTAATTATTTTTTCCAATATTTTACACACACTAGTTAAGGCTATCGGTCTATAGCTAGTTGGCTCTAATTTATCCTTGCCATTTTTATATATAGGTATAACGGCTGCTTGCCTCCATAGTGAGGGAAACTGATGAGATTCCCAAACACTATTATAGAGGTCTAAAAGAAATGCCTGTCCGGCAGGGGGCAGCTGACGCAACATCTCGTAATGAATGTCGTCTGGACCAGAGGCTGTGCTGCCGGCCTGGGACAGGGCGTAGGTCAGTTCATCTTTGGTAAGGGGGAGTTTATAATCCTCCCCCCGACTTTGGCCAAAGTCAATAGCATGGCGCTCGATATTCCTCTTATGAACTGCGAACTCGTTAGTGTAGCTCGCAGTGCTAGAAATAGCGGTAAACATCGAGCCCAATACATTTACGACCTCCACAGGGGAGGAGACACGTGAACCGTTAGACATGAGGGCAGGTATATTGTTGTTGGAATTGTTGCTATTACGTAATTTACGGATATTATCCCAAACCTTAGTTGTGGGAGTGGATATTGTAAGGGTTGAAATAAATTTTCTCCAAGACGCTCTTCTACTTTCACGAATGACACGGCGAGCTCGAGCACGTAGAATCCGGAATGACTCCAGATTCTCCAGAGTAGGACGTCGATGAAAAAGACGTAGGGCCCTTCGACGGTCAGAAATAGCCAACCGACACTCCTCGCTCCACCAGGGAACGGGACGGTGGCGCGGATTTGGCGAGGATTTAGGGATGGAGGCCCTCGCCGCCGCGATGACCGTCGAAGTAAAATACCCAGTCTTTACATCGACGTCAGGAGAAGGGGATTCGTGGAAAACGGCGAGCTCTCGGAATTTATCCCAGTCGGCACGTTTAAGAACCATTGGGGGAACCGTGCTGTACTGGGGGGATCTTGAATTTGTGAAAGCAGAATGGGAAAGTGATCGCTGCCACATAGGTCCGAGTGAACCTCCAAAGGAAGTGAGCAGCAATCCCGGGGCTACATAGGGTTAGGTCGATGGCAGAAGATACACCATTAAAGGTGGAGAAGTGTGTCTGGGTCCCGGTGTTCATTAACACCAGGTTTCCCGAGACGAGAATATCCTCCACCATCCTCCCGCGGGTGTCTGTAAAATTAGACCCCCACACCAGGTTATGCGCGTTAAAGTCCCCCAAGATGATATAGGGGGCGGGAAGTTGTATAAAGAGGGCCTCTAGAGTCCTCTTGGAAACACGTTCACCTGGTGGGAGGTAAATGCAGCATACGGTTACCTCCATATGAAGGGAGGCTCTGACAGCAATCACTTGGAGATCAGAGACAATATTTATAAACTTATGATATATGTTGCTACGTGCAAATATAGCCACACCTCCGCTAGCCCGATCAAAGAGTGGCTTGTCGGTACGATGTACATCGTACCCACGAAGCATCGGTTGTCAGTTGGGCGGAAGTGGGTTTCCTGCAAACACAAGATGGGAGGATGCAGGGAAGAAATTAGTAGTTTAATTTCCTCTACACGAGCATAGAAACCACTACAATTCCATTGTAGTAGCGACATTATCTATTAATATATAATTTAATTAGTTATCCTCACAATCCATAACACTATCTTTTAAAAATAAAAATTTATTGAGGGCTTTTTTAGGTCCTCTTGCTTTACCCAATCTCTCTTGGACCTCCCGCTTCAGGAGAGGCTTTGGTTTGTCCTGTAGAGACTGGGTCTGGGAATCCTTACGCGAAGGCTTTGTTAAAGCCTTCGACGCTTTATTTAAAATAATTTTTTCGGCGGTCCCTTGCTGGTCCTTACTCAAGGCACCAGTGGGACTCGCCTTTGCGACCTCACCTGTACCACCACTCATCCCGACCTCCGGAGTTCCTGAGGCGGGGTTGAGCGGCTCGACAACGGTCGCACATGGTTTAGGACCCCGAGGAGGGCTCGGGGGCGTTCCCCGATTGGGGCCCGGCGGGGCCCCTCGAGGAGGGCTCGGAGGGGGCCCCCGAGGAAGGCTCGGTGGGGTCCCCCCAGGAGGGCCCGAGGGCGCTCCCCAAGGTGGCCTCCTCGGGGGTAAAGGTGGTGGAGGCGACTTCGGCGAGGGTGTCGCCCCTTTTACTAATTTTGGCACCACCATTGATGGTGCTGGTTGTCTTTGAGTGTCTTGAGTAGAGACGAGTGGCACAGGTCGTGTAGTCGTGTTGGCAATATTAACTGCACAATGGCAGTTGGGGCAATTTATGTTCTGGCTTACAATCTGACTATAAGATGTCTGAAATACCGGAGCTTGACTGGATATATATTCCTTGCGGGCCTGGGCATAAGGGATCTTCTTTTCACATTGGATCTCCAGGACTTTTTTCTCCACCTTCCATTTCGGACAGGTCCGAGACCAAGCAGAATGCGGACCCTTGCAGTTGACGCAGAACTTAGGAGACTCACACGGTGTATCGTGAGCCTCTTGTCCGCAATCCGCACAGGTTGGCCTTCCACGGCATCTCAGCTTCGTATGCCCAAATTCCTGGCACTGAAAGCAGCGCCGAGGATTGGGAACGTATGGCCTGACTCTGAGCACATGGAAGCCCGCTCGAACCTCCTTTGGGAGGATGGGAGTCGCAAAGGTGAGGATGTATGTATCCGTCTTTTTCTCTTGTCCGTTCTTTTTGGTAATGATACGGTAGACCTCGGTGACATGCTGAGGGGAAAGCTCCTCACAGATATCCTCAATGCTTACGCAGTCGAGGTCATAACAAGTGACCACTCCCTTGCAAACATTGAGGAACCTGTGAGGTTCCACCTTCACCGTTATATGAGTCGTATTGCTCAACGGTATTTCGGAGATGGCCATTATATTTGAAGACTGTGTGTCAGTCGTGGTCTGAATCATGATGGTGCCATCACGCAGTTTCCTTATTGAGACTTCCGATTTCGCTGCTCCATTTATCACTCTTTCGAGGATAAATGGGCTGATACGTTTCAGGCCTTCAGTTTCATTCACACGAGACATCACCAGGAAGCGGGGCTGGGGCCTCACCACTTCCTGGCTTTTTATCAAAACAGGGCTGGACGGCCTTACCCGTTTCCGCCTCTTATCAATATTACGGCCCTGTGAGGGGCCGGGCAGTGAGTTGCCAGCAGGGTTTGGCAGTACGATGCCAGCGGCGACAAAATTATCGGCCATGCCGTAATTGGGGACAACCTACACAGTACTCGGATCGTAGACCCAGGGTGATCCAAGTTGGTACTACCACATATGGCCCTGTTAACTGTCCCGACGAGAGGCTATATACGACGCTAGACATGACAACCTTCGCATAGAGCATCGCCGAGAAAGAGGTCGTCGCAGCAAGTGGGTGTAGGAAAGTGCCAATTTTACGTCCGGGCCCTCATGAACGCAACCGATCTTTTCTCAAAGTAGGGTACCCGGTTATTGTCATCCCTAAGGCCCTTCTACTAAGGTATTGCAACCGGCGCACTTTCATTTAGGAGCTCAAGGCAGTGGTATCCAATAATAAACAGAGAAGAGCCGGGTTAGTAGCCAAGGTCGTCAACGGAAAGGCCAAAGGCCTCTGTGCAGGATGAACGGTGGGGGAAAGGAAGAAAAAGGTTAGGATAGATAAAGCGAAGGGGGAAGAGTGAAAAAAGGGGGAAAGTGAATGAAGAAGAAAATGATGTGAAAGGAAAGATATAGGATAGGTTTGTCCCACACGAGGTACGTCCTGCACAGAAGCCTCCCCTTTTAGTCGCTTCTTACGACAAGCAGGGGTTACTGCGGGACTATTCTAAACCCCGTCCCGCAGGGGGGAAAGACTAAAATAGAAGTGTCCTGCACACAATATTAGGAAAGCCAACTAAATAATCCCACATACCACGCAATAAGTCAACGATACCAAAGAAGGGACGGGTGGCGAGCCCGAGACCCAAGGCCCGCCACAGAGTGGCCCGGAAAAAAAAAATATACATATATGTGTACATATCAATCAAAGCAGCATTGCAAAGAATTACAGACTGCAATCTCACACAAGGAGCCAGAAAGGCGACAGCACCTACAATGAACCGCGTGAAAAAGCAAAACGTTACAAAGTTAATGTTTATAAGAATTTAATTACAAAACAACAATTTTGACAATACAACCCCCCACCACGCCGAAAATGAACCTTGGTTACCAAATAACAGATACCGGCCTCACGTCGCCGCCCTCACCCCGGCCAGTCGGCGGCACAATGAGCGACCACCGAAAACAAACGTCCCAACACATACCCACAACTGCATTCACAGATAGAAGGGGCAAGGGAAGGAGGGGGGTAGGAGGAAAGAACATGAACACAACAAGAAAAGAAGGAACCGGCAACCCGCAGAAAGTCCTAGAAGGCTCTAGTGATGAAACTTCAACTCAACGCGGCCATGCGGAACCTCACTATCCCGCCCCGGCCGGGCGCGACCGACTCCCGATCAGCCAGTCGAACGAAAGCTCCACTTAGTTTTAACGAGTTAAAAGTTAAAGCTATTTGAAATGGGGCAACACTCACCACACCCCTTTGATGAACCACAGCACAAGAGCACGTGCACAGACCTCCACTCTCCAACTCTCTACACAACAAACTAAGTGGAGCCCCCGATCGACCGGCCGCCCGGGAACCAATCCACGCCCGGCCGGAAACAAAGAATGAGGCCCCGCGTGGACGAACCACGTTGCAGTTCCGGTGTTATGATCGTCTAGAACAATCCACCCGCTGTCAGGTCCATCCCCTCCCGTCGTGCTCGCCCCCTCGACTTTCCCCCTCCCTCCCCTGCCCCTTCCCTCCGGGAATACAACCACGGATATACATTGGGAAGCCGGCCCCCAATGGTCACTGATCACACCGCCGACCGACCCAGGTGAGGACGGCGACTCAAGAGGCCGGGATCTACCATTTAACATTCAAAATTAATCCTCGGAGCAATGGGGGGATACCTTATCAAAATCACTGTCTGGGGCCCAAACTCATTTAAACTATAACTATGAAATGTTTCACGCAGTTCATTGCAAACGCAGCCGCCCCCCCATGCGAGGTTTAACTCAATTAGTCTGTGCAATTCCACTTTAATCGTATATATTTAATGTATATATTTTCAGGCCACGCCGTGGCAAACCCCGCGTCCCGGGCCCACCACCCGTCCATCCTGATATCGCCAGCATATGTATTGTATATGGGTATATCTAATCAACTGTTCCATAAACCAAATTTAAAATTGGATCCTTCCACAACAAAAGCACATCCCACGGAGGCTCCAGATTTAGAGCCGTAAGTGTAGATGCGCTCGAATCCGTGAAAGCGAGTGGAGAGGAGCTCATTAAAGGTCCTCTCATATACAAAGTTTGGGGTGGTCGCTTTAGGGAACTTGGCAAGATCAAAATGGCATTGAGGTAGGCGTATCTTCCAGGGAGAAACACGACCTGGGGATGTGGGGATAGCCTTTGGAAAAACTATCCCACACGTGTCGAAAACCGAAAGCATCCTGATCCCAACCGGCCTTGTACTACGCCATTTGGTTTCATACAAGACACGGTTAGGGGGATGAAACACAGGACGATAGGCAACATGCTGCGCCATGCAATGAAGTTTCGACACGTAAGATGCCAGAAGATAGGACCGCCGGTAAGAAAGAGGCGGCTCACCGGCGTCGGCACAGATGCTGACGACTGGACTGGTACGAAAGGCACCAGTAGCCAGTCGAATGCCAGCATGGTGGACACTATCAAGCATCTTTAACGCCGAGGGTCTAGCTGAGCCATAAACAAAGCTCCCATAATCTAGTTTAGATCTGACCAGGGCCCTATACAGGCGCATCAAGGTTTCCCTATCAGCACCCCAGGACCGGCCGCTAACCACTTTGAGCAAATTCAATGCCTTGATACACCTCGCTCTCAGGTCTTTGATGTGGGGGATCCAAGTTAGTTTAAAATCGAATAAAAGTCCCAGGAACCTTACGGTCTCGGAGACAGGTAAAACAACGTTGTTCATTAAAATATTGGGGGCTGGCTGTATTCCGCGTAATCTATGGAAGTGGACGACAGTCGTCTTGGTCGCAGAGAAACGAAAGCCATTACGAGATGCCCACAACCATAGATTGTTTACAGCGAGTTGTATCTGTCGTTCAGCCCTGTGGAGACTTGATGAACTGCAATAAATTGCGTAGTCATCCACAAAAAGGCATGAACGAACAGGTGAGCGCAGGTTGTCCACAATACTATTTATCGCGATAGCGAACAACGTACAGCTCAGAATACTACCCTGAGGCACCCCATTTTCTTGAATAAAATCATCGGATAAGGTGTTATTCAACCTTACCCGGAAGTGTCTATCCGACATAAAATTAGATATAAAAGAAGGAAGGTTTCCTCGAAACCCCCAGTTAAAAAGCGTTTTCAAAATGCCGTACCGCCAGGTGGTATCGTACGCTTTCTCCAGATCGAAGAAGACAGCCAGAAGATGCTGCTTATGGAGAAAAGCGTCACGAATAGCCGTCTCTAGACAGACAAGGTGATCCACCGTGGATCGGTTACGGCGAAAACCACATTGAATATTGGATAGCAGATTGCGGGATTCTAAATACCATATAAGTCGCTTATTAATTATTTTTTCCAATATTTTACACACACTAGTTAAGGCTATCGGTCTATAGCTAGTTGGCTCTAATTTATCCTTGCCATTTTTATATATAGGTATAACGGCTGCTTGCCTCCATAGTGAGGGAAACTGATGAGATTCCCAAACACTATTATAGAGGTCTAAAAGAAATGCCTGTCCGGCAGGGGGCAGCTGACGCAACATCTCGTAATGAATGTCGTCTGGACCAGAGGCTGTGCTGCCGGCCTGGGACAGGGCGTAGGTCAGTTCATCTTTGGTAAGGGGGGAGTTATAATCCTCCCCCCGACTTTGGCCAAAGTCAATAGCATGGCGCTCGATATTCCTCTTATGAACTGCGAACTCGTTAGTGTAGCTCGCAGTGCTAGAAATAGCGGTGAACATCGAGCCCAATACATTTACGACCTCCACAGGGGAGGAGACACGTGAACCGTTAGACATGAGGGCAGGTATATTGTTGTTGGAATTGTTGCTATTACGTAATTTACGGATATTATCCCAAACCTTAGTTGTGGGAGTGGATATTGTAAGGGTTGAAATAAATTTTCTCCAAGACGCTCTTCTACTTTCACGAATGACACGGCGAGCTCGAGCACGTAGAATCCGGAATGACTCCAGATTCTCCAGAGTAGGACGTCGATGAAAAAGACGTAGGGCCCTTCGACGGTCAGAAATAGCCAACCGACACTCCTCGCTCCACCAGGGAACGGGACGGTGGCGCGGATTTGGCGAGGATTTAGGGATGGAGGCCCTCGCCGCCGCGATGACCGTCGAAGTAAAATACCCAGTCTTTACATCGACGTCAGGAGAAGGGGATTCGTGGAAAACGGCGAGCTCTCGGAATTTATCCCAGTCGGCACGTTTAAGAACCCATTGGGGGAACCGTGCTGTACTGGGGGATCTTGAATTTGTGAAAGCAGAATGGGAAAGTGATCGCTGCCACATAGGTCCGAGTGAACCTCCCAAAGGAAGTGAGCAGCAATCCCGGGGCTACATAGGGTTAGGTCGATGGCAGAAGATACACCATTAAAGGTGGAGAAGTGTGTCTGGGTCCCGGTGTTCATTAACACCAGGTTTCCCGAGACGAGAATATCCTCCACCATCCTCCCGCGGGTGTCTGTAAAATTAGACCCCCACACCAGGTTATGCGCGTTAAAGTCCCCCAAGATGATATAGGGGGCGGGAAGTTGTATAAAGAGGGCCTCTAGAGTCCTCTTGGAAACACGTTCACCTGGTGGGAGGTAAATGCAGCATACGGTTACCTCCATATGAAGGGAGGCTCTGACAGCAATCACTTGGAGATCAGAGACAATATTTATAAACTTATGATATATGTTGCTACGTGCAAATATAGCCACACCTCCGCTAGCCCGATCAAAGAGTGGCTTGTCGGTACGATGTACATCGTACCCACGAAGCATCGGGTTGTCAGTTGGGCGGAAGTGGGTTTCCTGCAAACACAAGATGGGAGGATGCAGGGAAGAAATTAGTAGTTTAATTTCCTCTACACGAGCATAGAAACCACTACAATTCCATTGTAGTAGCGACATTATCTATTAATATATAATTTAATTAGTTATCCTCACAATCCATAACACTATCTTTTAAAAATAAAAATTTATTGAGGGCTTTTTTAGGTCCTCTTGCTTTACCCAATCTCTCTTGGACCTCCCGCTTCAGGAGAGGCTTTGGTTTGTCCTGTAGAGACTGGGTCTGGGAATCCTTACGCGAAGGCTTTGTTAAAGCCTTCGACGCTTTATTTAAAATAATTTTTTCGGCGGTCCCTTGCTGGTCCTTACTCAAGGCACCAGTGGGACTCGCCTTTGCGACCTCACCTGTACCACCACTCATCCCGACCTCCGGAGTTCCTGAGGCGGGGTTGAGCGGCTCGACAACGGTCGCACATGGTTTAGGACCCCGAGGAGGGCTCGGGGGCGTTCCCCGATTGGGGCCCGGCGGGGCCCCTCGAGGAGGGCTCGGAGGGGGCCCCCGAGGAAGGCTCGGTGGGGTCCCCCCAGGAGGGCCCGAGGGCGCTCCCCAAGGTGGCCTCCTCGGGGGTAAAGGTGGTGGAGGCGACTTCGGCGAGGGTGTCGCCCCTTTTACTAATTTTGGCACCACCATTGATGGTGCTGGTTGTCTTTGAGTGTCTTGAGTAGAGACGAGTGGCACAGGTCGTGTAGTCGTGTTGGCAATATTAACTGCACAATGGCAGTTGGGGCAATTTATGTTCTGGCTTACAATCTGACTATAAGATGTCTGAAATACCGGAGCTTGACTGGATATATATTCCTTGCGGGCCTGGGCATAAGGGATCTTCTTTTCACATTGGATCTCCAGGACTTTTTTCTCCACCTTCCATTTCGGACAGGTCCGAGACCAAGCAGAATGCGGACCCTTGCAGTTGACGCAGAACTTAGGAGACTCACACGGTGTATCGTGAGCCTCTTGTCCGCAATCCGCACAGGTTGGCCTTCCACGGCATCTCAGCTTCGTATGCCCAAATTCCTGGCACTGAAAGCAGCGCCGAGGATTGGGAACGTATGGCCTGACTCTGAGCACATGGAAGCCCGCTCGAACCTCCTTTGGGAGGATGGGAGTCGCAAAGGTGAGGATGTATGTATCCGTCTTTTTCTCTTGTCCGTTCTTTTTGGTAATGATACGGTAGACCTCGGTGACATGCTGAGGGGAAAGCTCCTCACAGATATCCTCAATGCTTACGCAGTCGAGGTCATAACAAGTGACCACTCCCTTGCAAACATTGAGGAACCTGTGAGGTTCCACCTTCACCGTTATATGAGTCGTATTGCTCAACGGTATTTCGGAGATGGCCATTATATTTGAAGACTGTGTGTCAGTCGTGGTCTGAATCATGATGGTGCCATCACGCAGTTTCCTTATTGAGACTTCCGATTTCGCTGCTCCATTTATCACTCTTTCGAGGATAAATGGGCTGATACGTTTCAGGCCTTCAGTTTCATTCACACGAGACATCACCAGGAAGCGGGGCTGGGGCCTCACCACTTCCTGGCTTTTTATCAAAACAGGGCTGGACGGCCTTACCCGTTTCCGCCTCTTATCAATATTACGGCCCTGTGAGGGGCCGGGCAGTGAGTTGCCAGCAGGTTTGGCAGTACGATGCCAGCGGCGACAAAATTATCGGCCATGCCGTAATTGGGGACAACCTACACAGTACTCGGATCGTAGACCCAGGGTGATCCAAGTTGGTACTACCACATATGGCCCTGTTAACTGTCCCGACGAGAGGCTATATACGACGCTAGACATGACAACCTTCGCATAGAGCATCGCCGAGAAAGAGGTCGTCGCAGCAAGTGGGTGTAGGAAAGTGCCAATTTTACGTCCGGGCCCTCATGAACGCAACCGATCTTTTCTCAAAGTAGGGTACCCGGTTATTGTCATCCCTAAGGCCCTTCTACTAAGGTATTGCAACCGGCGCACTTTCATTTAGGAGCTCAAGGCAGTGGTATCCAATAATAAACAGAGAAGAGCCGGGTTAGTAGCCAAGGTCGTCAACGGAAAGGCCAAAGGCCTCTGTGCAGGATGAACGGTGGGGGAAAGGAAGAAAAAGGTTAGGATAGATAAAGCGAAGGGGGAAGAGTGAAAAAAGGGGGAAAGTGAATGAAGAAGAAAATGATGTGAAAGGAAAGATATAGGATAGGTTTGTCCCACACGAGGTACGTCCTGCACAGAAGCCTCCCCTTTTAGTCGCTTCTTACGACAAGCAGGGGTTACTGCGGGACTATTCTAAACCCCGTCCCGCAGGGGGGAAAGACTAAAATAGAAGTGTCCTGCACACAATATTAGGAAAGCCAACTAAATAATCCCACATACCACGCAATAAGTCAACGATACCAAAGAAGGGACGGGTGGCGAGCCCGAGACCCAAGGCCCGCCACAGAGTGGCCCGGAAAAAAAAAATATACATATATGTGTACATATCAATCAAAGCAGCATTGCAAAGAATTACAGACTGCAATCTCACACAAGGAGCCAGAAAGGCGACAGCACCTACAATGAACCGCGTGAAAAAGCAAAACGTTACAAAGTTAATGTTTATAAGAATTTAATTACAAAACAACAATTTTGACAATACAACCCCCACCACGCCGAAAATGAACCTTGGTTACCAAATAACAGATACCGGCCTCACGTCGCCGCCCTCACCCCGGCCAGTCGGCGGCACAATGAGCGACCACCGAAAACAAACGTCCCAACACATACCCACAACTGCATTCACAGATAGAAGGGGCAAGGGAAGGAGGGGGGTAGGAGGAAAGAACATGAACACAACAAGAAAAGAAGGAACCGGCAACCCGCAGAAAGTCCTAGAAGGCTCTAGTGATGAAACTTCAACTCAACGCGGCCATGCGGAACCTCACTATCCCGCCCCCGGCCGGGCGCGACCGACTCCCGATCAGCCAGTCGAACGAAAGCTCCACTTAGTTTTAACGAGTTAAAAGTTAAAGCTATTTGAAATGGGGCAACACTCACCACACCCCTTTGATGAACCACAGCACAAGAGCACGTGCACAGACCTCCACTCTCCAACTCTCTACACAACAAACTAAGTGGAGCCCCCGATCGACCGGCCGCCCGGGAACCAATCCACGCCCGGCCGGAAACAAAGAATGAGGCCCCGCGTGGACGAACCACGTTGCAGTTCCGGTGTTATGATCGTCTAGAACAATCCACCCGCTGTCAGGTCCATCCCCTCCCGTCGTGCTCGCCCCCTCGACTTTCCCCCTCCCTCCCCTGCCCCTTCCCTCCGGGAATACAACCACGGATATACATTGGGAAGCCGGCCCCCAATGGTCACTGATCACACCGCCGACCGACCCAGGTGAGGACGGCGACTCAAGAGGCCGGGATCTACCATTTAACATTCAAAATTAATCCTCGGAGCAATGGGGGGATACCTTATCAAAATCACTGTCTGGGGCCCAAACTCATTTAAACTATAACTATGAAATGTTTCACGCAGTTCATTGCAAACGCAGCCGCCCCCCCATGCGAGGTTTAACTCAATTAGTCTGTGCAATTCCACTTTAATCGTATATATTTAATGTATATATTTTCAGGCCACGCCGTGGCAAACCCCGCGTCCCGGGCCCACCACCCGTCCATCCTGATATCGCCAGCATATGTATTGTATATGGGTATATCTAATCAACTGTTCCATAAACCAAATTTAAAATTGGATCCTTCCACAACAAAAGCACATCCCACGGAGGCTCCAGATTTAGAGCCGTAAGTGTAGATGCGCTCGAATCCGTGAAAGCGAGTGGAGAGGAGCTCATTAAAGGTCCTCTCATATACAAAGTTTGGGGTGGTCGCTTTAGGGAACTTGGCAAGATCAAAATGGCATTGAGGTAGGCGTATCTTCCAGGGAGAAACACGACCTGGGGATGTGGGGATAGCCTTTGGAAAAACTATCCCACACGTGTCGAAAACCGAAAGCATCCTGATCCCAACCGGCCTTGTACTACGCCATTTGGTTTCATACAAGACACGGTTAGGGGGATGAAACACAGGACGATAGGCAACATGCTGCGCCATGCAATGAAGTTTCGACACGTAAGATGCCAGAAGATAGGACCGCCGGTAAGAAAGAGGCGGCTCACCGGCGTCGGCACAGATGCTGACGACTGGACTGGTACGAAAGGCACCAGTAGCCAGTCGAATGCCAGCATGGTGGACACTATCAAGCATCTTTAACGCCGAGGGTCTAGCTGAGCCATAAACAAAGCTCCCATAATCTAGTTTAGATCTGACCAGGGCCCTATACAGGCGCATCAAGGTTTCCCTATCAGCACCCCAGGACCGGCCGCTAACCACTTTGAGCAAATTCAATGCCTTGATACACCTCGCTCTCAGGTCTTTGATGTGGGGGATCCAAGTTAGTTTAAAATCGAATAAAAGTCCCAGGAACCTTACGGTCTCGGAGACAGGTAAAACAACGTTGTTCATTAAAATATTGGGGGCTGGCTGTATTCCGCGTAATCTATGGAAGTGGACGACAGTCGTCTTGGTCGCAGAGAAACGAAAGCCATTACGAGATGCCCACAACCATAGATTGTTTACAGCGAGTTGTATCTGTCGTTCAGCCCTGTGGAGACTTGATGAACTGCAATAAATTGCGTAGTCATCCACAAAAAGGCATGAACGAACAGGTGAGCGCAGGTTGTCCACAATACTATTTATCGCGATAGCGAACAACGTACAGCTCAGAATACTACCCTGAGGCACCCCATTTTCTTGAATAAAATCATCGGATAAGGTGTTATTCAACCTTACCGGAAGTGTCTATCCGACATAAAATTAGATATAAAAGAAGGAAGGTTTCCTCGAAACCCCCAGTTAAAAAGCGTTTTCAAAATGCCGTACCGCCAGGTGGTATCGTACGCTTTCTCCAGATCGAAGAAGACAGCCAGAAGATGCTGCTTATGGAGAAAAGCGTCACGAATAGCCGTCTCTAGACAGACAAGGTGATCCACCGTGGATCGGTTACGGCGAAAACCACATTGAATATTGGATAGCAGATTGCGGGATTCTAAATACCATATAAGTCGCTTATTAATTATTTTTTCCAATATTTTACACACACTAGTTAAGGCTATCGGTCTATAGCTAGTTGGCTCTAATTTATCCTTGCCATTTTTATATATAGGTATAACGGCTGCTTGCCTCCATAGTGAGGGAAACTGATGAGATTCCCAAACACTATTATAGAGGTCTAAAAGAAATGCCTGTCCGGCAGGGGGCAGCTGACGCAACATCTCGTAATGAATGTCGTCTGGACCAGAGGCTGTGCTGCCGGCCTGGGACAGGGCGTAGGTCAGTTCATCTTTGGTAAGGGGGGAGTTATAATCCTCCCCCCGACTTTGGCCAAAGTCAATAGCATGGCGCTCGATATTCCTCTTATGAACTGCGAACTCGTTAGTGTAGCTCGCAGTGCTAGAAATAGCGGTGAACATCGAGCCCAATACATTTACGACCTCCACAGGGGAGGAGACACGTGAACCGTTAGACATGAGGGCAGGTATATTGTTGTTGGAATTGTTGCTATTACGTAATTTACGGATATTATCCCAAACCTTAGTTGTGGGAGTGGATATTGTAAGGGTTGAAATAAATTTTCTCCAAGACGCTCTTCTACTTTCACGAATGACACGGCGAGCTCGAGCACGTAGAATCCGGAATGACTCCAGATTCTCCAGAGTAGGACGTCGATGAAAAAGACGTAGGGCCCTTCGACGGTCAGAAATAGCCAACCGACACTCCTCGCTCCACCAGGGAACGGGACGGTGGCGCGGATTTGGCGAGGATTTAGGGATGGAGGCCCTCGCCGCCGCGATGACCGTCGAAGTAAAATACCCAGTCTTTACATCGACGTCAGGAGAAGGGGATTCGTGGAAAACGGCGAGCTCTCGGAATTTATCCCAGTCGGCACGTTTAAGAACCCATTGGGGGAACCGTGCTGTACTGGGGGGATCTTGAATTTGTGAAAGCAGAATGGGAAAGTGATCGCTGCCACATAGGTCCGAGTGAACCTCCCAAAGGAAGTGAGCAGCAATCCCGGGGCTACATAGGGTTAGGTCGATGGCAGAAGATACACCATTAAAGGTGGAGAAGTGTGTCTGGGTCCCGGTGTTCATTAACACCAGGTTTCCCGAGACGAGAATATCCTCCACCATCCTCCCGCGGGTGTCTGTAAAATTAGACCCCACACCAGGTTATGCGCGTTAAAGTCCCCCAAGATGATATAGGGGGCGGGAAGTTGTATAAAGAGGGCCTCTAGAGTCCTCTTGGAAACACGTTCACCTGGTGGGAGGTAAATGCAGCATACGGTTACCTCCATATGAAGGGAGGCTCTGACAGCAATCACTTGGAGATCAGAGACAATATTTATAAACTTATGATATATGTTGCTACGTGCAAATATAGCCACACCTCCGCTAGCCCGATCAAAGAGTGGCTTGTCGGTACGATGTACATCGTACCCACGAAGCATCGGGTTGTCAGTTGGGCGGAAGTGGGTTTCCTGCAAACACAAGATGGGAGGATGCAGGGAAGAAATTAGTAGTTTAATTTCCTCTACACGAGCATAGAAACCACTACAATTCCATTGTAGTAGCGACATTATCTATTAATATATAATTTAATTAGTTATCCTCACAATCCATAACACTATCTTTTAAAAATAAAAATTTATTGAGGGCTTTTTTAGGTCCTCTTGCTTTACCCAATCTCTCTTGGACCTCCCGCTTCAGGAGAGGCTTTGGTTTGTCCTGTAGAGACTGGGTCTGGGAATCCTTACGCGAAGGCTTTGTTAAAGCCTTCGACGCTTTATTTAAAATAATTTTTTCGGCGGTCCCTTGCTGGTCCTTACTCAAGGCACCAGTGGGACTCGCCTTTGCGACCTCACCTGTACCACCACTCATCCCGACCTCCGGAGTTCCTGAGGCGGGGTTGAGCGGCTCGACAACGGTCGCACATGGTTTAGGACCCCGAGGAGGGCTCGGGGGCGTTCCCCGATTGGGGCCCGGCGGGGCCCCTCGAGGAGGGCTCGGAGGGGGCCCCGAGGAAGGCTCGGTGGGGTCCCCCCAGGAGGGCCCGAGGGCGCTCCCCAAGGTGGCCTCCTCGGGGGTAAAGGTGGTGGAGGCGACTTCGGCGAGGGTGTCGCCCCTTTTACTAATTTTGGCACCACCATTGATGGTGCTGGTTGTCTTTGAGTGTCTTGAGTAGAGACGAGTGGCACAGGTCGTGTAGTCGTGTTGGCAATATTAACTGCACAATGGCAGTTGGGGCAATTTATGTTCTGGCTTACAATCTGACTATAAGATGTCTGAAATACCGGAGCTTGACTGGATATATATTCCTTGCGGGCCTGGGCATAAGGGATCTTCTTTTCACATTGGATCTCCAGGACTTTTTTCTCCACCTTCCATTTCGGACAGGTCCGAGACCAAGCAGAATGCGGACCCTTGCAGTTGACGCAGAACTTAGGAGACTCACACGGTGTATCGTGAGCCTCTTGTCCGCAATCCGCACAGGTTGGCCTTCCACGGCATCTCAGCTTCGTATGCCCAAATTCCTGGCACTGAAAGCAGCGCCGAGGATTGGGAACGTATGGCCTGACTCTGAGCACATGGAAGCCCGCTCGAACCTCCTTTGGGAGGATGGGAGTCGCAAAGGTGAGGATGTATGTATCCGTCTTTTTCTCTTGTCCGTTCTTTTTGGTAATGATACGGTAGACCTCGGTGACATGCTGAGGGGAAAGCTCCTCACAGATATCCTCAATGCTTACGCAGTCGAGGTCATAACAAGTGACCACTCCCTTGCAAACATTGAGGAACCTGTGAGGTTCCACCTTCACCGTTATATGAGTCGTATTGCTCAACGGTATTTCGGAGATGGCCATTATATTTGAAGACTGTGTGTCAGTCGTGGTCTGAATCATGATGGTGCCATCACGCAGTTTCCTTATTGAGACTTCCGATTTCGCTGCTCCATTTATCACTCTTTCGAGGATAAATGGGCTGATACGTTTCAGGCCTTCAGTTTCATTCACACGAGACATCACCAGGAAGCGGGGCTGGGGCCTCACCACTTCCTGGCTTTTTATCAAAACAGGGCTGGACGGCCTTACCCGTTTCCGCCTCTTATCAATATTACGGCCCTGTGAGGGGCCGGGCAGTGAGTTGCCAGCAGGGTTTGGCAGTACGATGCCAGCGGCGACAAAATTATCGGCCATGCCGTAATTGGGGACAACCTACACAGTACTCGGATCGTAGACCCAGGGTGATCCAAGTTGGTACTACCACATATGGCCCTGTTAACTGTCCCGACGAGAGGCTATATACGACGCTAGACATGACAACCTTCGCATAGAGCATCGCCGAGAAAGAGGTCGTCGCAGCAAGTGGGTGTAGGAAAGTGCCAATTTTACGTCCGGGCCCTCATGAACGCAACCGATCTTTTCTCAAAGTAGGGTACCCGGTTATTGTCATCCCTAAGGCCCTTCTACTAAGGTATTGCAACCGGCGCACTTTCATTTAGGAGCTCAAGGCAGTGGTATCCAATAATAAACAGAGAAGAGCCGGGTTAGTAGCCAAGGTCGTCAACGGAAAGGCCAAAGGCCTCTGTGCAGGATGAACGGTGGGGGAAAGGAAGAAAAAGGTTAGGATAGATAAAGCGAAGGGGGAAGAGTGAAAAAAGGGGGAAAGTGAATGAAGAAGAAAATGATGTGAAAGGAAAGATATAGGATAGGTTTGTCCCACACGAGGTACGTCCTGCACAGAAGCCTCCCTTTTAGTCGCTTCTTACGACAAGCAGGGGTTACTGCGGGACTATTCTAAACCCCGTCCCGCAGGGGGAAAGACTAAAATAGAAGTGTCCTGCACACAATATTAGGAAAGCCAACTAAATAATCCCACATACCACGCAATAAGTCAACGATACCAAAGAAGGGACGGGTGGCGAGCCCGAGACCCAAGGCCCGCCACAGAGTGGCCCGGAAAAAAAAAATATACATATATGTGTACATATCAATCAAAGCAGCATTGCAAAGAATTACAGACTGCAATCTCACACAAGGAGCCAGAAAGGCGACAGCACCTACAATGAACCGCGTGAAAAAGCAAAACGTTACAAAGTTAATGTTTATAAGAATTTAATTACAAAACAACAATTTTGACAATACAACCCCCCACCACGCCGAAAATGAACCTTGGTTACCAAATAACAGATACCGGCCTCACGTCGCCGCCCTCACCCCGGCCAGTCGGCGGCACAATGAGCGACCACCGAAAACAAACGTCCCAACACATACCCACAACTGCATTCACAGATAGAAGGGGCAAGGGAAGGAGGGGGGTAGGAGGAAAGAACATGAACACAACAAGAAAAGAAGGAACCGGCAACCCGCAGAAAGTCCTAGAAGGCTCTAGTGATGAAACTTCAACTCAACGCGGCCATGCGGAACCTCACTATCCCGCCCCGGCCGGGCGCGACCGACTCCCGATCAGCCAGTCGAACGAAAGCTCCACTTAGTTTTAACGAGTTAAAAGTTAAAGCTATTTGAAATGGGGCAACACTCACCACACCCCTTTGATGAACCACAGCACAAGAGCACGTGCACAGACCTCCACTCTCCAACTCTCTACACAACAAACTAAGTGGAGCCCCCGATCGACCGGCCGCCCGGGAACCAATCCACGCCCGGCCGGAAACAAAGAATGAGGCCCCGCGTGGACGAACCACGTTGCAGTTCCGGTGTTATGATCGTCTAGAACAATCCACCCGCTGTCAGGTCCATCCCCTCCCGTCGTGCTCGCCCCCTCGACTTTCCCCCTCCCTCCCCTGCCCCTTCCCTCCGGGAATACAACCACGGATATACATTGGGAAGCCGGCCCCCAATGGTCACTGATCACACCGCCGACCGACCCAGGTGAGGACGGCGACTCAAGAGGCCGGGATCTACCATTTAACATTCAAAATTAATCCTCGGAGCAATGGGGGGATACCTTATCAAAATCACTGTCTGGGGCCCAAACTCATTTAAACTATAACTATGAAATGTTTCACGCAGTTCATTGCAAACGCAGCCGCCCCCCCATGCGAGGTTTAACTCAATTAGTCTGTGCAATTCCACTTTAATCGTATATATTTAATGTATATATTTTCAGGCCACGCCGTGGCAAACCCCGCGTCCCGGGCCCACCACCCGTCCATCCTGATATCGCCAGCATATGTATTGTATATGGGTATATCTAATCAACTGTTCCATAAACCAAATTTAAAATTGGATCCTTCCACAACAAAAGCACATCCCACGGAGGCTCCAGATTTAGAGCCGTAAGTGTAGATGCGCTCGAATCCGTGAAAGCGAGTGGAGAGGAGCTCATTAAAGGTCCTCTCATATACAAAGTTTGGGGTGGTCGCTTTAGGGAACTTGGCAAGATCAAAATGGCATTGAGGTAGGCGTATCTTCCAGGGAGAAACACGACCTGGGGATGTGGGGATAGCCTTTGGAAAAACTATCCCACACGTGTCGAAAACCGAAAGCATCCTGATCCCAACCGGCCTTGTACTACGCCATTTGGTTTCATACAAGACACGGTTAGGGGGATGAAACACAGGACGATAGGCAACATGCTGCGCCATGCAATGAAGTTTCGACACGTAAGATGCCAGAAGATAGGACCGCCGGTAAGAAAGAGGCGGCTCACCGGCGTCGGCACAGATGCTGACGACTGGACTGGTACGAAAGGCACCAGTAGCCAGTCGAATGCCAGCATGGTGGACACTATCAAGCATCTTTAACGCCGAGGGTCTAGCTGAGCCATAAACAAAGCTCCCATAATCTAGTTTAGATCTGACCAGGGCCCTATACAGGCGCATCAAGGTTTCCCTATCAGCACCCCAGGACCGGCCGCTAACCACTTTGAGCAAATTCAATGCCTTGATACACCTCGCTCTCAGGTCTTTGATGTGGGGGATCCAAGTTAGTTTAAAATCGAATAAAAGTCCCAGGAACCTTACGGTCTCGGAGACAGGTAAAACAACGTTGTTCATTAAAATATTGGGGG